>JAJOZX010003713.1:95000-471776 GCA_023014485.1 Bathynomus jamesi | reverse complement strand
TTTAATGGCTATGGCATATTTTCTAATCTTCACTCTACCATATATCGAATATTTCCGTATTTAAAATCGATTTCAAAGAAAGCGGTTATATTTCTTACATTACCCTCCATTTTGATAATTTTCTGAAAGATTGTACCATGCAGAATTTTTGTCAAAAATGGGAAATGCAAAGTCTGAAACCTTTCGAATTTTCAATTCATCCTTTAATTCTAAACACTATGGACACTCTCTCAATTTTGCACAGATGATGGAATTTATATGAAGGTATTAATTATTAAATATTTAACAATTACTCGAATTAGTTTAATGGCTATGGTATATTTCCTAATCTTTACTGTACCATATGTTCAATATCTCCAATAAAAATCGATATCAAAGAAAGCGTTAATAGTTCTTTCATTACACTCCATTGTGATGATTTTTTGATAGTGTGAACCGAATTGAATATGAGTCGAATAATGAGAAGATGCTACGAAATTTTCAATTTTTCGTTAAATACTAAACACTACGGTTTGTCTTGCAATTTTGGACAGATTTGGAATTTATATACAGGTATTAATTTCAAAATTTTAAATAATTACTGAAATTAGTTTAATGTTCATGGCGTATTTTCTAATCTTTACCCTACCATATATCGAATATCTCCATATTTAAAATAGATATCAAAGAAAGCGGTTATATTTCTTACATTACCCTCGATTTTGATGATGTTCAAAAAGCTTGGACCAAATTGAATTTATGTTGAAAAATGGGAAAATGCAAAATGTAAACATTTTGAAATTTACAAATTTTCGTCTAATACTAAACATAAAGGATTTTTTCGCAATTTTGCTCAGATGTTGGATTTCATATAAAGGATTAAATACAAAATATTTAATAAATACTGCAAGTAGTTTCAGGGTTATTGGATATTTTCCAATCTTTACGTTACCATTTATATAATATCTCCATATTTAAATCGATATAAAAAAAAGCGTTTATATTTCTTTCATTACTCTCTATTGTGATGATTTTTTGAAAGTTTGAACCGAATTGAATTTTCTTCGAATATGGGAAAATGTCTTCGAAATTTACAATCTTTCTTAAAATACTAAACACAATGGATTGTCTTTCACTTTTGCACAGATGTTGGAATTTATATAAAGGTGTTAAATCGAAGAAATTCAATAATTACTCCAATTAGTTTAGTGGTCATTTTAAATTTTCTAATCTTTACCATATATCGACTATCTCCATATTTACAATCGATATCAAAGAAAGCGTTTACATTTCTTTCATTACTCTCCACTGTGATGATTTTCTGAATGTGTGAACCTGAAAGAATTTTTGTTTGAAAAAAGGGAAAATATAAATTTTCAATTTTTTGTCGAATACTAAACACAATGGATTATCTTCAAGTTTTGCAAAGATGTTGGAATTTATATAAATGCATTAATTCAAAATATTTAATAATTATTACAATTACTTTAATGGTTATGGGATATTTTCTAATCTTTACTCGAATCTATATCGAATATCTCCATATTTACAATCGATATCAAAGAAAGCGTTTATATTTCTTTCACTACTCTCTATTGTGATGATTTTTTGAAAGTTTGAACGGAATTGAATTTTCGTCGAATAATGAGAAAATGTCTTCGAAATTTAAAATTTTTCGTCAAGTACTAAACACTATGGATGTGTTGCAATTTTGCGCAGATGTGCAATTTATGTAAAGGTGTTAAATCGAAGATATTTAATAATTACTCCAATTAGTTTAATGGTTATTTTACATTTTCTAATCTTTACCATATATCGAATATCTTCATATGTACAATCGATATCAAAGAAAGCGTTTATTTTTCTTTCATTACTCTCAACTGTGATGATTTTTTGAATGAGTGAACCGAAGAGAAGTTTTGTTCGAAAAATTGGAAAATGCAAATTTTCAATTTTTTGTCAAATACTAAACACAATGGATTGTCTTGCAATTTTGCACAAATTTTGCTAATTCATATAAAGGTATTATATAAAAATATTTAATGATTAGTCAAATTATTTTAATGGCTATGGCATATTTTCTAATCTTCACTCTACCATATATCGAATATTTCCGTATTTAAAATCGATTTCAAAGAAAGCGGTTATATTTCTTACATTACCCTCCATTTTGATAATTTTCTGAAAGATTGTACCATGCAGAATTTTTGTCAAAAAATGGGGAAATGCAAAGTCTGAAACCTTTCGAATTTTCAATTCATCCTTTAATTCTAAACACTATGGACACTCTCTCAATTTTGCACAGATGATGGAATTTATATGAAGGTATTAATTATTAAATATTTAACAATTACTCGAATTAGTTTAATGGCTATGGTATATTTCCTAATCTTTACTGTACCATATGTTCAATATCTCCAATTAAAAATCGATATCAAAGAAAGCGTTAATAGTTCTTTCATTACACTCCATTGTGATGATTTTTTGATAGTGTGAACCTAATTGAATATGAGTCGAATAATGAGAAGATGCTACGAAATTTTCAATTTTTCGTTAAATACTAAACACTACGGTTTGTCTTGCAATTTTGGACAGATTTTGGAATTTATATACAGGTATTAATTTCAAAATTTTAAATAATTACTGAAATTAGTTTAATGTTCATGGCGTATTTTCTAATCTTTACCCTACCATATATCGAATATCTCCATATTTAAAATAGATATCAAAGAAAGCGGTTATATTTCTTACATTACCCTCGATTTTGATGATGTTCAAAAAGCTTGGACCAAATTGAATTTATGTTGAAAAATGGGAAAATGCAAAATGTAAACATTTTGAAATTTACAAATTTTCGTCTAATACTAAACATAAAGGATTTTTTCGCAATTTTGCTCAGATGTTGGATTTCATATAAAGGATTAAATACAAAATATTTAATAAATACTGCAAGTAGTTTAGGGTTATTGGATATTTTCCAATCTTTACGTTACCATTTATATAATATCTCCATATTTAAATCGATATAAAAAAAAGCGTTTATATTTCTTTCATTACTCTCTATTGTGATGATTTTTTGAAAGTTTGAACCGAATTGAATTTTCTTCGAATATGGGAAAATGTCTTCGAAATTTACAATTTTTCTTAAAATACTAAACACAATGGATTGTCTTTCACTTTTGCACAGATGTTGGAATTTATATAAAGGTGTTAAATCGAAGAAATTCAATAATTACTCCAATTAGTTTAGTGGTCATTTTAAATTTTCTAATCTTTACCATATATCGACTATCTCCATATTTACAATCGATATCAAAGAAAGCGTTTACATTTCTTTCATTACTCTCCACTGTGATGATTTTCTGAAGGTGTGAACCTGAAAGAATTTTTGTTTGAAAAAAGGGAAAATGTAAATTTTCAATTTTTTGTCGAATACTAAACACAATGGATTATCTTCAAGTTTTGCAAAGATGTTGGAATTTATATAAATGCATTAATTCAAAATATTTAATAATTATTACAATTACTTTAATGGTTATGGGATATTTTCTAATCTTTACTCGAATCTATATCGAATATCTCCATATTTACAATCGATATCAAAGAAAGCGTTTATATTTCTTTCACTACTCTCTATTGTGATGATTTTTTGAAAGTTGAACGGAATTGAATTTTCGTCGAATAATGAGAAAATGTCTTCGAAATTTACAATTTTTCGTCAAGTACTAAACACTATGGATTGTGTTGCAATTTTGCGCAGATGTTGCAATTTATGTAAAGGTGTTAAATCGAAGATATTTAATAATTACTCCAATTAGTTTAATGGTTATTTTACATTTTCTAATCTTTACCATATATCGAATATCTTCATATGTACAATCGATATCAAAGAAAGCGTTTATTTTTCTTTCATTACTCTCAACTGTGATGATTTTTTGAATGAGTGAACCGAAGAGAAGTTTTGTTCGAAAAATTGGAAAATGCAAATTTTCAATTTTTTGTCAAATACTAAACACAATGGATTGTCTTGCAATTTTGCACAAATTTTGCTAATTCATATAAAGGTATTATATAAAAATATTTAATGATTAGTCAAATTATTTTAATGGCTATGGCATATTTTCTAATCTTCACTCTACCATATATCGAATATTTCCGTATTTAAAATCGATTTCAAAGAAAGCGGTTATATTTCTTACATTACCCTCCATTTTGATAATTTTCTGAAAGATTGTACCATGCAGAATTTTTGTCAAAAAATGGGGAAATGCAAAGTCTGAAACCTTTCGAATTTTCAATTCATCCTTTAATTCTAAACACTATGGACACTCTCTCAATTTTGCACAGATGATGGAATTTATATGAAGGTATTAATTATTAAATATTTAACAATTACTCGAATTAGTTTAATGGCTATGGTATATTTCCTAATCTTTACTGTACCATATGTTCAATATCTCCAATTA
Source organism: Bathynomus jamesi (assembly GCA_023014485.1). Classification (NCBI taxonomy): domain Eukaryota; kingdom Metazoa; phylum Arthropoda; class Malacostraca; order Isopoda; family Cirolanidae; genus Bathynomus; species Bathynomus jamesi. The sequence goes on along the minus strand of JAJOZX010003713.1, from coordinate 467,331 downwards.
AAAATCGATATCAAAGAAAGCGTTAATAGTTCTTTCATTACACTCCATTGTGATGATTTTTTGATAGTGTGAACCGAATTGAATATGAGTCGAATAATGAGAAGATGCTACGAAATTTTCAATTTTTCGTTAAATACTAAACACTACGGTTTGTCTTGCAATTTTGGACAGATTTTGGAATTTATATACAGGTATTAATTTCAAAATTTTAAATAATTACTGAAATTAGTTTAATGTTCATGGCGTATTTTCTAATCTTTACCCTACCATATATCGAATATCTCCATATTTAAAATAGATATCAAAGAAAGCGGTTATATTTCTTACATTACCCTCGATTTTGATGATGTTCAAAAAGCTTGGACCAAATTGAATTTATGTTGAAAAATGGGAAAATGCAAAATGTAAACATTTTGAAATTTACAAATTTTCGTCTAATACTAAACATAAAGGATTTTTTCGCAATTTTGCTCAGATGTTGGATTTCATATAAAGGATTAAATACAAAATATTTAATAAATACTGCAAGTAGTTTAGGGTTATTGGATATTTTCCAATCTTTACGTTACCATTTATATAATATCTCCATATTTAAATCGATATAAAAAAAAGCGTTTATATTTCTTTCATTACTCTCTATTGTGATGATTTTTTGAAAGTTTGAACCGAATTGAATTTTCTTCGAATATGGGAAAATGTCTTCGAAATTTACAATTTTCTTAAAATACTAAACACAATGGATTGTCTTTCACTTTTGCACAGATGTTGGAATTTATATAAAGGTGTTAAATCGAAGAAATTCAATAATTACTCCAATTAGTTTAGTGGTCATTTTAAATTTTCTAATCTTTACCATATATCGACTATCTCCATATTTACAATCGATATCAAAGAAAGCGTTTACATTTTTTCATTACTCTCCACTGTGATGATTTTCTGAAGGTGTGAACCTGAAAGAATTTTTGTTTGAAAAAAGGGAAAATGTAAATTTTCAATTTTTTGTCGAATACTAAACACAATGGATTATCTTCAAGTTTTGCAAAGATGTTGGAATTTATATAAATGCATTAATTCAAAATATTTAATAATTATTACAATTACTTTAATGGTTATGGGATATTTTCTAATCTTTACTCGAATCTATATCGAATATCTCCATATTTACAATCGATATCAAAGAAAGCGTTTATATTTCTTTCACTACTCTCTATTGTGATGATTTTTTGAAAGTTGAACGGAATTGAATTTTCGTCGAATAATGAGAAAATGTCTTCGAAATTTACAATTTTTCGTCAAGTACTAAACACTATGGATTGTGTTGCAATTTTGCGCAGATGTTGCAATTTATGTAAAGGTGTTAAATCGAAGATATTTAATAATTACTCCAATTAGTTTAATGGTTATTTTACATTTTCTAATCTTTACCATATATCGAATATCTTCATATGTACAATCGATATCAAAGAAAGCGTTTATTTTTCTTTCATTACTCTCAACTGTGATGATTTTTTGAATGAGTGAACCGAAGAGAAGTTTTGTTCGAAAAATTGGAAAATGCAAATTTTCAATTTTTTGTCAAATACTAAACACAATGGATTGTCTTGCAATTTTGCACAAATTTTGCTAATTCATATAAAGGTATTATATAAAAATATTTAATGATTAGTCAAATTATTTTAATGGCTATGGCATATTTTCTAATCTTCACTCTACCATATATCGAATATTTCCGTATTTAAAATCGATTTCAAAGAAAGCGGTTATATTTCTTACATTACCCTCCATTTTGATAATTTTCTGAAAGATTGTACCATGCAGAATTTTTGTCAAAAAATGGGGAAATGCAAAGTCTGAAACCTTTCGAATTTTCAATTCATCCTTTAATTCTAAACACTATGGACACTCTCTCAATTTTGCACAGATGATGGAATTTATATGAAGGTATTAATTATTAAATATTTAACAATTACTCGAATTAGTTTAATGGCTATGGTATATTTCCTAATCTTTACTGTACCATATGTTCAATATCTCCAATTAAAAATCGATATCAAAGAAAGCGTTAATAGTTCTTTCATTACACTCCATTGTGATGATTTTTTGATAGTGTGAACCGAATTGAATATGAGTCGAATAATGAGAAGATGCTACGAAATTTTCAATTTTTCGTTAAATACTAAACACTACGGTTTGTCTTGCAATTTTGGACAGATTTTGGAATTTATATACAGGTATTAATTTCAAAATTTTAAATAATTACTGAAATTAGTTTAATGTTCATGGCGTATTTTCTAATCTTTACCCTACCATATATCGAATATCTCCATATTTAAAATAGATATCAAAGAAAGCGGTTATATTTCTTACATTACCCTCGATTTTGATGATGTTCAAAAAGCTTGGACCAAATTGAATTTATGTTGAAAAATGGGAAAATGCAAAATGTAAACATTTTGAAATTTACAAATTTTCGTCTAATACTAAACATAAAGGATTTTTTCGCAATTTTGCTCAGATGTTGGATTTCATATAAAGGATTAAATACAAAATATTTAATAAATACTGCAAGTAGTTTCAGGGTTATTGGATATTTTCCAATCTTTACGTTACCATTTATATAATATCTCCATATTTAAATCGATATAAAAAAAAGCGTTTATATTTCTTTCATTACTCTCTATTGTGATGATTTTTTGAAAGTTTGAACCGAATTGAATTTTCTTCGAATATGGGAAAATGTCTTCGAAATTTACAATTTTCTTAAAATACTAAACACAATGGATTGTCTTTCACTTTTGCACAGATGTTGGAATTTATATAAAGGTGTTAAATCGAAGAAATTCAATAATTACTCCAATTAGTTTAGTGGTCATTTTAAATTTTCTAATCTTTACCATATATCGACTATCTCCATATTTACAATCGATATCAAAGAAAGCGTTTACATTTCTTTCATTACTCTCCACTGTGATGATTTTCTGAAGGTGTGAACCTGAAAGAATTTTTGTTTGAAAAAAGGGAAAATGTAAATTTTCAATTTTTTGTCGAATACTAAACACAATGGATTATCTTCAAGTTTTGCAAAGATGTTGGAATTTATATAAATGCATTAATTCAAAATATTTAATAATTATTACAATTACTTTAATGGTTATGGGATATTTTCTAATCTTTACTCGAATCTATATCGAATATCTCCATATTTACAATCGATATCAAAGAAAGCGTTTATATTTCTTTCACTACTCTCTATTGTGATGATTTTTTGAAAGTTAGAACGGAATTGAATTTTCGTCGAATAATGAGAAAATGTCTTCGAAATTTACAATTTTTCGTCAAGTACTAAACACTATGGATTGTGTTGCAATTTTGCGCAGATGTTGCAATTTATGTAAAGGTGTTAAATCGAAGATATTTAATAATTACTCCAATTAGTTTAATGGTTATTTTACATTTTCTAATCTTTACCATATATCGAATATCTTCATATGTACAATCGATATCAAAGAAAGCGTTTATTTTTCTTTCATTACTCTCAACTGTGATGATTTTTTGAATGAGTGAACCGAAGAGAAGTTTTGTTCGAAAAATTGGAAAATGCAAATTTTCAATTTTTTGTCAAATACTAAACACAATGGATTGTCTTGCAATTTTGCACAAATTTTGCTAATTCATATAAAGGTATTATATAAAAATATTTAATGATTAGTCAAATTATTTTAATGGCTATGGCATATTTTCTAATCTTCACTCTACCATATATCGAATATTTCCGTATTTAAAATCGATTTCAAAGAAAGCGGTTATATTTCTTACATTACCCTCCATTTTGATAATTTTCTGAAAGATTGTACCATGCAGAATTTTTGTCAAAAAATGGGGAAATGCAAAGTCTGAAACCTTTCGAATTTTCAATTCATCCTTTAATTCTAAACACTATGGACACTCTCTCAATTTTGCACAGATGATGGAATTTATATGAAGGTATTAATTATTAAATATTTAACAATTACTCGAATTAGTTTAATGGCTATGGTATATTTCCTAATCTTTACTGTACCATATGTTCAATATCTCCAATTAAAAATCGATATCAAAGAAAGCGTTAATAGTTCTTTCATTACACTCCATTGTGATGATTTTTTGATAGTGTGAACCGAATTGAATATGAGTCGAATAATGAGAAGATGCTACGAAATTTTCAATTTTTCGTTAAATACTAAACACTACGGTTTGTCTTGCAATTTTGGACAGATTTTGGAATTTATATACAGGTATTAATTTCAAAATTTTAAATAATTACTGAAATTAGTTTAATGTTCATGGCGTATTTTCTAATCTTTACCCTACCATATATCGAATATCTCCATATTTAAAATAGATATCAAAGAAAGCGGTTATATTTCTTACATTACCCTCGATTTTGATGATGTTCAAAAAGCTTGGACCAAATTGAATTTATGTTGAAAAATGGGAAAATGCAAAATGTAAACATTTTGAAATTTACAAATTTTCGTCTAATACTAAACATAAAGGATTTTTTCGCAATTTTGCTCAGATGTTGGATTTCATATAAAGGATTAAATACAAAATATTTAATAAATACTGCAAGTAGTTTAGGGTTATTGGATATTTTCCAATCTTTACGTTACCATTTATATAATATCTCCATATTTAAATCGATATAAAAAAAAGCGTTTATATTTCTTTCATTACTCTCTATTGTGATGATTTTTTGAAAGTTTGAACCGAATTGAATTTTCTTCGAATATGGGAAAATGTCTTCGAAATTTACAATTTTCTTAAAATACTAAACACAATGGATTGTCTTTCACTTTTGCACAGATGTTGGAATTTATATAAAGGTGTTAAATCGAAGAAATTCAATAATTACTCCAATTAGTTTAGTGGTCATTTTAAATTTTCTAATCTTTACCATATATCGACTATCTCCATATTTACAATCGATATCAAAGAAAGCGTTTACATTTCTTTCATTACTCTCCACTGTGATGATTTTCTGAAGGTGTGAACCTGAAAGAATTTTTGTTTGAAAAAAGGGAAAATGTAAATTTTCAATTTTTTGTCGAATACTAAACACAATGGATTATCTTCAAGTTTTGCAAAGATGTTGGAATTTATATAAATGCATTAATTCAAAATATTTAATAATTATTACAATTACTTTAATGGTTATGGGATATTTTCTAATCTTTACTCGAATCTATATCGAATATCTCCATATTTACAATCGATATCAAAGAAAGCGTTTATATTTCTTTCACTACTCTCTATTGTGATGATTTTTTGAAAGTTAGAACGGAATTGAATTTTCGTCGAATAATGAGAAAATGTCTTCGAAATTTACAATTTTTCGTCAAGTACTAAACACTATGGATTGTTGCAATTTTGCGCAGATGTTGCAATTTATGTAAAGGTGTTAAATCGAAGATATTTAATAATTACTCCAATTAGTTTAATGGTTATTTTACATTTTCTAATCTTTACCATATATCGAATATCTTCATATGTACAATCGATATCAAAGAAAGCGTTTATTTTTCTTTCATTACTCTCAACTGTGATGATTTTTTGAATGAGTGAACCGAAGAGAAGTTTTGTTCGAAAAATTGGAAAATGCAAATTTTCAATTTTTTGTCAAATACTAAACACAATGGATTGTCTTGCAATTTTGCACAAATTTTGCTAATTCATATAAAGGTATTATATAAAAATATTTAATGATTAGTCAAATTATTTTAATGGCTATGGCATATTTTCTAATCTTCACTCTACCATATATCGAATATTTCCGTATTTAAAATCGATTTCAAAGAAAGCGGTTATATTTCTTACATTACCCTCCATTTTGATAATTTTCTGAAAGATTGTACCATGCAGAATTTTTGTCAAAAAATGGGGAAATGCAAAGTCTGAAACCTTTCGAATTTTCAATTCATCCTTTAATTCTAAACACTATGGACACTCTCTCAATTTTGCACAGATGATGGAATTTATATGAAGGTATTAATTATTAAATATTTAACAATTACTCGAATTAGTTTAATGGCTATGGTATATTTCCTAATCTTTACTGTACCATATGTTCAATATCTCCAATTAAAATCGATATCAAAGAAAGCGTTAATAGTTCTTTCATTACACTCCATTGTGATGATTTTTTGATAGTGTGAACCGAATTGAATATGAGTCGAATAATGAGAAGATGCTACGAAATTTTCAATTTTTCGTTAAATACTAAACACTACGGTTTGTCTTGCAATTTTGGACAGATTTTGGAATTTATATACAGGTATTAATTTCAAAATTTTAAATAATTACTGAAATTAGTTTAATGTTCATGGCGTATTTTCTAATCTTTACCCTACCATATATCGAATATCTCCATATTTAAAATAGATATCAAAGAAAGCGGTTATATTTCTTACATTACCCTCGATTTTGATGATGTTCAAAAAGCTTGGACCAAATTGAATTTATGTTGAAAAATGGGAAAATGCAAAATGTAAACATTTTGAAATTTACAAATTTTCGTCTAATACTAAACATAAAGGATTTTTTCGCAATTTTGCTCAGATGTTGGATTTCATATAAAGGATTAAATACAAAATATTTAATAAATACTGCAAGTAGTTTCAGGGTTATTGGATATTTTCCAATCTTTACGTTACCATTTATATAATATCTCCATATTTAAATCGATATAAAAAAAGCGTTTATATTTCTTTCATTACTCTCTATTGTGATGATTTTTTGAAAGTTTGAACCGAATTGAATTTTCTTCGAATATGGGAAAATGTCTTCGAAATTTACAATTTTCTTAAAATACTAAACACAATGGATTGTCTTTCACTTTTGCACAGATGTTGGAATTTATATAAAGGTGTTAAATCGAAGAAATTCAATAATTACTCCAATTAGTTTAGTGGTCATTTTAAATTTTCTAATCTTTACCATATATCGACTATCCCATATTTACAATCGATATCAAAGAAAGCGTTTACATTTCTTTCATTACTCTCCACTGTGATGATTTTCTGAAGTGTGAACCTGAAAGAATTTTTGTTTGAAAAAAGGGAAAATGTAAATTTTCAATTTTGTCGAATACTAAACACAATGGATTATCTTCAAGTTTTGCAAAGATGTTGGAATTTATATAAATGCATTAATTCAAAATATTAATAATTATTACAATTACTTTAATGGTTAGGGATATTTTCTAATCTTTACTCGAATCTATATCGAATATCTCCATATTTAAATCGATATAAAAAAAGCGTTTATATTTCTTTCATTACCTCTATTGTGATGATTTTGTTTGAAAGTTTGAACGAATTGAATTTTCTCGAATATGGAAAATGTCTTCGAAATTTACAATCTTTCTTAAAATACTAAACACAATGGATTGTCTTTCACTTTTGCACAGATGTTGGAATTTATATAAAGGTGTAAATCGAAGAAATTCAATTTACTCCAATTAGTTTAGTGGTCATTTTAAATTTTCTAATCTTTACCATATATCGACTATCTCCATATTTACAATCGATATCAAGAAAGCGTTTACATTTCTTTCATTACTCTCCACTGTGATGATTTCTGATGTGTGAACTGAAAGAATTTTTGTTTGAAAAAAGGGAAAATATAAATTTTCAATTTTTGTCAAATACTAACACAATGGATTATCTTCAAGTTTTGCAAAGATGTTGGAATTTATATAAATGCATTAATTCAAAATATTTAATAATTAATTACAATTACTTTAATGGTTATGGTATATTTTCTAATCTTTACTCGAATCTATATCGAATATCTCCATATTTACAATCGATATCAAAGAAAGCGTTTATATTTCTTTCACTACTCTCTATTTGTGATGATTTTTTGAAAGTTAGAACGGAATTGAATTTCGTCGAATAATGAGAAAATGTCTTCGAAATTTACAATTTTTTCGTCAAGTACTAAACACTATGGATTGTCTTGCAATTTGCGCAGATGTTGCAATTTATGTAAAGGTGTTAAATCGAAGATATTTAAAATTACTCCATTAGTTTAATGGTTTTTTACATTTTCTAATCTTTACCATATATCGAATATCTTCATATGTACAATCGATATCAAAGAAACGTTTATTTTTTCTTTCATTACTCTCACTGTGATGATTTTTGAATGAGTGAACCGAAGAGAAGTTTTGTTCGAAAAATTGGAAAATGCAAATTTTCAATTTTTTTCAAATACTAAACACAAGGATTGTCTTGCAATTTTGCACAAATTTTGCTAATTCATATAAAGGTATTATATAAAAATATTTAAATGATTAGTCAAATTATTAATGGCTATGGCATATTTTCTAATCTTCACTCTACCATATATCGAATATTTCCGTATTTAAATCGATTTCAAAGAAAGCGGTTATATTCTTACATTACCCTCCATTTGATAATTTTCTGAAAGATTGTACCATGCAGAATTTGTCAAAAAATGGGGAAATGCAAAGTCTGAAACCTTTCGAATTTTCAATTCATCCTTTAATTCTAAACCTATGGACACTCTCTCAATTTTGCACAGATGATGGAATTTATATGAAGGTATTAATTATTAAATATTTAACAATTACTCGAATTAGTTTAATGGCTATGGTATTTCCTAATCTTTACTGTACCATATGTTCATATCTCAATTAAAATCGATATCAAAGAAAGCGTTAATAGTTCTTTCATTACACTCCGTTTGATGATTTTTTGATAGTGTGAACCTAATTGAATTGAGTCGAATAATGAGAAGATGCTACGAAATTTCAATTTTTCGTTAAATACTAAACACTACGGTTTGTCTTGCAATTTTGGACAGATTTTTGGAATTTATATACAGTATTAATTTCAAAATTTTAACATAATTATGAAATTAGTTTAATGTTCATTGGTATTTCTAATCTTTACCCTACCATATATCGAATATCTCCTATTAAAAATAGATATCAAAGAAAGCGGTTATATTTCTTACATTACCCTCGATTTTGATGATGTTCAAAAAGCTTGGACCAAATTGAATTTATGTTGAAAAATGGGAAAATGCAAAATGTAAACATTTTGAAATTTACAAATTTTCGTCTAATACTAAACATAAAGGATTTTTTCGCAATTTTGCTCAGATGTTGGATTTCATATAAAGGATTAAATACAAAATATTTAATAAATACTGCAAGTAGTTTTAGGGTATTGGATATTTTCCAATCTTTACGTTACCATTTATAATATCTCCATATTTAAATCGATATAAAAAAAGCGTTTATATTTCTTTCATTACTCTCTATTGTGATGATTTTTGAAAGTTTGAACCGAATTGAATTTTCTTCGAATATGGGAAAATGTCTTCGAAATTTACAATTTTCTTAAAATACTAAACACAATGGATTGTCTTTCACTTTTGCACAGATGTTGGAATTTATATAAAGGTGTTAAATCGAAGAAATTCAATAATTACTCCAATTAGTTTAGTGGTCATTTTAAATTTTCTAATCTTTACCATATATCGACTATCTCCATATTTACAATCGATATCAAAGAAAGCGTTTACATTTCTTTCATTACTCTCCACTGTGATGATTTTCTGAATGTGTGAACCTGAAAGAATTTTTGTTTGAAAAAAGGGAAAATATAAATTTTCAATTTTTTGTCAAATACTAAACACAATGGATTATCTTCAAGTTTTGCAAAGATGTTGGAATTTATATAAATGCATTAATTCAAAATATTTAATAATTATTACAATTACTTTAATGGTTATGGGATATTTTCTAATCTTTACTCGAATCTATATCGAATATCTCCATATTTACAATCGATATCAAAGAAAGCGTTATATTTCTTTCACTACTCTCTATTGTGATGATTTTTTGAAAGTTAGAACGGAATTGAATTTTCGTCGAATAATGAGAAAATGTCTTCGAAATTTACAATTTTTCGTCAAGTACTAAACACTATGGATTGTGTTGCAATTTTGCGCAGATGTTGCAATTTATGTAAAGGTGTTAAATCGAAGATATTTAATAATTACTCCAATTAGTTTAATGGTTATTTTACATTTTCTAATCTTTACCATATATCGAATATCTTCATATGTACAATCGATATCAAAGAAAGCGTTTATTTTTCTTTCATTACTCTCAACTGTGATGATTTTTTGAATGAGTGAACCGAAGAGAAGTTTTGTTCGAAAAATTGGAAAATGCAAATTTTCAATTTTTTGTCAAATACTAAACACAATGGATTGTCTTGCAATTTTGCACAAATTTTGCTAATTCATATAAAGGTATTATATAAAAATATTTAATGATTAGTCAAATTATTTTAATGGCTATGGCATATTTTCTAATCTTCACTCTACCATATATCGAATATTTCCGTATTTAAAATCGATTTCAAAGAAAGCGGTTATATTTCTTACATTACCCTCCATTTTGATAATTTTCTGAAAGATTGTACCATGCAGAATTTTTGTCAAAAAATGGGGAAATGCAAAGTCTGAAACCTTTCGAATTTTCAATTCATCCTTTAATTCTAAACACTATGGACACTCTCTCAATTTTGCACAGATGATGGAATTTATATGAAGGTATTAATTATTAAATATTTAACAATTACTCGAATTAGTTTAATGGCTATGGTATATTTCCTAATCTTTACTGTACCATATGTTCAATATCTCCAATTAAAATCGATATCAAAGAAAGCGTTAATAGTTCTTTCATTACACTCCATTGTGATGATTTTTTGATAGTGTGAACCGAATTGAATATGAGTCGAATAATGAGAAGATGCTACGAAATTTTCAATTTTTCGTTAAATACTAAACACTACGGTTTGTCTTGCAATTTTGGACAGATTTTGGAATTTATATACAGGTATTAATTTCAAAATTTTAAATAATTACTGAAATTAGTTTAATGTTCATGGCGTATTTTCTAATCTTTACCCTACCATATATCGAATATCTCCATATTTAAAATAGATATCAAAGAAAGCGGTTATATTTCTTACATTACCCTCGATTTTGATGATGTTCAAAAAGCTTGGACCAAATTGAATTTATGTTGAAAAATGGGAAAATGCAAAATGTAAACATTTTGAAATTTACAAATTTTCGTCTAATACTAAACATAAAGGATTTTTTCGCAATTTTGCTCAGATGTTGGATTTCATATAAAGGATTAAATACAAAATATTTAATAAATACTGCAAGTAGTTTAGGGTTATTGGATATTTTCCAATCTTTACGTTACCATTTATATAATATCTCCATATTTAAATCGATATAAAAAAAAGCGTTTATATTTCTTTCATTACTCTCTATTGTGATGATTTTTTGAAAGTTTGAACCGAATTGAATTTTCTTCGAATATGGGAAAATGTCTTCGAAATTTACAATTTTTAAAATACTAAACACAATGGATTGTCTTTCACTTTTGCACAGATGTTGGAATTTATATAAAGGTGTTAAATCGAAGAAATTCAATAATTACTCCAATTAGTTTAGTGGTCATTTTAAATTTTCTAATCTTTACCATATATCGACTATCTCCATATTTAAATCGATATCAAAGAAAGCGTTTACATTTCTTTCATTACTCTCCACTGTGATGATTTTCTGAAGTGTGAACCTGAAAGAATTTTTGTTTGAAAAAAGGGAAAATGTAAATTTTCAATTTTTTGTCGAATACTAAACACAATGGATTATCTTCAAGTTTTGCAAAGATGTTGGAATTTATATAAATGCATTAATTCAAAATATTTAATAATTATTACAATTACTTTAATGGTTATGGGATATTTTCTAATCTTTACTCGAATCTATATCGAATATCTCCATATTTACAATCGATATCAAAGAAAGCGTTTATATTTCTTTCACTACTCTCTATTGTGATGATTTTTTGAAAGTTTGAACGGAATTGAATTTTCGTCGAATAATGAGAAAATGTCTTCGAAATTTACAATTTTTCGTCAAGTACTAAACACTATGGATTGTGTTGCAATTTTGCGCAGATGTTGCAATTTATGTAAAGGTGTTAAATCGAAGATATTTAATAATTACTCCAATTAGTTTAATGGTTATTTTACATTTTCTAATCTTTACCATATATCGAATATCTTCATATGTACAATCGATATCAAAGAAAGCGTTTATTTTTCTTTCATTACTCTCAACTGTGATGATTTTTTGAATGAGTGAACCGAAGAGAAGTTTTGTTCGAAAAATTGGAAAATGCAAATTTTCAATTTTTTGTCAAATACTAAACACAATGGATTGTCTTGCAATTTTGCACAAATTTTGCTAATTCATATAAAGGTATTATATAAAAATATTTAATGATTAGTCAAATTATTTTAATGGCTATGGCATATTTTCTAATCTTCACTCTACCATATATCGAATATTTCCGTATTTAAAATCGATTTCAAAGAAAGCGGTTATATTTCTTACATTACCCTCCATTTTGATAATTTTCTGAAAGATTGTACCATGCAGAATTTTTGTCAAAAAATGGGGAAATGCAAAGTCTGAAACCTTTCGAATTTTCAATTCATCCTTTAATTCTAAACACTATGGACACTCTCTCAATTTTGCACAGATGATGGAATTTATATGAAGGTATTAATTATTAAATATTTAACAATTACTCGAATTAGTTTAATGGCTATGGTATATTTCCTAATCTTTACTGTACCATATGTTCAATATCTCCAATTAAAAATCGATATCAAAGAAAGCGTTAATAGTTCTTTCATTACACTCCATTGTGATGATTTTTTGATAGTGTGAACCTAATTGAATATGAGTCGAATAATGAGAAGATGCTACGAAATTTTCAATTTTTCGTTAAATACTAAACACTACGGTTTGTCTTGCAATTTTGGACAGATTTTGGAATTTATATACAGGTATTAATTTCAAAATTTTAAATAATTACTGAAATTAGTTTAATGTTCATGGCGTATTTTCTAATCTTTACCCTACCATATATCGAATATCTCCATATTTAAAATAGATATCAAAGAAAGCGGTTATATTTCTTACATTACCCTCGATTTTGATGATGTTCAAAAAGCTTGGACCAAATTGAATTTATGTTGAAAAATGGGAAAATGCAAAATGTAAACATTTGAAATTTACAAATTTTCGTCTAATACTAAACATAAAGGATTTTTTCGCAATTTTGCTCAGATGTTGGATTTCATATAAAGGATTAAATACAAAATATTTAATAAATACTGCAAGTAGTTTTAGGGTTATTGGATATTTTCCAATCTTTACGTTACCATTTATATAATATCTCCATATTTAAATCGATATAAAAAAAAGCGTTTATATTTCTTTCATTACTCTCTATTGTGATGATTTTTTGAAAGTTTGAACCGAATTGAATTTTCTTCGAATATGGGAAAATGTCTTCGAAATTTACAATCTTTCTTAAAATACTAAACACAATGGATTGTCTTTCACTTTTGCACAGATGTTGGAATTTATATAAAGGTGTTAAATCGAAGAAATTCAATAATTACTCCAATTAGTTAGTGGTCATTTTAAATTTTCTAATCTTTACCATATATCGACTATCTCCATATTTACAATCGATATCAAAGAAAGCGTTTACATTTCTTTCATTACTCTCCACTGTGATGATTTTCTGAATGTGTGAACCTGAAAGAATTTTTGTTTGAAAAAAGGGAAAATATAAATTTTCAATTTTTTGTCAATACTAAACACAATGGATTATCTTCAAGTTTGCAAAGATGTTGGAATTTATTAAATGCATTAATTCAAAATATTTAATAATTATTACAATTACTTTAATGGTTATGGGATATTTTTAATCTTTACTCGAATCTATATCGAATATCTCCATATTTACAATCGATATCAAAGAAAGCGTTTATATTTCTTTCACTACTCTCTATTGTGATGATTTTTTGAAAGTTGAACGGAATTGAATTTTCGTCGAATAATGAGAAAATGTCTTCGAAATTTACAATTTTTCGTCAAGTACTAAACACTATGGATTGTCTTGCAATTTTGCGCAGATGTTGCAATTTATGTAAAGGTGTTAAATCGAAGATATTTAATAATTACTCCAATTAGTTTAATGGTTATTTTACATTTTCTAATCTTTACCATATATCGAATATCTTCATATGTACAATCGATATCAAAGAAAGCGTTTATTTTTCTTTCATTACTCTCAACTGTGATGATTTTTGAATGAGTGAACCGAAGAGAAGTTTTGTTCGAAAAATTGGAAAATGCAAATTTTCAATTTTTTGTCAAATACTAAACACAATGGATTGTCTTGCAATTTTGCACAAATTTTGCTAATTCATATAAAGGTATTATATAAAAATATTTAATGATTAGTCAAATTATTTTAATGGCTATGGCATATTTTCTAATCTTCACTCTACCATATATCGAATATTTCCGTATTTAAAATCGATTTCAAAGAAAGCGGTTATATTTCTTACATTACCCTCCATTTTGATAATTTTCTGAAAGATTGTACCATGCAGAATTTTTGTCAAAAAATGGGGAAATGCAAAGTCTGAAACCTTTCGAATTTTCAATTCATCCTTTAATTCTAAACACTATGGACACTCTCTCAATTTTGCACAGATGATGGAATTTATATGAAGGTATTAATTATTAAATATTTAACAATTACTCGAATTAGTTTAATGGCTATGGTATATTTCCTAATCTTTACTGTACCATATGTTCAATATCTCCAATTAAAATCGATATCAAAGAAAGCGTTAATAGTTCTTTCATTACACTCCATTGTGATGATTTTTTGATAGTGTGAACCGAATTGAATATGAGTCGAATAATGAGAAGATGCTACGAAATTTTCAATTTTCGTTAAATACTAAACACTACGGTTTGTCTTGCAATTTTGGACAGATTTTGGAATTTATATACAGGTATTAATTTCAAAATTTTAAATAATTACTGAAATTAGTTTAATGTTCATGGCGTATTTTCTAATCTTTACCCTACCATATATCGAATATCTCCATATTTAAAATAGATATCAAAGAAAGCGGTTATATTTCTTACATTACCCTCGATTTTGATGATGTTCAAAAAGCTTGGACCAAATTGAATTTATGTTGAAAAATGGGAAAATGCAAAATGTAAACATTTTGAAATTTACAAATTTTCGTCTAATACTAAACATAAAGGATTTTTTCGCAATTTTGCTCAGATGTTGGATTTCATATAAAGGATTAAATACAAAATATTTAATAAATACTGCAAGTAGTTTAGGGTTATTGGATATTTTCCAATCTTTACGTTACCATTTATATAATATCTCCATATTTAAATCGATATAAAAAAAAGCGTTTATATTTCTTTCATTACTCTCTATTGTGATGATTTTTTGAAAGTTTGAACCGAATTGAATTTTCTTCGAATATGGGAAAATGTCTTCGAAATTTACAATCTTTCTTAAAATACTAAACACAATGGATTGTCTTTCACTTTTGCACAGATGTTGGAATTTATATAAAGGTGTTAAATCGAAGAAATTCAATAATTACTCCAATTAGTTTAGTGGTCATTTTAAATTTTCTAATCTTTACCATATATCGACTATCTCCATATTTACAATCGATATCAAAGAAAGCGTTTACATTTCTTTCATTACTCTCCACTGTGATGATTTTCTGAAGGTGTGAACCTGAAAGAATTTTTGTTTGAAAAAAGGGAAAATGTAAATTTTCAATTTTTGTCGAATACTAAACACAATGGATTATCTTCAAGTTTTGCAAAGATGTTGGAATTTATATAAATGCATTAATTCAAAATATTTAATAATTATTACAATTACTTTAATGGTTATGGGATATTTTCTAATCTTTACTCGAATCTATATCGAATATCTCCATATTTACAATCGATATCAAAGAAAGCGTTTATATTTCTTTCACTACTCTCTATTGTGATGATTTTTTGAAAGTTAACGGAATTGAATTTTCGTCGAATAATGAGAAAATGTCTTCGAAATTTACAATTTTTCGTCAAGTACTAAACACTATGGATTGTGTTGCAATTTTGCGCAGATGTTGCAATTTATGTAAAGGTGTTAAATCGAAGATATTTAATAATTACTCCAATTAGTTTAATGGTTATTTTACATTTTCTAATCTTTACCATATATCGAATATCTTCATATGTACAATCGATATCAAAGAAAGCGTTATTTTTCTTTCATTACTCTCAACTGTGATGATTTTTTGAATGAGTGAACCGAAGAGAAGTTTTGTTCGAAAAATTGGAAATGCAAATTTTCAATTTTTTGTCAAATACTAAACACAATGGATTGTCTTGCAATTTGCACAAATTTTGCTAATTCATATAAGGTATTATATAAAAATATTTAATGATTAGTCAAATTATTTTAATGGCTATGGCATATTTTCTAATCTTCACTCTACTACCATATATCGAATATTTCCGTATTTAAAATCGATTTCAAAGAAAGCGGTTATATTTCTTACATTACCCTCCATTTTGATAATTTTCTGAAAGATTGTACCATGCAGAATTTTTGTCAAAAAATGGGGAAATGCAAAGTCTGAAACCTTTCGAATTTTCAATTCATCCTTTAATTCTAAACACTATGGACACTCTCTCTCAATTTTGCACAGATGATGGAATTTATATGAAGGTATTAATTATTAAATATTTAACAATTACTCGAATTAGTTTAATGGCTATGGTATATTTCCTAATCTTTACTGTACCATATGTTCAATATCTCCAATTAAAAATCGATATCAAAGAAAGCGTTAATAGTTCTTTCATTACACTCCTTGTGATGATTTTTTGATAGTGTGAACCGAATTGAATATGAGTCGAATAATGAGAAGATGCTACGAAATTTTCAATTTTTCGTTAAATACTAAACACTACGGTTTGTCTTGCAATTTTGGACAGATTTTGGAATTTATATACAGGTATTAATTTCAAAATTTTAAATAATTACTGAAATTAGTTTAATGTTCATGGCGTATTTTCTAATCTTTACCCTACCATATATCGAATATCTCCATATTTAAAATAGATATCAAAGAAAGCGGTTATATTTCTTACATTACCCTCGATTTTGATGATGTTCAAAAAGCTTGGACCAAATTGAATTTATGTTGAAAAATGGGAAAATGCAAAATGTAAACATTTTGAAATTTACAAATTTTCGTCTAATACTAAACATAAAGGATTTTTTCGCAATTTTGCTCAGATGTTGGATTTCATATAAAGGATTAAATACAAAATATTTAATAAATACTGCAAGTAGTTTCAGGGTTATTGGATATTTTCCAATCTTTACGTTACCATTTATATAATATCTCCATATTAAATCGATATAAAAAAAAGCGTTTATATTTCTTTCATTACTCTCTATTGTGATGATTTTTTGAAAGTTTGAACCGAATTGAATTTTCTTCGAATATGGGAAAATGTCTTCGAAATTTACAATTTTTCTTAAAATACTAAACACAATGGATTGTCTTTCACTTTTGCACAGATGTTGGAATTTATATAAAGGTTAAATCGAAGAAATTCAATAATTACTCCAATTAGTTTAGTGGTCATTTTAATTTTCTAATCTTTACCATATATCGACTATCTCCATATTTAAAATCGATATCAAAGAAAGCGTTTACATTTCTTTCATTACTCTCCACTGTGATGATTTTCTGAAGGTGTGAACCTGAAAGAATTTTTGTTTGAAAAAAGGGAAAATGTAAATTTTCAATTTTTTGTCGAATACTAAACACAATGGATTATCTTCAAGTTTTGCAAAGATGTTGGAATTTATATAAATGCATTAATTCAAAATATTTAATAATTATTACAATTACTTTAATGGTTATGGGATATTTTCTAATCTTTACTCGAATCTATATCGAATATCTCCATATTTACAATCGATATCAAAGAAGCGTTTATATTTCTTTCACTACTCTCTATTGTGATGATTTTTTGAAAGTTAGAACGGAATTGAATTTCGTCGAATAATGAGAAAATGTCTTCGAAATTTACAATTTTTCGTCAAGTACTAAACACTATGGATTGTGTTGCAATTTTGCGCAGATGTTGCAATTTATGTAAAGGTGTTAAATCGAAGATATTTAATAATTACTCCAATTAGTTTAATGGTTATTTTACATTTTCTAATCTTTACCATATATCGAATATCTTCATATGTACAATCGATATCAAAGAAAGCGTTTATTTTCTTTCATTACTCTCAACTGTGATGATTTTTTGAATGAGTGAACCGAAGAGAAGTTTTGTTCGAAAATTGGAAAATGCAATTTTCAATTTTTTGTCAAATACTAACACCACAATGGATTGTCTTGCAATTTTGCACAAATTTTGCTAATTCATATAAAGGTATTATATAAAAATATTTATGATTAGTCAAATTATTTTAATGGCTATGGCATATTTTCTAATCTTCACTCTACCATATATCGAATATTTCCGTATTTAAAATCGATTTCAAAGAAAGCGGTTATATTTCTTACATTACCCTCCATTTTGAGAATTTTCTGAAAGATTGTACCATGCAGAATTTTTGTCAAAAATGGGAAATGCAAAGTCTGAAACCTTTCGAATTTTCAATTCATCCTTTAATTCTAAACACTATGGACACTCTCTCAATTTTGCACAGATGATGGAATTTATATGAAGGTATTAATTATTAAATATTTAACATTACTCGAATTAGTTTAATGGCTATGGTATATTTCCTAATCTTTACTGTACCATATGTTCAATATCTCCAATTAAAAATCGATATCAAAGAAAGCGTTAATAGTTCTTTCATTACACTCCATTGTGATGATTTTTGATAGTGTGAACCGAATTGAATATGATCGAATAATGAGAAGATGCTACGAAATTTTCAATTTTTCGTTAAATACTAAACACTACGGTTTGTCTTGCAATTTTGGACATTTTGGAATTTATACAGGTATTAATTTCAAAATTTTAAATAATTACTGAAATTAGTTTAATGTTCATGGCGTATTTTCTAATCTTTACCCTACCATATATCGAATATCTCCATATTTAAAATATCAAAGAAAGCGGTTATATTTCTTACATTACCCTCGATTTTGATGATGTTCAAAAAGCTTGGACCAAATTGAATTTATGTTGAAAAATGGGAAAATGCAAAATGTAAACATTTTGAAATTTACAAATTTTCGTCTAATACTAAACATAAAGGATTTTTTCGCAATTTTGCTCAGATGTTGGATTTCATATAAAGGATTAAATACAAAATATTTAATAAATACTGCAAGTAGTTTTAGGGTTATTGGATATTTCCAATCTTTACGTTACCATTTATATAATATCTCCATATTTAAATCGATATAAAAAAAAGCGTTTATATTTCTTTCATTACTCTCTATTGTGGATGATTTTTGAAAGTTTGAACCGAATTGAATTTTCTTCGAATATGGGAAAATGTCTTCGAAATTTACAATCTTTTCTTAAAATACTAACACAATGGATTGTCTTTCACTTTTGCACAGATGTTGGAATTTATATAAAGGTGTTAAATCGAAGAAATTCAATAATTACTCCAATTAGTTTAGTGGTCATTTTAAATTTTCTAATCTTTACCATATATCGACTATCTCCATATTTACAATCGATATCAAAGAAAGCGTTTACATTTCTTTCATTACTCTCCACTGTGATGATTTTCTGAATGTGTGAACCTGAAAGAATTTTTGTTTGAAAAAAGGGAAAATATAAATTTTCAATTTTTTGTCAAATACTAAACACAATGGATTATCTTCAAGTTTTGCAAAGATGTTGGAATTTATATAAATGCATTAATTCAAAATATTTAATAATTATTACAATTACTTTAATGGTTATGGGATATTTTCTAATCTTTACTCGAATCTACAGTATATCGAATATCTCCATATTTACAATCGATATCAAAGAAAGCGTTTATATTTCTTTCACTACTCTCTATTGTGATGATTTTTTGAAAGTTAGAACGGAATTGAATTTTCGTCGAATAATGAGAAAATGTCTTCGAAATTTACAATTTTTCGTCAAGTACTAAACACTATGGATTGTCTTGCAATTTTGCGCAGATGTTGCAATTTATGTAAAGGTGTTAAATCGAAGATATTTAATAATTACTCCAATTAGTTTAATGGTTATTTTACATTTTCTAATCTTTACCATATATCGAATATCTTCATATGTACAATCGATATCAAAGAAAGCGTTTATTTTTCTTTCATTACTCTCAACTGTGATGATTTTTTGAATGAGTGAACCGAAGAGAAGTTTTGTTCGAAAAATTGGAAAATGCAAATTTTCAATTTTTTGTCAAATACTAAACACAATGGATTGTCTTGCAATTTTGCACAAATTTTGCTAATTCATATAAAGGTATTATATAAAATATTTAATGATTAGTCAAATTATTTTAATGGCTATGGCATATTTTCTAATCTTCACTCTACCATATATCGATATTTTCCGTATTTAAAATCGATTTCAAAGAAAGCGGTTATATTTCTTACATTACCCTCCATTTTGATAATTTTCTGAAAGATTGTACCATGCAGAATTTTTGTCAAAAAATGGGGAAATGCAAAGTCTGAAACCTTTCGAATTTTCAATTCATCCTTTAATTCTAAACACTATGGACACTCTCTCAATTTGCACAGATGATGGAATTTATATGAAGGTAGTAATTATTATATTTAACAATTACTCGAATTAGTTTAATGGCTATGGTATATTTCCTAATCTTTACTGTACCATATGTTCAATATCTCCAATTAAAATCGATATCAAAGCGTTAATAGTTCTTTCATTACACTCCTTGTGATGATTTTTTGATAGTGTGAACCGAATTGAATATGAGTCGAATAATGAGAAGATGCTACGAAATTTTCAATTTTTCGTTAAATACTAAACACTAACGGTTTTGTCTTGCAATTTTGGACAGATTTTGGAATTTATATACAGGTATTAATTTCAAAATTTTAAATAATTACTGAAATTAGTTTAATGTTCATGGAGTATTTTCTAATCTTTACCCTACCATATATCGAATATCTCCATATTTAAAATAGATATCAAAGAAAGCGGTTATATTTCTTACATTACCCTCGATTTTGATGATGTTCTAAAACAAAAAGCTTGGACCAAATTGAATTTATGTTGAAAATGGGAAATGCAAAATGTAAACATTTTGAAATTTCAATTTTCGTCTAATACTAACATAAAGGATTTTTTCGCAATTTTGCTCAGATGTTTGGATTTCATATAAAGGATTAAATACAAAATATTTAATAAATACTGCAAGTAGTTTTAGGGTTATTGGATATTTTCCAATCTTTACGTTACCATTTTATATAATATCTCCATATTTAAATCGATATAAAAAAAAGCGTTTATATTTCTTTCATTACTCTCTATTGTGATGATTTTTTGAAAGTTTGAACCGAATTGAATTTTCTTCGAATATGGAAAATGTCTTCGAAATTTACAATTTTCTTAAAATACTAACACAATGGATTGTCTTTCACTTTTGCACAGATGTTGGAATTTATATAAAGGTGTTAAATCGAAGAAATTCAATAATTACTCCAATTAGTTTAGTGGTCATTTTAAATTTTCTAATCTTTACCATATATCGACTATCTCCATATTTACAATCGATATCAAAGAAAGCGTTTACATTTCTTTCATTCTCTCCACTGTGATGATTTTCTGAAGGTGTGAACCTGAAAGAATTTTTGTTTGAAAAAGGGAAAATGTAAATTTTCAATTTTTTGTCGAATACTAAACACAATGGATTATCTTCAAGTTTTGCAAAGATGTTGGAATTTATATAATGCTTAATTCAAAATATTTAATAATTATTACAATTACTTAATGGTTATGGGATATTTTCTAATCTTTACTCGAATCTATATCGAATATCTCCATATTTACAATCGATATCAAAGAAAGCGTTTATATTTCTTTCACTTACTCTCTCTTGTGTGATTTTTTGAAAGTTTGAACGGAATTGAATTTTCGTGTCGAATAATGAGAAAATGTCTTCGAAATTTAAAATTTTTCGTCAAGTACTAAACACTATGGATTGTGTTGCAATTTTGCGCAGATGTTGCAATTTATGTAAAGGTGTTAAATCGAAGATATTTATAATTACTCCAATTAGTTTAATGGTTATTTTACATTTTCTAATCTTTACATATATCGAATATCTTCATATGTACAATCGATATCAAAGAAAGCGTTTATTTTTTCTTTCATTACTCTCAACTGTGATGATTTTTTGAATGAGTGAACCGAAGAGTTTTGTTCGAAAAATTGAAAATGCAAATTTTCAATTTTTTGTCAATACTAAACACAATGGATTGTCTTGCAATTTGCACAAATTTTGCTAATTCATATAAAGGTATTATATAAAAAATATTTAATGATTAGTCAATTATTTTAATGGCTATGGCATATTTTCTAATCTTCACTCTACCATATATCGAATATTTCCGTATTTAAAATCGATTTCAAGAAAGCGGTATATTTCTTACATCCCTCCATTTTGATAATTTTCTGAAGATTGTACCATGCAGAATTTTTGTCAAAAAATGGGAAATGCAAAGTCTGAAACCTTTCGAATTTCAATTCATCCTTTAATTCTAAACACTATGGACACTCTCTCAATTTTGCACAGATGATGGAATTTATATGAAGGTATTAATTATTAAATATTAACAATTACTCGAATTAGTTTAATGGCTATGGTATATTTTCCTAATCTTTACTGTACCATATGTTCAATATCTCCAATAAAAATCGATATCAAGAAAGCGTTAATAGTTTCTTTCATTACCTCCATTGTGATGATTTTTTGATAGTGTGAACCGAATTGAATATGAGTCGAATAATGAGAAGATGCTACGAAATTTTCAATTTTTTCGTTAAATACTAAACACTACGGTTTGTCTTGCAATTTTGACAGATTTTGGAATTTATATACAGGTATTAATTTCAAAATTTAAATAATTACTGAAATTAGTTTATGTTCATGGCGTATTTTCTAATCTTTAACCCTACCATATCGAATATCTCCATATTTAAATAGATATCAAAGAAAGCGGTTATATTTCTTACATTACCCTCGATTTTGATGATGTTCAAAAAGCTTGGACCAAATTGAATTTATGTTGAAAATGGGAAAATGCAAAATGTAAACATTTTGAAATTTACAAATTTTCGTCTAATACTAAACATAAAGGATTTTTTCGCAATTTTGCTCAGATGTTGGATTTCATATAAAGGATTAAATACAAAATATTTAATAAATACTGCAAGTGTTTTAGGGTTATTGGATATTTTCCAATCTTTACGTTACCATTTATATATATCTCCATATTTAAATCGATATAAAAAAAAGCGTTTATATTTCTTTTCATTACTCTCTATTGTGATGATTTTTTGAAAGTTTGAACCGAATTGAATTTTCTTCGAATATGGAAAATGTCTTCGAAATTTACAATTTTTTAAAATACTAAACACAATGGATTGTCTTTCACTTTTGCACAGATGTTGGAATTTATATAAAGGTGTTAAATCGAAGAAATTCAATAATTACTCAATTAGTTTAGTGGTCATTTAAATTTTCTAATCTTTACCATATATCGACTATCTCCATATTTACAATCGATATCAAAGAAAGCGTTTACATTTCTTTCATTACTCTCCACTGTGATGATTTTCTGAAGGTGTGAACCTGAAAGAATTTTTTTTGAAAAAAGGGAAAAGTAAATTTTCAATTTTTGTCAATACTAAACACAATGGATTATCTTCAAGTTTTGCAAAGATGTTGGAATTTATATAATGCATTAATTCAAAATATTTAATAATTATTACAATTACTTTAATGGTTATGGGATATTTCTAATCTTTACTCGAATCTATATCGAATATCTCCATATTTACAATCGATATCAAAGAAAGCGTTTATATTTCTTTCACTACTCTCTATTGTGATGATTTTTTGAAAGTTTGAACGGAATTGAATTTTCGTCGAATAATGAGAAAATGTCTTCGAAATTTACAATTTTTCGTCAAGTACTAAACACTATGGATTGTCTTGCAATTTTGCGCAGATGTTGCAATTTATGTAAAGGTGTTAAATCGAAGATATTTAATAATTACTCCAATTAGTTTAATGGTTATTTTACATTTTCTAATCTTTACCATATATCGAATATCTTCATATGTACAATCGATATCAAAGAAAGCGTTTATTTTTCTTTCATTACTCTCAACTGTGATGATTTTTTGAATGTGTGAACCGAAGAAGTTTTGTTCGAAAAATTGGAAAATGCAAATTTTCAATTTTTTTGTCAAATACTAAACAATGGATTGTCTTGCAATTTTGCACAAATTTTGCTAATTCATATAAAGGTATTATATAAAAATATTTAATGATTAGTCAAATTATTTTAATGGCTATGGCATATTTTCTAATCTTCACTCTACCATATATCGAATATTTCCGTTTTAAAATCGATTTCAAAGAAAGCGGTTATATTTCTTACATTACCCTCCATTTTGATAATTTTCTGAAAGATTGTACCATGCAGAATTTTTGTCAAAAAATGGGGAAATGCAAAGTCTGAAACCTTTCGAATTTTCAATTCATCCTTTAATTCTAAACACTATGGACACTCTCTCAATTTTGCACAGATGATGGAATTTATATGAAGGTATTAATTATTAAATATTTAACAATTACTCGAATTAGTTTAATGGCTATGGTATATTTCCTAATCTTTACTGTACCATATGTTCAATATCTCCAATTAAAATCGATATCAAAGAAAGCGTTAATAGTTCTTTCATTACACTCCATTGTGATGATTTTTTGATAGTGTGAACCGAATTGAATATGAGTCGAATAATGAGAAGATGCTACGAAATTTTCAATTTTTCGTTAAATACTAAACACTACGGTTTGTCTTGCAATTTTGGACAGATTTTGGAATTTATATACAGGTATTAATTTCAAATTTTAAATAATTACTGAAATTAGTTTAATGTTCATGGCGTATTTTCTAATCTTTACCCTACCATATATCGAATATCTCCATATTTAAATAGATATCAAAGAAAGCGGTTATATTTCTTACATTACCCTCGATTTTGATGATGTTCAAAAAGCTTGGACCAAATTGAATTTATGTTGAAAAATGGGAAAATGCAAAATGTAAACATTTTGAAATTTACAAATTTTCGTCTAATACTAAACATAAAGGATTTTTTCGCAATTTTGCTCAGATGTTGGATTTCATATAAAGGATTAAATACAAAATATTTAATAAATACTGCAAGTAGTTTCAGGGTTATTGGATATTTTCCAATCTTTACGTTACCATTTATATAATATCTCCATATTTAAATCGATATAAAAAAAGCGTTTATATTTCTTTCATTACTCTCTATTGTGATGATTTTTTGAAAGTTTGAACCGAATTGAATTTTCTTCGAATATGGGAAAATGTCTTCGAAATTTACAATTTTTCTTAAAATACTAAACACAATGGATTGTCTTTCACTTTTGCACAGATGTTGGAATTTATATAAAGGTGTTAAATCGAAGAAATTCAATAATTACTCCAATTAGTTTAGTGGTCATTTTAAATTTTCTAATCTTTACCATATATCGACTATCTCCATATTTACAATCGATATCAAAGAAAGCGTTTACATTTCTTTCATTACTCTCCACTGTGATGATTTTCTGAATGTGTGAACCTGAAAGAATTTTTGTTTGAAAAAAGGGAAAATATAAATTTTCAATTTTTTGTCAAATACTAAACACAATGGATTATCTTCAAGTTTTGCAAAGATGTTGGAATTTATATAAATGCATTAATTCAAAATATTTAATAATTATTACAATTACTTTAATGGTTATGGGATATTTTCTAATCTTTACTCGAATCTATATCGAATATCTCCATATTTACAATCGATATCAAAGAAAGCGTTTATATTTCTTTCACTACTCTCTATTGTGATGATTTTTTGAAAGTTTGAACGGAATTGAATTTTCGTCGAATAATGAGAAAATGTCTTCGAAATTTACAATTTTTCGTCAAGTACTAAACACTATGGATTGTTTGCATTTTGCGCAGATGTTGCAATTTATGTAAAGGTGTTAAATCGAAGATATTTAATAATTACTCCAATTAGTTTAATGGTTATTACATTTTCTAATCTTTACCATATTCGAATATCTTCATATGTACAATCGATATCAAAGAAGCGTTTATTTTTCTTTCATTACTCTCACTGTGATGATTTTTTGAATGAGTGAACCGAAGAGAAGTTTTGTTCGAAAATTGGAAAATGCAAATTTTCAATTTTTTGTCAAATACTAAACACAATGGATTGTCTTGCAATTTTGCACAAATTTTGCTAATTCATATAAAGGTATTATATAAAAATATTTAATGATTAGTCAAATTATTTTAATGGCTATGGCATATTTTCTAATCTTCACTCTACCATATATCGAATATTTCCGTATTTAAAATCGATTTCAAAGAAAGCGGTTATATTTCTTACATTACCCTCCATTTTGATAATTTTCTGAAAGATTGTACCATGCAGAATTTTTGTCAAAAATGGGGAAATGCAAAGTCGAAACCTTTCGAATTTTCAATTCATCCTTTAATTCTAAACACTATGGACACTCTCTCATTTTGCACAGATGATGGAATTTATATGAAGGTATTAATTATTAAATATTTAACAATTACTCGAATTAGTTTAATGGCTATGGTATATTTCCTAATCTTTACTGTACCATATGTTCAATATCTCCAATTAAAAATCGATATCAAAGAAAGCGTTAATAGTTCTTTCATTACACTCCATTGTGATGATTTTTTGATAGTGTGAACCGAATTGAATATGAGTCGAATAATGAGAAGATGCTACGAAATTTTCAATTTTTCGTTAAATACTAAACACTACGGTTTGTCTTGCAATTTTGGACAGATTTTGGAATTTATATACAGGTATTAATTTCAAAATTTTAAATAATTACTGAAATTAGTTTAATGTTCATGGAGTATTTTCTAATCTTTACCCTACCATATATCGAATATCTCCATATTTAAAATAGATATCAAAGAAAGCGGTTATATTTCTTACATTACCCTCGATTTTGATGATGTTCAAAAAGCTTGGACCAAATTGAATTTATGTTGAAAAATGGGAAAATGCAAAATGTAAACATTTTGAAATTTACAAATTTTCGTCTAATACTAAACATAAAGGATTTTTTCGCAATTTTGCTCAGATGTTGGATTTCATATAAAGGATTAAATACAAAATATTTAATAAATACTGCAAGTAGTTTTAGGGTTATTGGATATTTTCCAATCTTTACGTTACCATTTATATAATATCTCCATATTTAAATCGATATAAAAAAAAGCGTTTATATTTCTTTCATTACTCTCTATTGTGATGATTTTTTGAAAGTTTGAACCGAATTGAATTTTCTTCGAATATGGGAAAATGTCTTCGAAATTTACAATCTTTCTTAAAATACTAAACACAATGGATTGTCTTTCACTTTTGCACAGATGTTGGAATTTATATAAAGGTGTTAAATCGAAGAAATTCAATAATTACTCCAATTAGTTTAGTGGTCATTTTAAATTTTCTAATCTTTACCATATATCGACTATCTCCATATTTACAATCGATATCAAAGAAAGCGTTTACATTTCTTTCATTACTCTCCACTGTGATGATTTTCTGAAGTGTGAACCTGAAAGAATTTTTGTTTGAAAAAAAGGGAAAATATAAATTTTCAATTTTTTGTCGAATACTAAACACAATGGATTATCTTCAAGTTTTGCAAAGATGTTGGAATTTATATAAATGCATTAATTCAAAATATTTAATAATTATTACAATTACTTTAATGGTTATGGGATATTTTCTAATCTTTACTCGAATCTATATCGAATATCTCCATATTTACAATCGATATCAAAGAAAGCGTTTATATTTCTTTCACTACTCTCTATTGTGATGATTTTTTGAAAGTTTGAACGGAATTGAATTTTCGTCGAATAATGAGAAAATGTCTTCGAAATTTACAATTTTTCGTCAAGTACTAAACACTATGGATTGTGTTGCAATTTTGCGCAGATGTTGCAATTTATGTAAAGGTGTTAAATCGAAGATATTTAATAATTACTCCAATTAGTTTAATGGTTATTTTACATTTTCTAATCTTTACCATATATCGAATATCTTCATATGTACAATCGATATCAAAGAAAGCGTTTATTTTTCTTTCATTACTCTCAACTGTGATGATTTTTTGAATGAGTGAACCGAAGAGAAGTTTTGTTCGAAAAATTGGAAAATGCAAATTTTCAATTTTTTGTCAAATACTAAACACAATGGATTGTCTTGCAATTTTGCACAAATTTTGCTAATTCATATAAAGGTATTATATAAAAATATTTAATGATTAGTCAAATTATTTTAATGGCTATGGCATATTTTCTAATCTTCACTCTACCATATATCGAATATTTCCGTATTTAAAATCGATTTCAAAGAAAGCGGTTATATTTCTTACATTACCCTCCATTTTGATAATTTTCTGAAAGATTGTACCATGCAGAATTTTTGTCAAAAATGGGGAAATGCAAAGTCTGAAACCTTTCGAATTTTCAATTCATCCTTTAATTCTAAACACTATGGACACTCTCTCAATTTTGCACAGATGATGGAATTTATATGAAGGTATTAATTATTAAATATTTAACAATTACTCGAATTAGTTTAATGGCTATGGTATATTTCCTAATCTTTACTGTACCATATGTTCAATATCTCCAATTAAAAATCGATATCAAAGAAAGCGTTAATAGTTCTTTCATTACACTCCATTGTGATGATTTTTTGATAGTGTGAACCGAATTGAATATGAGTCGAATAATGAGAAGATGCTACGAAATTTTCAATTTTTCGTTAAATACTAAACACTACGGTTTGTCTTGCAATTTTGGACAGATTTTGGAATTTATATACAGGTATTAATTTCAAAATTTTAAATAATTACTGAAATTAGTTTAATGTTCATGGCGTATTTTCTAATCTTTACCCTACCATATATCGAATATCTCCATATTTAAAATAGATATCAAAGAAAGCGGTTATATTTCTTACATTACCCTCGATTTTGATGATGTTCAAAAAGCTTGGACCAAATTGAATTTATGTTGAAAAATGGGAAAATGCAAAATGTAAACATTTTGAAATTTACAAATTTTCGTCTAATACTAAACATAAAGGATTTTTTCGCAATTTTGCTCAGATGTTGGATTTCATATAAAGGATTAAATACAAAATATTTAATAAATACTGCAAGTAGTTTAGGGTTATTGGATATTTTCCAATCTTTACGTTACCATTTATATAATATCTCCATATTTAAATCGATATAAAAAAAAGCGTTTATATTTCTTTCATTACTCTCTATTGTGATGATTTTTTGAAAGTTTGAACCGAATTGAATTTTCTTCGAATATGGGAAAATGTCTTCGAAATTTACAATTTTTCTTAAAATACTAAACACAATGGATTGTCTTTCACTTTTGCACAGATGTTGGAATTTATATAAAGGTGTTAAATCGAAGAAATTCAATAATTACTCCAATTAGTTTAGTGGTCATTTTAAATTTTCTAATCTTTACCATATATCGACTATCTCCATATTTACAATCGATATCAAAGAAAGCGTTTACATTTCTTTCATTACTCTCCACTGTGATGATTTTCTGAAGTGTGAACCTGAAAGAATTTTTGTTTGAAAAAAGGGAAAATGTAAATTTTCAATTTTTTGTCGAATACTAAACACAATGGATTATCTTCAAGTTTTGCAAAGATGTTGGAATTTATATAAATGCATTAATTCAAAATATTTAATAATTATTACAATTACTTTAATGGTTATGGGATATTTTCTAATCTTTACTCGAATCTATATCGAATATCTCCATATTTACAATCGATATCAAAGAAAGCGTTTATATTTCTTTCACTACTCTCTATTGTGATGATTTTTTGAAAGTTTGAACGGAATTGAATTTTCGTCGAATAATGAGAAAATGTCTTCGAAATTTACAATTTTTCGTCAAGTACTAAACACTATGGATTGTGTTGCAATTTTGCGCAGATGTTGCAATTTATGTAAAGGTGTTAAATCGAAGATATTTAATAATTACTCCAATTAGTTTAATGGTTATTTTACATTTTCTAATCTTTACCATATATCGAATATCTTCATATGTACAATCGATATCAAAGAAAGCGTTTATTTTTCTTTCATTACTCTCAACTGTGATGATTTTTTGAATGAGTGAACCGAAGAGAAGTTTTGTTCGAAAAATTGGAAAATGCAAATTTTCAATTTTTTGTCAAATACTAAACACAATGGATTGTCTTGCAATTTTGCACAAATTTTGCTAATTCATATAAAGGTATTATATAAAAATATTTAATGATTAGTCAAATTATTTTAATGGCTATGGCATATTTTCTAATCTTCACTCTACCATATATCGAATATTTCCGTATTTAAAATCGATTTCAAAGAAAGCGGTTATATTTCTTACATTACCCTCCATTTTGATAATTTTCTGAAAGATTGTACCATGCAGAATTTTTGTCAAAAAATGGGGAAATGCAAAGTCTGAAACCTTTCGAATTTTCAATTCATCCTTTAATTCTAAACACTATGGACACTCTCTCAATTTTGCACAGATGATGGAATTTATATGAAGGTATTAATTATTAAATATTTAACAATTACTCGAATTAGTTTAATGGCTATGGTATATTTCCTAATCTTTACTGTACCATATGTTCAATATCTCCAATTAAAAATCGATATCAAAGAAAGCGTTAATAGTTCTTTCATTACACTCCATTGTGATGATTTTTTGATAGTGTGAACCTAATTGAATATGAGTCGAATAATGAGAAGATGCTACGAAATTTTCAATTTTTCGTTAAATACTAAACACTACGGTTTGTCTTGCAATTTTGGACAGATTTTGGAATTTATATACAGGTATTAATTTCAAAATTTTAAATAATTACTGAAATTAGTTTAATGTTCATGGCGTATTTTCTAATCTTTACCCTACCATATATCGAATATCTCCATATTTAAAATAGATATCAAAGAAAGCGGTTATATTTCTTACATTACCCTCGATTTTGATGATGTTCAAAAAGCTTGGACCAAATTGAATTTATGTTGAAAAATGGGAAAATGCAAAATGTAAACATTTTGAAATTTACAAATTTTCGTCTAATACTAAACATAAAGGATTTTTTCGCAATTTTGCTCAGATGTTGGATTTCATATAAAGGATTAAATACAAAATATTTAATAAATACTGCAAGTAGTTTCAGGGTTATTGGATATTTTCCAATCTTTACGTTACCATTTATATAATATCTCCATATTTAAATCGATATAAAAAAAAGCGTTTATATTTCTTTCATTACTCTCTATTGTGATGATTTTTTGAAAGTTTGAACCGAATTGAATTTTCTTCGAATATGGGAAAATGTCTTCGAAATTTACAATCTTTCTTAAAATACTAAACACAATGGATTGTCTTTCACTTTTGCACAGATGTTGGAATTTATATAAGGTGTTAAATCGAAGAAATTCAATAATTACTCCAATTAGTTTAGTGGTCATTTTAAATTTTCTAATCTTTACCATATATCGACTATCTCCATATTTACAATCGATATCAAAGAAAGCGTTTACATTTCTTTCATTACTCTCCACTGTGATGATTTTCTGAATGTGAACCTGAAAGAATTTTTGTTTGAAAAAAGGGAAAATATAAATTTTCAATTTTTTGTCAATACTAAACACAATGGATTATCTTCAAGTTTTGCAAAGATGTTGGAATTTATATAATGCATTAATTCAAAATATTTAATAATTATTACAATTACTTTAATGGTTATGGGATATTTTCTAATCTTTACTCGAATCTATATCGAATATCTCCATATTTACAATCGATATCAAAGAAAGCGTTTATATTTCTTTCACTACTCTCTATTGTGATGATTTTTTGAAAGTTAGAACGGAATTGATTTTCGTCGAATAATGAGAAAATGTCTTCGAAATTTACAATTTTTCGTCAAGTACTAAACACTATGGATTGTGTTGCAATTTTGCGCAGATGTTGCAATTTATGTAAAGGTGTTAAATCGAAGATATTTAATAATTACTCCAATTAGTTTAATGGTTATTTTACATTTTCTAATCTTTACCATATATCGAATATCTTCATATGTACAATCGATATCAAAGAAAGCGTTTATTTTTCTTTCATTACTCTCAACTGTGATGATTTTTTGAATGAGTGAACCGAAGAGAAGTTTTGTTCGAAAAATTGGAAAATGCAAATTTTCAATTTTTTGTCAAATACTAAACACAATGGATTGTCTTGCAATTTTGCACAAATTTTGCTAATTCATATAAAGGTATTATATAAAAATATTTAATGATTAGTCAAATTATTTTAATGGCTATGGCATATTTTCTAATCTTCACTCTACCATATATCGAATATTTCCGTATTTAAAATCGATTTCAAAGAAAGCGGTTATATTTCTTACATTACCCTCCATTTTGATAATTTTCTGAAAGATTGTACCATGCAGAATTTTTGTCAAAAATGGGGAAATGCAAAGTCTGAAACCTTTCGAATTTTCAATTCATCCTTTAATTCTAAACACTATGGACACTCTCTCAATTTTGCACAGATGATGGAATTTATATGAAGGTATTAATTATTAAATATTTAACAATTACTCGAATTAGTTTAATGGCTATGGTATATTTCCTAATCTTTACTGTACCATATGTTCAATATCTCCAATTAAAAATCGATATCAAAGAAAGCGTTAATAGTTCTTTCATTACACTCCATTGTGATGATTTTTTGATAGTGTGAACCGAATTGAATATGAGTCGAATAATGAGAAGATGCTACGAAATTTTCAATTTTTCGTTAAATACTAAACACTACGGTTTGTCTTGCAATTTTGGACAGATTTTGGAATTTATATACAGGTATTAATTTCAAAATTTTAAATAATTACTGAAATTAGTTTAATGTTCATGGCGTATTTTCTAATCTTTACCCTACCATATATCGAATATCTCCATATTTAAAATAGATATCAAAGAAAGCGGTTATATTTCTTACATTACCCTCGATTTTGATGATGTTCAAAAAGCTTGGACCAAATTGAATTTATGTTGAAAAATGGGAAAATGCAAAATGTAAACATTTTGAAATTTACAAATTTTCGTCTAATACTAAACATAAAGGATTTTTTCGCAATTTTGCTCAGATGTTGGATTTCATATAAAGGATTAAATACAAAATATTTAATAAATACTGCAAGTAGTTTCAGGGTTATTGGATATTTTCCAATCTTTACGTTACCATTTATATAATATCTCCATATTTAAATCGATATAAAAAAAAGCGTTTATATTTCTTTCATTACTCTCTATGTGATGATTTTTTGAAAGTTTGAACCGAATTGAATTTTCTTCGAATATGGGAAAATGTCTTCGAAATTTACAATTTTTCTTAAAATACTAAACACAATGGATTGTCTTTCACTTTTGCACAGATGTTGGAATTTATATAAAGGTGTTAAATCGAAGAAATTCAATAATTACTCCAATTAGTTTAGTGGTCATTTTAAATTTTCTAATCTTTACCATATATCGACTATCTCCATATTTAAAATCGATATCAAAGAAAGCGTTTACATTTCTTTCATTACTCTCCACTGTGATGATTTTCTGAAGGTGTGAACCTGAAAGAATTTTTGTTTGAAAAAAGGGAAAATGTAAATTTTCAATTTTTTGTCGAATACTAAACACAATGGATTATCTTCAAGTTTTGCAAAGATGTTGGAATTTATATAAATGCATTAATTCAAAATATTTAATAATTATTACAATTACTTTAATGGTTATGGGATATTTTCTAATCTTTACTCGAATCTATATCGAATATCTCCATATTTACAATCGATATCAAAGAAAGCGTTTATATTTCTTTCACTACTCTCTATTGTGATGATTTTTTGAAAGTTTGAACGGAATTGAATTTTCGTCGAATAATGAGAAAATGTCTTCGAAATTTACAATTTTTCGTCAAGTACTAAACACTATGGATTGTGTTGCAATTTTGCGCAGATGTTGCAATTTATGTAAAGGTGTTAAATCGAAGATATTTAATAATTACTCCAATTAGTTTAATGGTTATTTTACATTTTCTAATCTTTACCATATATCGAATATCTTCATATGTACAATCGATATCAAAGAAAGCGTTTATTTTTCTTTCATTACTCTCAACTGTGATGATTTTTTGAATGAGTGAACCGAAGAGAAGTTTTGTTCGAAAAATTGGAAAATGCAAATTTTCAATTTTTTGTCAAATACTAAACACAATGGATTGTCTTGCAATTTTGCACAAATTTTGCTAATTCATATAAAGGTATTATATAAAAATATTTAATGATTAGTCAAATTATTTTAATGGCTATGGCATATTTTCTAATCTTCACTCTACCATATATCGAATATTTCCGTATTTAAAATCGATTTCAAAGAAAGCGGTTATATTTCTTACATTACCCTCCATTTTGATAATTTTCTGAAAGATTGTACCATGCAGAATTTTTGTCAAAAAATGGGGAAATGCAAAGTCTGAAACCTTTCGAATTTTCAATTCATCCTTTAATTCTAAACACTATGGACACTCTCTCAATTTTGCACAGATGATGGAATTTATATGAAGGTATTAATTATTAAATATTTAACAATTACTCGAATTAGTTTAATGGCTATGGTATATTTCCTAATCTTTACTGTACCATATGTTCAATATCTCCAATTAAAAATCGATATCAAAGAAAGCGTTAATAGTTCTTTCATTACACTCCATTGTGATGATTTTTTGATAGTGTGAACCGAATTGAATATGAGTCGAATAATGAGAAGATGCTACGAAATTTTCAATTTTTCGTTAAATACTAAACACTACGGTTTGTCTTGCAATTTTGGACAGATTTTGGAATTTATATACAGGTATTAATTTCAAAATTTTAAATAATTACTGAAATTAGTTTAATGTTCATGGCGTATTTTCTAATCTTTACCCTACCATATATCGAATATCTCCATATTTAAAATAGATATCAAAGAAAGCGGTTATATTTCTTACATTACCCTCGATTTTGATGATGTTCAAAAGCTTGGACCAAATTGAATTTATGTTGAAAAATGGGAAAATGCAAAATGTAAACATTTTGAAATTTACAAATTTTCGTCTAATACTAAACATAAAGGATTTTTTCGCAATTTTGCTCAGATGTTGGATTTCATATAAAGGATTAAATACAAAATATTTAATAAATACTGCAAGTAGTTTCAGGGTTATTGGATATTTTCCAATCTTTACGTTACCATTTATATAATATCTCCATATTTAAATCGATATAAAAAAAAGCGTTTATATTTCTTTCATTACTCTCTATTGTGATGATTTTTTGAAAGTTTGAACCGAATTGAATTTTCTTCGAATATGGGAAAATGTCTTCGAAATTTACAATTTTCTTAAAATACTAAACACAATGGATTGTCTTTCACTTTTGCACAGATGTTGGAATTTATATAAAGGTGTTAAATCGAAGAAATTCAATAATTACTCCAATTAGTTTAGTGGTCATTTTAAATTTTCTAATCTTTACCATATATCGACTATCTCCATATTTACAATCGATATCAAAGAAAGCGTTTACATTTCTTTCATTACTCTCCACTGTGATGATTTTCTGAAGGTGTGAACCTGAAAGAATTTTTGTTTGAAAAAAGGGAAAATGTAAATTTTCAATTTTTTGTCGAATACTAAACACAATGGATTATCTTCAAGTTTTGCAAAGATGTTGGAATTTATATAAATGCATTAATTCAAAATATTTAATAATTATTACAATTACTTTAATGGTTATGGGATATTTTCTAATCTTTACTCGAATCTATATCGAATATCTCCATATTTACAATCGATATCAAAGAAAGCGTTTATATTTCTTTCACTACTCTCTATTGTGATGATTTTTTGAAAGTTAACGGAATTGAATTTTCGTCGAATAATGAGAAAATGTCTTCGAAATTTACAATTTTTCGTCAAGTACTAAACACTATGGATTGTGTTGCAATTTTGCGCAGATGTTGCAATTTATGTAAAGGTGTTAAATCGAAGATATTTAATAATTACTCCAATTAGTTTAATGGTTATTTTACATTTTCTAATCTTTACCATATATCGAATATCTTCATATGTACAATCGATATCAAAGAAAGCGTTTATTTTTCTTTCATTACTCTCAACTGTGATGATTTTTTGAATGAGTGAACCGAAGAGAAGTTTTGTTCGAAAAATTGGAAAATGCAAATTTTCAATTTTTTGTCAAATACTAAACACAATGGATTGTCTTGCAATTTTGCACAAATTTTGCTAATTCATATAAAGGTATTATATAAAAATATTTAATGATTAGTCAAATTATTTTAATGGCTATGGCATATTTTCTAATCTTCACTCTACCATATATCGAATATTTCCGTATTTAAAATCGATTTCAAAGAAAGCGGTTATATTTCTTACATTACCCTCCATTTTGATAATTTTCTGAAAGATTGTACCATGCAGAATTTTTGTCAAAAAATGGGGAAATGCAAAGTCTGAAACCTTTCGAATTTTCAATTCATCCTTTAATTCTAAACACTATGGACACTCTCTCAATTTTGCACAGATGATGGAATTTATATGAAGGTATTAATTATTAAATATTTAACAATTACTCGAATTAGTTTAATGGCTATGGTATATTTCCTAATCTTTACTGTACCATATGTTCAATATCTCCAATTAAAAATCGATATCAAAGAAAGCGTTAATAGTTCTTTCATTACACTCCATTGTGATGATTTTTTGATAGTGTGAACCGAATTGAATATGAGTCGAATAATGAGAAGATGCTACGAAATTTTCAATTTTTCGTTAAATACTAAACACTACGGTTTGTCTTGCAATTTTGGACAGATTTTGGAATTTATATACAGGTATTAATTTCAAAATTTTAAATAATTACTGAAATTAGTTTAATGTTCATGGCGTATTTTCTAATCTTTACCCTACCATATATCGAATATCTCCATATTTAAAATAGATATCAAAGAAAGCGGTTATATTTCTTACATTACCCTCGATTTTGATGATGTTCAAAAAGCTTGGACCAAATTGAATTTATGTTGAAAAATGGGAAAATGCAAAATGTAAACATTTTGAAATTTACAAATTTTCGTCTAATACTAAACATAAAGGATTTTTTCGCAATTTTGCTCAGATGTTGGATTTCATATAAAGGATTAAATACAAAATATTTAATAAATACTGCAAGTAGTTTCAGGGTTATTGGATATTTTCCAATCTTTACGTTACCATTTATATAATATCTCCATATTTAAATCGATATAAAAAAAAGCGTTTATATTTCTTTCATTACTCTCTATTGTGATGATTTTTTGAAAGTTTGAACCGAATTGAATTTTCTTCGAATATGGGAAAATGTCTTCGAAATTTACAATTTTTCTTAAAATACTAAACACAATGGATTGTCTTTCACTTTTGCACAGATGTTGGAATTTATATAAAGGTGTTAAATCGAAGAAATTCAATAATTACTCCAATTAGTTTAGTGGTCATTTTAAATTTTCTAATCTTTACCATATATCGACTATCTCCATATTTAAAATCGATATCAAAGAAAGCGTTTACATTTCTTTCATTACTCTCCACTGTGATGATTTTCTGAAGGTGTGAACCTGAAAGAATTTTTGTTTGAAAAAAGGGAAAATGTAAATTTTCAATTTTTTGTCGAATACTAAACACAATGGATTATCTTCAAGTTTTGCAAAGATGTTGGAATTTATATAAATGCATTAATTCAAAATATTTAATAATTATTACAATTACTTTAATGGTTATGGGATATTTTCTAATCTTTACTCGAATCTATATCGAATATCTCCATATTTACAATCGATATCAAAGAAAGCGTTTATTTCTTTCACTACTCTCTATTGTGATGATTTTTTGAAAGTTAGAACGGAATTGAATTTTCGTCGAATAATGAGAAAATGTCTTCGAAATTTACAATTTTTCGTCAAGTACTAAACACTATGGATTGTCTTGCAATTTTGCGCAGATGTTGCAATTTATGTAAAGGTGTTAAATCGAAGATATTTAATAATTACTCCAATTAGTTTAATGGTTATTTTACATTTTCTAATCTTTACCATATATCGAATATCTTCATATGTACAATCGATATCAAAGAAAGCGTTTATTTTTCTTTCATTACTCTCAACTGTGATGATTTTTTGAATGTGAACCGAAGAGAAGTTTTGTTCGAAAAATTGGAAAATGCAAATTTTCAATTTTTTGTCAAATACTAAACACAATGGATTGTCTTGCAATTTTGCACAAATTTTGCTAATTCATATAAAGGTATTATATAAAAATATTTAATGATTAGTCAAATTATTTTAATGGCTATGGCATATTTTCTAATCTTCACTCTACCATATATCGAATATTTCCGTATTTAAAATTTTGCTTAATTTTCTGAAAGATTGTACCATGCAGAATTTTTGTCAAAAAATGGGGAAATGCAAAGTCTGAAACCTTTCGAATTTTCAATTTATCCTTTAATTCTAAACACTATGGACATTCTCTCAATTTTGCACAGATGATGGAATTTATATGAAGGTATTAATTATTAAATATTTAACAATTACTCGAATTAGTTTAATGGCTATGGATATTTCCTAATCTTTACTGTACCATATGTTCAATATCTCCAATTAAAATCGATATCAAAGAAAGCGTTAATTTCTTTCATTACATCCATTGTGATGATTTTTGAAGTTAATTGAATTCAATTTTGTAGAATAATGGAAATGCTACGAAATTTTCAATTTCGTTAAATACAAAACTGGTTGTCATTGCAATTTTGGACAGATATTGGAATTTATATAAACGTGTTAAAACGATATTTAATAAATATTCCAATTAGTTTAATGGTTATTTTACATTTTTTAATCTTTACCATATATATATAGTATCTCCATATTTACAATCGATATCAAAGAGAGCGTTTACATTTCTTTCATTACTCTCCACTGTGATGATTTTTTGAATGTGTGAACCGGAAAGAATTTTTGTTTGAAAAAAGGAAAAATGTAAATTTTCAATTTTTTGTCCAATACTAAACACAATGGATTATCTTCAAGTTTTGCAAAGATGTTGGAATTTATATAAATTTATTAATTCAAAATATTTAATAATAATTACAATTACTTTAATGGTTATGGGATATTTTCTAATCTTTACTCGAATCTATATCGAATATCTCCATATTTACAATCGATATCAAAGAAAGCGTTTACATTTCTTTCATTACTATCCATTGTGATGATTTTTTGAAAGGTTCAATTGAATTCAATTTTTGTCGAATAATGGGAAAATGCCTTCGAAATTTTCAATTTTTCGTCAAATACAAAAGACTGGGTTGTCTTGCAATTTTGCACAGATATTGGAGTTTTTATAAAGGTGTTAAAACGAAGATATTTAATAATTACTCCAAATAGTTTAATGGTTATTTTACATTTTTTAATCTTTACCATATATATATATAGTATCTCAATATTTACAATCGATATCAAAGAAAGCGTTTATATTTCTTTCATTACTCTCCAGTGTGATGATTTTTTGAATGTGTGAACCGATGAGAATTTTTGTACGAAAAATGGTCAAATGTAAATTTTAAATTTTTGGTCAAATACTAAACACAATGGATTGTCTAGCAGTTTTGGAAAGATATTGGAATTTATATAAAGGTATTAATTCGAAAATATTTAATAACTATTCCAATTAGTTTAATGGTTATGGGACATTTTGTAATCTTTATTCGACCCTATACCAAATATCTCCATATTTAAAATCGATATCAAAGAAAGCGTTTATATTTCTTTCACTACTCTCTATTGTGATGATTTTTTGAAAGTTTGAACGGAATTGAATTTTCGTCGAATAATGAGAAAATGTCTTCGAAATTTACAATTTTTCGTCAAGTACTAAACACTATGGATTGTCTTGCAATTTTGCGCAGATGTTGCAATTTATATAAAGGTGTTAAATCGAAGATATTTAATAATTACTCCAATTAGTTTAATGGTTTTTTAACATTTTCTAATCTTTACCATATATCGAATATCTTCATATGTACAATCGATATCAAAGAAAGCGTTTATTTTTCTTTCATTACTCTCAACTGTGATGATTTTTTTGAATGTGTGAACCGAAGAGAAGTTTTGTTCGAAAAATTGGAAAATGCAAATTTTCAATTTTTTGTCAAATACTGAACACAATGGATTGTCTTGCAATTTTGCACAAATTTTGCTAATTCACATAAAGGTATTATATAAAAATATTTAATGATTAGTCAAATTATTTTAATGGGTATGGCATATTTTCTAATCTTCACTCTACCATATATCGAATATTTCCGTATTTAAAATCGATTTCAAAGAAAGCGGTTATATTTCTTACATTACCCTCCATTTTGATAATTTTCTGAAAGATTGTACCATGCAGAATTTTTGTCAAAAAATGGGGAAATGCAAAGTCTGAAACCTTTCGAATTTTCAATTTATCCTTTAATTCTAAACACAATGGACATTCTCTCAATTTTGCACAGATGAGGGAATTTATATGAAGTTATTAATTGTTAAATATTTAAAATTACTCGAATTAGTTTAATGGCTATGGGATATTTCCTAATCTTTACTGCACCATATGTTCAATATCTCCATATTTAAAATCGATATCAAAGAAAGCGTTTACATTTCTTTCATTACTATCCATTGTGATGATTTTTTGAAAGGTTCAATTGAATTCAATTTTTGTCGAATAATGGGAAAATGCTTTCGAAATTTTCAATTTATCGTCAAATACAAAAGACAATGGATTGCATTGCAATTTTGCACAGATATTGGAGTTTATATAAACGTGTTAAAACGAAGATATTTAATAATTACTCCAAATAGTTTAATGGTTATTTTACACTTTTTAATCTTTACCATATATATATAGTATCTCCATATTTACAATCGATATCAAAGAAAGCGTTTATATTTCTTTCATTACTCTCCAGTGTAAAGGTATATAAAGGTATTATATAAAAATATTTAATGATTAGTCAAATTATTTTAATGGCTATGGCATATTTTCTAATCTTTACTCTACCATATATCGAATATTTCCTTATTTAAAATTGATTTCATAGAAACCGGTTATATTTCTTACATTACGGTTTGTCTTGCATTTTGGACAGATGTTGGAATTTATATACAGGTATTAATTTCAAAATTTTAAATAATTGCTGAAATTAGTTTAATGTTCATGGCGTATTTTCTAATCTTTACCCTACCATATATCGAATATCTCCTTATTTAAAATAGATATCAAAGAAAGCGGTTATATTTCTTACATTACCCTCGATTTTGATGATGTTCTAAAAGCTTGGTCCAAATTGAATTTATCTTGAAAAATGGGAAAATGCAAAATGTAAACATTTTGAAATTTTCAAATTTTCGTTTAATACTAAACATAAAGGATTTTTTCGCAATTTTGCTCAGATGTTGGATTTCATATAAAGGATTAAATACAAAATATTTAATAAATACTGCAAATAGTTTCAGGGTTATTGGATATTTTCCAATCTTTACGTTACCATTTGTATAATATCTCCATATTTAAATCGATATAAAAAAAAGGCGTTTATATTTCTTTCATTACTCTCTATTGTGATGATTTTTTGAAAGTTTGAACCGAATTGAATTTTCTTCGAATATGGGAAAATGTCTTCGAAATTTACAATTTTTCTTAAAATACTAAACACAATGGATTGTCTTTCACTTTTGCACAGATGTTGGAATTTATATAAAGGTGTTAAGTCGTAGAAATTTAATAATTAACCCAATTAGTTTAGTGGTCATTTTAAATTTTCTAATCTTTACCATATATCGACTATCTCCATATTTACAATCGATATCAAAGAAAGCGTTTACATTTCTTTCATTACTCTCCACTGTGATGATTTTCTGAAGGTGTGAACCGGAAAGAATTTTTGTTTGAAAAAAGGGAAAATGTAAATTTTCAATTTTTTGTCGAATACTAAACACAATGGATTATCTTCAAGTTTTGCAAAGATGTTGGAATTTATATAAATGTATTAATTCAAAATATTTAATAATAATTACAATTACTTTAATGGTTATGGGATATTTTCTAATCTTTACTCGAACCTATACTGAATATCTCCATATTTATAATCAATATGAAAGAAACCGTATATTTCTTTCATTCCTATCCATTGTGATGAATTTTTGAGTTTCAATTAAATTCAAGAATTTGGATTTTCTTGCAATTTTGCACAGACGTTAGAATTTCTATAAAGGTATTAAATTGAAGGTATTTAATAATTATTCCAATTAGTTTAATTGTTATTTTACATTTTCTAATCTTTACCATATATCGAATATCTCAATATTTAAAATCGATATCAAAGAAAGCGTTTATATTTATTTCATTACTCTCCACTGTGATTATTTTTTGAATGCGTGAACCTAATAGAATTTTTGTTTGAAAAATGTGAAAATTTAATTTTTCAATT
The DNA here is from genome assembly GCA_023014485.1 of Bathynomus jamesi. Taxonomy (NCBI): domain Eukaryota; kingdom Metazoa; phylum Arthropoda; class Malacostraca; order Isopoda; family Cirolanidae; genus Bathynomus; species Bathynomus jamesi. Next base: position 424,278 of record JAJOZX010003713.1, on the reverse strand, counting down.
TTTTGTTAAATACTAAACACAATGGTTTGTCTAGCAGTTTTCGAAAGATGTTAGAATTTATATAAATTTATTGATTCAAAAGTATTTAATAATTATTCCAATTAGTTTAATGGTTATGGGACATTTTCTTATCTTTACTCGACCCCATACCGAATATCTCCATATTTAAAATTCATATCAAAGAAAGCGTTTATATTTCTTTCATTACTCTCCACTGTGATGATTTTTTGAATGTGTGAACCTGAAAGAATTTCTCTTCGAAACATCGGAAAATGTAAATTTTCAATTTTATGTCGAACACTAAACACAATGGATTACCTTCAGTTTTTCAAAGATGTTGGAATTTATATAAATGTACTGATTCAAAAATATTTAATAATTATTCCAATTAGTTTAATGTTTATGGGACATTTTCGTATCTTTACTCGATCCTATATCGAATATCTCCATATTTAAAATCAATATCTAAGAAAGCGTTTACATTTCTTTCATTGCTATCCATTGTGATGAATTTTTGAAAGGTTCAATTGAATTGAAGAATATGGATTTTTTTGCAATTTTGTAGAGACGTTGGAATTTCTATAAAGGTCTTAAATTGAAGATATTTAATAATTACTCCAAATTGTTTAATGGATATTTTACATTTTCTAATCTTTAAAATATATCGAATATCTCCATATTTACAATCGATATCAAAGAATGCGTTTATATTTATTTCATTACTCTAAACTGTGATTAATTATTTTTTGAATGCGTGAACCTAACAGAATTTTTGTTCGAAAAAGTGAAAATTTAAATTTTCAATTTTTTGTTAAGTACTAAACACAATGGATTGTCTAGCTGTTTTCGAAAGATTTTGGAATTTATATAAAGGTATTGATTCAAAAGTATTTAATATTTATTCCAATTATTTTAATGGTTATGGGATATTTTCTTATCTTTACTCGACCCTATACCGGATATCTCCATATTTGAAATCGATATCAAAGAATGTGTTTACATTTCTTTCATTGCTATCCATTGAGATGAATTTTTGAAAGTTTCAATTGAATTCAATATTTATTGAATAATGGGAAAATGCCTACCAAATTTTTCAATTTTTCTTGAAATACTAAAGACTATGGATTGTCTTGCAATTTTGCAAAGATTTTGGAATTTCTATAAGGCTGTTAAATCGAAGATATTCAATAATTACTCCTATTAGTTTAATAATTAATTTACATTTTCTAATCTTTACCATATATCGAATATCTCCATATTTACAATCGATATCAAAGAAAGCGTTTATATTTCCTTCAATACTCTCCACTGTGATGATTTTTTGAATGTATGAAACGTAAAGAATTTTTCTTCGAAAAACGGGAAAATGTAAATATTCAATTTTTGTCGCATACTGAACACAATGGATTATCTTCCAGTATTGCAAAGATGTTGGAATTAATATAAAGGTATTGATTCAAAAATATGTAATAATTATTCCAATTAGTTTAATGGTTATGAGACATTTCTTATCTTTACTCGACCCTATAGAGAATATCTCCATATTTAAAATGGATATCAAAGAAAGCGTTTACTTTTCTTTCATTACTCTCCATTGTCATGAATTTTTGAAAGGTTCAATTGAATTCAAGAATATGGATTTTCTTGCAATTTTGCACAGATGTTGGAATTTCTATAAAGGTCTTACATTGAAGATATTTAATAATTACTCAAATTAGTTTAATGTTTATTTTAGATTTTCTAATCTTTACCATATATCGAATATCTCAATATTTACAATCGATATCAAAGAAAGCGTTTATATTTTTTTCATTACTCTCAACTGTGATTATTTTTTGAATGTGTGAACCTGAAAGAATTTCGCTTCGAAACATGGGAAAATGTAAATTTTCAATTTTATGTCGAATACTAAACAAAATGGATTAACTTCAGTTTTGCAAAGATGTTGGAATTTATATAAAGTTACTGATTCAAAACTATTTAATAATTATTCCAATTAGTTTAATTGTTATGGTACATTTTCGTATCTTTACTCGACCCTATATCGAATATCTCCATATTTAAAATCGACATCAAAGAAACCGTTTACATTTCTTTCATTCCTATTCAATGTGACGAATTTTTGTAAGTTTCAATTGTATTCAAGACTAGGGAATTTCTTGCAATTTTGCACAGACGATAGAATTTCTATAAAGGTCTTAAATTGAAGATATTTAATAATTACTCCAATTAGTTTAATGGTTATTTTACATTTTCTAATCGAATATCTCCATATTTACAATCAATATCAAAGAAAGCGTTTATATTTATTTCATTACTCTCCACTGTGATTATTTTTTGAATGCGTGAACCTAACAGAATTTTTGTTCGAAAAAGTGAAAATTTAAATTTTCAATTTTTTGTTAAATACTAAACACAAGGGATTGTCTAGCTGTTTTCGAAAGATGTTGGAATTTATATAAAGGTATTGATTCAAAAGTATTTAATATTTATTCCAATTAGTTTAATGGTTATGGGATATTTTCTTATCTTTACTCGACCCTATACCGGATATCTCCATATTTGAAATCGATATCAAAGAAAGCGTTTACATTTCTTTCATTGCTATCCATTGAGATGAATTTTTGAAAGTTTCAATTGAATTCAATATATACTGAATAATGGAAAAATGCCTTACAAATTTTTCAATTTTTCTTCAAATACTAAAAAAGACTATGGATTGTCTTAAAATTTTACAAAGATTTCGGAATTTCTATAAAGGTGTTAAATCGAAGCTATTTTATAATTACTCCAATTAGTTTAATAGTTATTTTACATTTTCTAATCTTTACCATATATCAAATGTCTCAATATTTACAATCGATATCAAAGAAAGCGTTTATATTTCTTTCATTACTCTCCACTGTGATTATTTTTTGAATGCGTGAACCTAATAGAATTTTTGTTTGAAAAATGTGAAAATTTAATTTTTCAATTTTTTCTTAAATACAAACACAATGGATTGTCTAGCAGTTTTCGAAAGATGTTGGAATTTATATAAAGGTACTGATTCAAAAGTATTTAATAATTATTCCAATTAGATTAATGGTTATGGGACATTTTCTTATCTTTACTCGACCCTATATCAATATCTCCATATTTATAATCGATATCAAAGAAACCGTTTACATTTCTTTCATTCCTATCCATTGTGATGAATTTTTGAAAGTTTCAATTGAATTCAAGAATAATGATTTTCTTGCAATTTTGCACAGACGTTGGAATTTCTTTAAAGGTCTTAAATTAAAGATATTTAATAATTACTCCAATTAGTTTAATGGATATTTTACATTTTCTAATCTTTACCATATATCAAATATCTCCATATTTACAATCGATATCAAAGAAAGCGTTTACATTTCTTTCATTGCTATCCATTGAGATGAATTTTTGAAAGTTTCAATTGAATTCAATATTTATTGAATAATGGGAAAATGCCTTACAAATTTTTCAATTTTTCTTCAAATACTAAAGACTATGGATTGTCTTAAAATTTTACAAAGTTTTCGGAATTTCTATAAAGGTGTTAAATCGAAGATATTTAATAGTTACTCCAATAAGTTTAATTGTTATTTTACATTTTTCTAATCTTTACCATATATCAAATGTCTCAATATTTACAATCGATGTCAAAGAAAGCGTTTATATTTATTTCATTACTCTTCACTGTCATTATTTTTTGAATGCGTGAACCTAATAGAATTTTTGTTCGAAAAAGTGAAAATTTAAATTTTCAATTTTTTGTTAAATACTAAACACAATGGATTGTCTAGCAGTTTTCGAAAGATGTTGGAATTTATATAAAGTTATTGAATCAAAAGTATTTAATAATTATTCCAATTAGTTTAATGGTTATGGGACATTTTCTTATCTTTACTCGACCCTGTACCGAATATCTCCGTATTTAAAATTCATATCAAAGAAAGCGTTGATATTTCTTTCATTACTCTCCACCGTGATTATTTTTTGAATGTGTGAACCTGAAAGAATTTCGCTTCGAAACATGGGAAAATGTAAATTTTCAATTTTTTTCGAATACTAAACACAATGGATTACCTTGCAGTTTTGCAGAGATGATGTAATTTATATAAAGGTACTGATTCAAAAGTATTTAATAATTATTCCAATTAGTTTAATGGTTATGGGACATTTTCTTATCTTTACTCGACCCTATATCAAATATCTCCATATTTATAATCGACATCAAAGAAACCGTTTACATTTCTTTCATTCCTATTGATTGTGACGAATTTTTGAAAGTTTCAATTGTATTCAAGACTATGGATTTTCTTGCAATTTTGCACAGACGTTAGAATTTCTATAAAGGTCTTAAATTGAAGATATTTAATAATTACTTGAATTAGTTTAATGGATATTTTACATTTTCTAATCTTTACCATATATTGAATATCTCCATATTTACAATCGATATCAAAGAAAGCGTTTATATTTATTTCATTACTCTCAACTATGATTAATTATTTTTTGAATGCATGAACCTAACAGAATTTTTGTTCGAAAAAGTGAAAATTTAAATTTTCAATTTTTTGTTAAATACTAAACACAAGGGATTGTCTAGCTGTTTTCGAAAGATGTTGGAATATATATAAAGGTATTGATTCAAAAGTATTTAATAATTATTCCAATTATTTTAATGGTTATGGGACATTTTCTTATCTTTACTCGAACCTATACCGAATATCTCCAAATTTAAAATCGATATCAAAGAAAGCGTTTACATTTCTTTCATTGCTATCCATTGAGATGAATTTTTGAAAGTTTCAATTGAATTCAATATTTATTGAATAATGGGAAAATGCCTTCCAAATTTTTCAATTTTTCTTCAAATACTAAAGACTATGGATTGTCTTGCAATTTTGCAAAGATTTTGGAATTTCTATAAGGGTGTTAAATCGAAGCTATTTAATAATTACTCCAATTAGTTTAATAGTTATTTTACATTTTCTAATCTTTACCATATATCGAATATCTCCATATTTACAATCGATATCCAAGAAAGCGTTTATATTTCTTTCATTACTCTCCACCGTGATGATTTTTTGAATATATGAAACGGAAAGAATTTTTGTTCGAAAAATGGGAAAATGTAAATTTTCAATTTTTTGTCGTATACTAAACACAATGGATTATCTTCCAGTTTTGCAAAGATGTTGGAATTAATATAAATGTATTGATTCAAAAATATTTAATAATTATTCCAATTAGTTTAATGGTTATGAGACATTTCTTATCTTTACTCGACCCTATACAGAATATCTCCATATTTAAAATGGATATCAAAGAAAGCGTTTACTTTTCTTTCATTACTCAACATTGTGATGAATTTTTGAAAGTTTCAATTGAATTCTAGAATATGGATTTTCTTGCAATTTTGCAGAGACGTTAGAATTTCTATAAAGGTCTTAAATTGAAGATATTTAATAATTACTCCAATTAGTTTAATTGTTATTTTACATTTTTCTAATCTTTACCATATATCGAATATCTCAATATTTACAATCAATCAAAGAAAGCGTTTATATTTATTTCATTACTCTCCACTGTGATTATTTTTGAATGCGTGAACCTAACAGAATTTTTGTTCGAAAAATGAAAATTTAATTTTTAATTTTTTGTTAAATACTAAACAAATGGATTGTCTAGCAGTTTTCGAAAGATGTTGGAATTTATATAAATTTATTGATCAAAGTATTTAATAATTATTCCAATTAGTTTGGTTATGGGACATTTTCTTATCTTTACTCGACCCTATACCGAATATCTCCGTATTTAAAATTCATATCAAAGAAAGCGTTATATTTCTTTCATTACTCTCCACCGTGATTATTTTTTGAATGTGTGAACCTGAAAGAATTTCGCTTCGAAACATGGGAAAATGTAAATTTTCAATTTTTTGTCGAATACTAAACACAATGGATTACCTTCAGTTTTGCAGAGAGATGTAATTTATATAAAGGTACTGATTCAAAAGTATTTAATAATTATTCCAATTAGTTTAATGGTTATGGGACATTTTCTTATCTTTACTCGACCCTATATCAAATATCTCCATATTTATAATCGACATCAAAGAAACCGTTTACATTTCTTTCATTCCTATCAATTGACGAATTTTTGAAATTTCAATTGATTCAAGACTAAGGATTTTCTTGCATTTTGCACAGACGTTAGAATTTCTATAAAGTCTTAAATTGAAGATATTTAATAATTACTCCAATTAGTTTAATGGTTATTTTACATTTTCTAATCGAATATCTCCATATTTACAATCAATATCAAAGAAAGCGTTTATATTTATTTCATTACTCTCCACTGTGATTATTTTTTGAATGCGTGAACCTAACAGAATTTTTGTTCGAAAAAGTGAAAATTTAAATTTTCAATTTTTTGTTAAATACTAAACACAATGGATTGTCTAGCAGTTTTCGAAAGATGTTGGAATTTATATAAAGTTATTGAATCAAAAGTATTTAATAATTATTCCAATTAGTTTAATGGTTATGGGACATTTTCTTATCTTTACTCGACCCTGTACCGAATATCTCCGTATTTAAAATTCATATCAAAGAAAGCGTTGATATTTCTTTCATTACTCTCCACCGTGATTATTTTTTGAATGTGTGAACCTGAAAGAATTTCGCTTCGAAACATGGGAAAATGTAAATTTTCAATTTTTTGTCGAATACTAAACACAATGGATTACCTTGCAGTTTTGCAGAGATGATGTAATTTATATAAAGGTACTGATTCAAAAGTATTTAATAATTATTCCAATTAGCTTAATGGTTATGGGACATTTTCTTATCTTTACTCGACCCTATATCGAATATCTCCATATTTAAAATCGACATCAAAGAAACCGTTTACTTTTCTTTCATTCCTATTCAATGTGACGAATTTTTGTAAGTTTCAATTTTATTCAAGACTATGGATTTTCTTGCAATTTTGCACAGACGTTAGAATTTCTATAAAGGTCTTAAATTGAAGATATTTAATAATTACTCCAATTAGTTTAATGGTTATTTTACATTTTCTAATCGAATATCTCCATATTTACAATCAATATCAAAGAAAGCGTTTATATTTATTTCATTACTCTCCACTGTGATTATTTTTGAATGCGTGAACCTAACAGAATTTTTGTTCGAAAAAGTGAAAATTTAAATTTTTAATTTTTTGTTAAATACTAAACACAATGGATTGTCTAGCAGTTTTCGAAAGATGTTGGAATTTATATAAAGTTATTGAATCAAAAGTATTTAAAATTATTCCAATTAGTTTAATGGTTATGGGACATTTTCTTATCTTTACTCGACCCTGTACCGAATATCTCCGTATTTAAAATTCATATCAAAGAAAGCGTTGATATTTCTTTCATTACTCTCCACCGTGATTATTTTTTGAATGTGTGAACCTGAAAGAATTTCGCTTCGAAACATGGGAAAATGTAAATTTTCAATTTTTTGTCGAATACTAAACACAATGGATTACCTTGCAGTTTTGCAGAGATGATGTAATTTATATAAAGGTACTGATTCAAAAGTATTTAATAATTATTCCAATTAGTTTAATGGTTATGGGACATTTTCTTATCTTTACTCGACCCTATATCAAATATCTCCATATTTATAATCGACATCAAAGAAACCGTTTACATTTCTTTCATTCCTATTCATGTGACGAATTTTTGTAAGTTTCAATTGTATTCAAGACTAAGGATTTTCTTGCAATTTTGCACAGACGTTAGAATTTCTATAAAGGTCTTAAATTGAAGATATTTAATAATTACTCCAATTAGTTTAATGGTTTTTTACATTTTCTAATCGAATATCTCCATATTTACAATCAATATCAAAGAAACGTTTATATTTATTTCATTACTCTCCACTGTGATTATTTTTTGAATGCGTGAACCTAACAGAATTTTTGTTCGAAAAAGTGAAAATTTAAATTTTCAATTTTTTGTTAAATACTAAACACAAGGGATTGTCTAGCTGTTTTCGAAAGATGTTGGAATTTATATAAAGGTATTGATTCAAAAGTATTTAATATTTATTCCAATTAGTTTAATGGTTATGGGATATTTTCTTATCTTTACTCGACCCTATACCGGATATCTCCATATTTGAAATCGATATCAAAGAAAGCGTTTACATTTCTTTCATTGCTATCCATTGAGATGAATTTTTGAAAGTTTCAATTGAATTCAATATTTATTGAATAATGGGAAAATGCCTTACAAATTTTTCAATTTTTCTTCAAATACTAAAGACTATGGATTGTCTTAAAATTTTACAAAGATTTCGGAATTTCTATAAAGGTGTTAAATCGAAGATATTTAATAATTACTCCAATAAGTTTAATTGTTATTTTACATTTTTCTAATCTTTACCATATATCAAATGTCTCAATATTTCCAATCGATTTCAAAGAAAGCGTTTATATTTATTTCATTACTCTTCACTGTCATTATTTTTTGAATGCGTGAACCTAATAAAATTTTTGTTCGAAAAAGTGAAAATTTAAATTTTCAATTTATGTTAAATACTAAACACAATGGATTGTCTAGCAGTTTTCGAAAGATGTTGGAATTTATATAAAGTTATTGAATCAAAATATTTAATAATTATTCCAATTAGTTTAATGGTTATGGGACATTTTCTTATCTTTACTCGACCCTGTACCGAATATCTCCGTATTTAAAATTCATATCAAAGAAAGCGTTGATATTTCTTTCATTACTCTCCACCGTGATTATTTTTTGAATGTGTGAACCTGAAAGAATTTCGCTTCGAAACATGGGAAAATGTAAATTTTCAATTTTTTGTCGAATACTAAACACAATGGATTACCTTGCAGTTTTGCAGAGATGATGTAATTTATATAAAGGTACTGATTCAAAAGTATTTAATAATTATTCCAATTAGTTTAATGGTTATGGGACATTTTCTTATCTTTACTCGACCCTATATCAAATATCTCCATATTTATAATCGACATCAAAGAAACCGTTTACATTTCTTTCATTCCTATTCAATGTGACGAATTTTTGTAAGTTTCAATTGTATTCAAGACTATGGATTTTCTTGCAATTTTGCACAGACGTTAGAATTTCTATAAAGGTCTTAAATTGAAGATATTTAATAATTACTCCCAATTAGTTTAATGGTTATTTTACATTTTCTAATCGAATATCTCCATATTTACAATCAATATCAAAGAAAGCGTTTATATTTATTTCATTACTCTCCACTGTGATTATTTTTTGAATGCGTGAACCTAACAGAATTTTTGTTCGAAAAAGTGAAAATTTAAATTTTTAATTTTTTGTTAAATACTAAACACAATGGATTGTCTAGCAGTTTTAGAAAGATGTTGGAATTTATATAAAGTTATTGAGTCAAAAGTATTTAATAATTATTCCAATTAGTTTAATGGTTATGGGACATTTTCTTATCTTTACTCGACCCTGTACCGAATATCTCCGTATTTAAAATTCATATCAAAGAAAGCGTTGATATTTCTTTCATTACTCTCCACCGTGATTATTTTTTGAATGTGTGAACCTGAAAGAATTTCGCTTCGAAACATGGGAAAATGTAAATTTTCAATTTTTTGTCGAATACTAAACACAATGGATTACCTTGCAGTTTTGCAGAGATGATGTAATTTATATAAAGGTACTGATTCAAAAGTATTTAATAATTATTCCAATTAGTTTAATGGTTATGGGACATTTTCTTATCTTTACTCGACCCTATATCAATATCTCCATATTTATAATCGACATCAAAGAAACCGTTTACATTTCTTTCATTCCTATTCAATGTGACGAATTTTTGTAAGTTTCAATTGTATTCAAGACTAAGGATTTTCTTGCAATTTTGCACAGACGTTAGAATTTCTATAAAGGTCTTAAATTGAAGATATTTAATAATTACTCCAATTAGTTTAATGGTTATTTTACATTTTCTAATCGAATATCTCCATATTTACAATCAATATCAAAGAAAGCGTTTATATTTATTTCATTACTCTCCACTGTGATTATTTTTTGAATGCGTGAACCTAACAGAATTTTTGTTCGAAAAAGTGAAAATTTAAATTTTCAATTTTTTGTTAAATACTAAACACAAGGGATTGTCTAGCTGTTTTCGAAAGATGTTGGAATTTATATAAAGGTATTGATTCAAAAGTATTTAATATTTATTCCAATTAGTTTAATGGTTATGGGATATTTTCTTATCTTTACTCGACCCTATACCGGATATCTCCATATTTGAAATCGATATCAAAGAAAGCGTTTACATTTCTTTCATTGCTATCCATTGAGATGAATTTTTGAAAGTTTCAATTGAATTCAATATTTATTGAATAATGGGAAAATGCCTTACAAATTTTTCAATTTTTCTTCAAATACTAAAGACTATGGATTGTCTTAAAATTTTACAAAGATTTCGGAATTTCTATAAAGGTGTTAAATCGAAGATATTTAATAATTACTCCAATAAGTTTAATTGTTATTTTACATTTTTCTAATCTTTACCATATATCAAATGTCTCAATATTTCCAATCGATTTCAAAGAAAGCGTTTATATTTATTTCATTACTCTTCACTGTCATTATTTTTGAATGCGTGAACCTAATAGAATTTTTGTTCGAAAAAGTGAAAATTTAAATTTTCAATTTATGTTAAATACTAAACACAATGGATTGTCTAGCAGTTTTCGAAAGATGTTGGAATTTATATAAAGTTATTGAATCAAAAGTATTTAATAATTATTCCAATTAGTTTAATGGTTATGGGACATTTCTTATCTTTACTCGACCCTGTACCGAATATCTCCGTATTTAAAATTCATATCAAAGAAAGCGTTGATATTTCTTTCATTACTCTCCACCGTGATTATTTTTTGAATGTGTGAACCTGAAAGAATTTCGCTTCGAAACATGGGAAAATGTAAATTTTCAATTTTTTGTCGAATACTAAACACAATGGATTACCTTGCAGTTTTGCAGAGATGATGTAATTTATATAAAGGTACTGATTCAAAAGTATTTAATAATTATTCCAATTAGTTTAATGGTTATGGGACATTTTCTTATCTTTACTCGACCCTATATCAAATATCTCCATATTATAATCGACATCAAAGAAACCGTTTACATTTCTTTCATTCCTATTCAATGTGACGAATTTTTGTAAGTTTCAATTGTATTCAAGACTATGGATTTTCTTGCAATTTTGCACAGACGTTAGAATTTCTATAAAGGTCTTAAATTGAAGATATTTAATAATTACTCCAATTAGTTTAATGGTTATTTTACATTTTCTAATCGAATATCTCCATATTTACAATCAATATCAAAGAAAGCGTTTATATTTATTTCATTACTCTCCACTGTGATTATTTTTTGAATGCGTGAACCTAACAGAATTTTTGTTCGAAAAAGTGAAAATTTAAATTTTTAATTTTTTTTAAATACTAAACACAATGGATTGTCTAGCAGTTTTAGAAAGATGTTGGAATTTATATAAAGTTATTGAGTCAAAAGTTTTAATAATTATTCCAATTAGTTTAATGGTTATGGGACATTTTCTTATCTTTACTCGACCCTGTACCGAATATCTCCGTATTTAAAATTCATATCAAAGAAAGCGTTGATATTTCTTTCATTACTCTCCACCGTGATTATTTTTTGAATGTGTGAACCTGAAAGAATTTCGCTTCGAAACATGGGAAAATGTAAATTTCAATTTTTTGTCGAATACTAAACACAATGGATTACCTTGCAGTTTTGCAGAGATGATGTAATTTATATAAAGGTACTGATTCAAAAGTATTTAATAATTATTCCAATTAGTTTAATGGTTATGGGACATTTTCTTATCTTTACTCGACCCTATATCAAATATCTCCATATTTATAATCGACATCAAAGAAACCGTTTACATTTCTTTCATTCCTATTGATTGTGACGAATTTTTGAAAGTTTCAATTGTATTCAAGACTATGGATTTTCTTGCAATTTTGCACAGACGTTAGAATTTCTATAAAGGTCTTAAATTGAAGATATTTAATAATTACTGAATTAGTTTAATGGATATTTTACATTTTCTAATCTTTACCATATATTGAATATCTCCATATTTACAATCGATATCAAAGAAAAGCGTTTATATTTATTTCATTACTCTCAACTGTGATTAATTATTTTTGAATGCATGAACCTAACAGAATTTTTGTTCGAAAAAGTGAAAATTTAAATTTTCAATTTTTTGTTAAATACTAAACACAAGGGATTGTCTAGCTGTTTTCGAAAGATGTTGGAATTTATGTAAAGGTATTGATTCAAAGTATTTAATATTTATTCCAATTAGTTTAATGGTTATGGGATATTTTCTTATCTTTACTCGACCCTATACCGGTATCTCCATATTTGAAATCGATATCAAAGAAAGCGTTTACATTTCTTTCATTGCTATCCATTGAGATGAATTTTTGAAAGTTTCAATTGAATTCAATATTTATTGAATAATGGGAAAATGCCTTACAAATTTTTCAATTTTTCTTCAAATACTAAAGACTATGGATTGTCTTAAAATTTTACAAAGATTTCGGAATTTCTATAAAGGTGTTAAATCGAAGATATTTAATAATTACTCCAATAAGTTTAATTGTTATTTTACATTTTCTAATCTTTACCATATATCAAATGTCTCAATATTTCCAATCGATTTCAAAGAAAGCGTTTATATTTATTTCATTACTCTTCACTGTCATTATTTTTTGAATGCGTGAACCTAATAGAATTTTGTTCGAAAAAGTGAAAATTTAAATTTTCAATTTATGTTAAATACTAAACACAATGGATTGTCTAGCAGTTTTCGAAAGATGTTGGAATTTATATAAAGTTTTGAATCAAAAGTATTTAATAATTATTCCAATTAGTTTAATGGTTATGGGACATTTCTTATCTTTACTCGACCCTGTACCGATATCTCCGTATTTAAAATTCATATCAAAGAAAGCGTTGATATTTCTTTCATTACTCTCCACCGTGATTATTTTTTGAATGTGTGAACCTGAAAGAATTTCGCTTCGAACATGGAAAATGTAAATTTTCAATTTTTTGTCGAATACTAAACACAATGGATTACCTTGCAGTTTTGCAGAGATGATGTAATTTATATAAAGGTACTGATTCAAAAGTATTTAATAATTATTCCAATTAGTTTAATGGTTATGGGACATTTTCTTATCTTTACTCGACCCTATATCAAATATCTCCATATTTATAATCGACCAAAGAAACCGTTTACATTTCTTTCATTCCTATTCAATGTGACGAATTTTTGTAAGTTTCAATTGTATTCAAGACTATGGATTTTCTTGCAATTTTGCACAGACGTTAGAATTTCTATAAAGGTCTTAAATTGAAGATATTTAATAATTACTCCAATTAGTTTAATGGTTATTTTACATTTTCTAATCGAATATCTCCATATTTACAATCAATATCAAAGAAAGCGTTTATATTTATTTCATTACTCTCCACTGTGATTATTTTTGAATGCGTGAACCTAACAGAATTTTTGTTCGAAAAAGTGAAAATTTAAATTTTTAATTTTTTGTTAAATACTAAACACAATGGATTGTCTAGCAGTTTTCGAAAGATGTTGGAATTTATATAAAGTTATTGAGTCAAAAGTATTTAATAATTATTCCAATTAGTTTAATGGTTTATGGGACATTTTCTTATCTTTACTCGACCCTGTACCGAATATCTCCTATTTAAAATTCATATCAAAGAAAGCGTTGATATTTCTTTCATTACTCTCCACCGTGATTATTTTTTGAATGTGTGAACCTGAAAGAATTTCGCTTCGAAACATGGGAAAATGTAAATTTTCAATTTTTTGTCGAATACTAAACACAATGGATTACCTTGCAGTTTTGCAGAGATGATGTAATTTATATAAAGGTACTGATTCAAAAGTATTTAATAATTATTCCAATTAGTTTAATGGTTATGGGACATTTTCTTATCTTTACTCGACCCTATATCAAATATCTCCATATTTATAATCGACATCAAAGAAACCGTTTACATTTCTTTCATTCCTATTGATTGTGACGAATTTTTGAAAGTTTCAATTGTATTCAAGACTATGGATTTTCTTGCAATTTTGCACAGACGTTAGAATTTCTATAAAGGTCTTAAATTGAAGATATTTAATAATTACTTGAATTAGTTTAATGGATATTTACATTTTCTAATCTTTACCATATATTGAATATCTCCATATTTACAATCGATATCAAGAAAGCGTTTATATTTATTTCATTACTCTCAACTGTGATTAATTATTTTTTGAATGCATGAACCTAACAGAATTTTTGTTCGAAAAAGTGAAAATTTAAATTTTCAATTTTTTGTTAAATACTAAACACAAGGGATTGTCTAGCTGTTTTCGAAGATGTTGGAATTTATATAAAGGTATTGATTCAAAAGTATTTAATATTTATTCCAATTAGTTTAATGGTTATGGGATATTTTCTTATCTTTACTCGACCCTATACCGGATATCTCCATATTTGAAATCATATCAAAGAAAGCGTTTACATTTCTTTCATTGCTATCCATTGAGATGAATTTTTGAAAGTTTCAATTGATTCAATATTTTGAATAATGGGAAAATGCCTTACAAATTTTTCAATTTTTCTTCAATACTAAAGAATATGGATTGTCTTAAATTTTACAAAGATTTCGGAATTTCTATAAAGGTGTTAAATCGAAGATATTTAATAATTACTCCAATAAGTTTAATTGTTATTTTACATTTTTTCTAATCTTTACCATATATCAAATGTCTCAATATTTCCAATCGATTTCAAAGAAAGCGTTTATATTTATTTCATTACTCTTCACTGTCATTATTTTTTGAATGCGTGAACCTAATAGAATTTTTGTTCGAAAAAGTGAAAATTTAAATTTTCAATTTATGTTAATACTAAACACAATGGATTGTCTAGCAGTTTTCGAAAGATGTTGGAATTTATATAAAGTTATTGAATCAAAAGTATTTAATAATTATTCCAATTAGTTTAATGGTTATGGGACATTTTCTTATCTTTACTCGACCCTGTACCGAATATCTCCGTATTTAAAATTCATATCAAAGAAAGCGTTGATATTTCTTTCATTACTCTCCACCGTGATTATTTTTTGAATGTGTGAACCTGAAAGAATTTCGCTTCGAAACATGGGAAAATGTAAATTTTCAATTTTTTGTCGAATACTAAACACAATGGATTACCTTGCAGTTTTGCAGAGATGATGTAATTTATATAAAGGTACTGATTCAAAAGTATTTAATAATTATTCCAATTAGTTTAATGGTTATGGGACATTTTCTTATCTTTACTCGACCCTATCAAATATCTCCATATTTATAATCGACATCAAAGAAACCGTTTACATTTCTTTCATTCTATTCAATGTGAGGAATTTTTGTAAGTTTCAATTGTATTCAAGACTATGGATTTTCTTGCAATTTTGCACAGACGTTAGAATTTCTATAAAGGTCTTAAATTGAAGATATTTAATAATTACTCCAATTAGTTTAATGGTTATTTTACATTTTCTAATCGAATATCTCCATATTTACAATCAATATCAAAGAAAGCGTTTATATTTATTTCATTACTCTCCACTGTGATTATTTTTTGAATGCGTGAACCTAACAGAATTTTTGTTCGAAAAAGTGAAAATTTAAATTTTTAATTTTTGTTAAATACTAAACACAATGGATTGTCTAGCAGTTTTAGAAAGATGTTGGAATTTATATAAAGTTATTGAGTCAAAAGTATTTAATAATTATTCCAATTAGTTTAATGGTTATGGGACATTTTCTTATCTTTACTCGACCCTGTACCGAATATCTCCGTATTTAAAATTCATATCAAAGAAAGCGTTGATATTTCTTTCATTACTCTCCACCGTGATTATTTTTTGAATGTGTGAACCTGAAAGAATTTCGCTTCGAAACATGGGAAAATGTAAATTTTCAATTTTTTGTCGAATACTAAACACAATGGATTACCTTGCAGTTTTGCAGAGATGATGTAATTTATATAAAGGTACTGATTCAAAAGTATTTAATAATTATTCCAATTAGTTTAATGGTTATGGGACATTTTCTTATCTTTACTCGACCCTATATCAAATATCTCCATATTTATAATCGACATCAAAGAAACCGTTTACATTTCTTTCATTCCTATTGATGTGACGAATTTTTGAAAGTTTCAATTGTATTCAAGACTATGGATTTTCTTGCAATTTTGCACAGACGTTAGAATTTCTATAAAGGTCTTAAATTGAAGATATTTAATAATTACTTGAATTAGTTTAATGGTTATTTTACATTTTCTAATCGAATATCTCCATATTTACAATCATATCAAAGAAAGCGTTTATATTTATTTCATTACTCTCAACTGTGATTATTTTTTGAATGCGTGAACCTAACAGAATTTTTGTTCGAAAAAGTGAAAATTTAAATTTTCAATTTTTTGTAAATACTAAACACAATGGATTGTCTAGCAGTTTTCGAAAGATGTTGGAATTTATATAAAGTTATTGAATCAAAAGTATTTAATAATTATTCCAATTAGTTTAATGGTTATGGGACATTTTCTTATCTTTACTCGACCCTGTACCGAATATCTCCGTATTTAAAATTCATATCAAAGAAAGCGTTGATATTTCTTTCATTACTCTCCACCGTGATTATTTTTTGAATGTGTGAACCTGAAAGAATTTCGCTTCGAAACATGGGAAAATGTAAATTTTCAATTTTTTGTCGAATACTAAACACAATGGATTACCTTGCAGTTTTGCAGAGATGATGTAATTTATATAAAGGTACTGATTCAAAAGTATTTAATAATTATTCCAATTAGTTTAATGGTTATGGGACATTTTCTTATCTTTACTCGACCCTATATCAAATATCTCCATATTTATAATCGACATCAAAGAAACCGTTTACATTTCTTTCATTCCTATTGATTGTGACGAATTTTTGAAAGTTTCAATTGTATTCAAGACTATGGATTTTCTTGCAATTTTGCACAGACGTTAGAATTTCTATAAAGGTCTTAAATTGAAGATATTTAATAATTACTTGAATTAGTTTAATGGATATTTTACATTTTCTAATCTTTACCATATATTGAATATCTCCATATTTACAATCGATATCAAAGAAAGCGTTTATATTTATTTCATTACTCTCACTGTGATTAATTATTTTTTGAATGCATGAACCTAACAGAATTTTTGTTCGAAAAAGTGAAAATTTAAATTTTCAATTTATGTTAAATACTAAACACAATGGATTGTCTAGCAGTTTTCGAAAGATGTTGGAATTTATATAAAGTTATTGAATCAAAAGTATTTAATAATTATTCCAATTAGTTTAATGGTTATGGGACATTTTCTTATCTTTACTCGACCCTGTACCGAATATCTCCGTATTTAAAATTCATATCAAAGAAAGCGTTGATATTTCTTTCATTACTCTCCACCGTGATTATTTTTTGAATGTGTGAACCTGAAAGAATTTCGCTTCGAAACATGGGAAAATGTAAATTTTCAATTTTTTGTCGAATACTAAACACAATGGATTACCTTGCAGTTTTGCAGAGATGATGTAATTTATATAAAGGTACTGATTCAAAAGTATTTAATAATTATTCCAATTAGTTTAATGGTTATGGGACATTTTCTTATCTTTACTCGACCCTATATCAAATATCTCCATATTTATAATCGACATCAAAGAAACCGTTTACATTTCTTTCATTCCTATTCAATGTGACGAATTTTTGTAAGTTTCAATTGTATTCAAGACTATGGATTTTCTTGCAATTTTGCACAGACGTTAGAATTTCTATAAAGGTCTTAAATTGAAGATATTTAATAATTACTCCAATTAGTTTAATGGTTATTTTACATTTCTAATCGAATATCTCCATATTACAATCAATATCAAAGAAAGCGTTTATATTTTTCATTACTCTCCACTGTGATTATTTTTTGAATGCGTGAACCTAACAGAATTTTTGTTCGAAAAAGTGAAATTTAAATTTTCAATTTTTTGTTAAATACTAAACACAATGGATTGTCTAGCAGTTTTCGAAAGATGTTGGAATTTATATAAAGTTATTGAGTCAAAAGTATTTAATAATTATTCCAATTAGTTTAATGGTTATGGGACATTTCTTATCTTTACTCGACCCGGTACCGAATATCTCCGTATTTAAAATTCATATCAAAGAAAGCGTTGATATTTCTTTCATTACTCTCCACCGTGATTATTTTTGAATGTGTGAACCTGAAAGAATTTCGCTTCGAAACATGGGAAAAATGTAAATTTTCAATTTTTTGTCGAATACTAAACACAATGGATTACCTTGCAGTTTTGCAGAGATGATGTAATTTATATAAAGGTACTGATTCAAAAGTATTTAATAATTATTCCAATTAGTTTAATGGTTATGGGACATTTTCTTATCTTTACTCGACCCTATATCAAATATCTCCATATTTATAATCGACATCAAAGAAACCGTTTACTTTCTTTCATTCCTATTGATTGTGACGAATTTTTGAAAGTTTCAATTGTATTCAAGACTATGGATTTTCTTGCATTTTGCACAGACGTTAGAATTTCTATAAAGGTCTTAAATTGAAGATATTTAATAATTACTTGAATTAGTTTAATGGATATTTTACATTTTCTAATCTTTACCATATATTGAATATCTCCATATTTACAATCGATATCAAAGAAAGCGTTTATATTTATTTCATTACTCTCAACTGTGATTATTATTTTTTGAATGCATGAACCTAACAGAATTTTTGTTCGAAAAAGTGAAAATTTAAATTTTCAATTTTTGTTAAATACTAAACACAAGGGATTGTCTAGCTGTTTTCGAAAGATGTTGGAATTTATATAAAGGTATTGATTTCAAAAGTATTTAATATTTATTCCAATAATAGTTTAATGGTTATGGGATATTTCTATCTTTACTCGACCCTATACCGGATATCTCCAATTTGAAATCGATATCAAGAAAGCGTTTACATTTCTTTCATTGCTATCCATTGAGATGAATTTTTGAAAGTTTCAATATGAATTCAATATTTATTGAATAATGGGAAAATGCCTTACAAATTTTTCATTTTTCTTCAAATACTAAAGACTATGGATTGTCTTAAAATTTTACAAGATTTCGGAATTTCTATAAAGGTGTTAAATCGAAGATATTTAATAATTACCAATAAGTTTAATTGTTATTTTACATTTTCTAATCTTTACCATATATCAAATGTCTCAATATTTCCAATCGATTTCAAAGAAAGCGTTATATTTATTTCATTACTCTTCACTGTCATTTTTTTTGAATGCGTGAACCTAATAGAATTTTTGTTTCGAAAAAGTGAAAATTTAAATTTTCAATTTATGTTAAATACTAAACACAATAGATTGTCTAGCAGTTTTCGAAAGATGTTGGAATTTATATAAATATTGAATCAAAAGTATTTAATAATTATTCCAATTAGTTTAATGGTTATGGGACATTTTCTTATCTTTACTCGACCCTGTACCGAATATCTCCGTATTTAAAATTCATATCAAAGAAAGCGTTGATATTTCTTTCATTACTCTCCACCGTGTTGATTTTTTTTGAATGTGTGAACCTGAAAGAATTTCCTTTCGAAACATGGGAAAATGTAAATTTTCAATTTTTTGTCGAATACTAACACAATGGATTACCTTGCAGTTTGTGCAGAGATGATGTAATTTATATAAGGTACTGATTCAAAAGTATTTAATAATTATTCCAATTAGTTTAATGGTTATGGGACATTTTCTTATCTTTACTCGACCTATATCAAATATCTCCATATTTATAATCGACATCAAAGAAAACCGTTTCACATTTCTTTCATTCCTATTCAATGTGACGAATTTTTGTAAGTTTCAATTGTATTCAAGACTGGATTTTCTTGCAATTTTGCACAGACGTTAGAATTTCTATAAAGGTCTTAATTGAAGATATTTAATAATTACTCCAATTAGTTTAATGGTTATTTTACATTTTCTAATCGAATATCTCCATATTTACAATCAATATCAAAGAAAGCGTTTATATTTATTTCATTACTCTCCACTGTGATTATTTTTGAATGCGTGAACCTAACAGAATTTTTTTTCGAAAAAGTGAAAATTTAAATTTTTAATTTTTGTTAACTACTAAACACAATGGATTGTCTAGCAGTTTTAGAAAGATGTTGGAATTTATATAAAGTTATTGAGTCAAAAGTATTTAATAATTATTCCAATTAGTTTAATGGTTATGGGACATTTTCTTATCTTTACTCGACCCTGTACCGAATATCTCCGTATTTAAAATTCATATCAAAGAAAGCGTTGATATTTCTTTCATTACTCTCCACCGTGATTATTTTTTGAATGTGTGAACCTGAAAGAATTTCGCTCGAAACATGGGAAAATGTAAATTTTCAATTTTTTGTCGAATACTAAACACAATGGATTACCTTGCAGTTTTGCAGAGATGATGTAATTTATATAAAGGTACTGATTCAAAAGTATTTAATAATTATTCCAATTAGTTTAATGGTTATGGGACATTTTCTTATCTTTACTCGACCCTATATCAAATATCTCCATATTTATAATCGACATCAAAGAAACCGTTTACATTTCTTTCATTCCTATTGATTGTGACGAATTTTTGAAAGTTTCAATTGTATCAAGACTATGGATTTTCTTGCAATTTTGCACAGACGTTCGAATTTCTATAAAGGTCTTAAATTGAAGATATTTAATAATTACTTGAATTAGTTTAATGGATATTTTACATTTCTAATCTTTACCATATATTGAATATCTCCATATTTACAATCGATATCAAAGAAAGCGTTTATATTTATTTCATACTCTCAACTGTGATTAATTATTTTTTGAATGCATGAACCTAACAGAATTTTTGTTCGAAAAAGTGAAAATTTAAATTTTCAATTTATGTTAAATACTAAACACAATGGATTGTCTAGCAGTTTTCGAAAGATGTTGGAATTTATATAAAGTTATTGAATCAAAAGTATTTAATAATTATTCCAATTAGTTTAATGGTTATGGGACATTTTCTTATCTTACTCGACCCTGTACCGAATATCTCCGTATTTAAAATTCATATCAAAGAAAGCGTTGATATTTCTTTCATTACTCTCCACCGTGATTATTTTTTGAATGTGTGAACCTGAAAGAATTTCGCTTCGAAACATGGGAAAATGTAAATTTTCAATTTTTTGTCGAATACTAAACACAATGGATTACCTTGCAGTTTTGCAGAGATGATGTAATTTATATAAAGGTACTGATTCAAAAGTATTTATAATTATTCCAATTAGTTTAATGGTTATGGGACATTTTCTTATCTTTACTCGACCCTATATCAAATATCTCATATTTATAATCGACATCAAAGAAACCGTTTACATTTCTTTCATTCCTATTCAATGTGACGAATTTTTGTAAGTTTCAATTGTATTCAAGACTATGGATTTTCTTGCAATTTTGCACAGACGTTAGAATTTCTATAAAGGTCTTAATTGAAGATATTTAATAATTACTCCAATTAGTTTAATGGTTATTTTACATTTTCTAATCGAATATCTCCATATTTACAATCAATATCAAAGAAAGCGTTTATATTTATTTCATTACTCTCACTGTGATTATTTTTTGAATGCGTGAACTAACAGAATTTTTGTTCGAAAAAGTGAAAATTTAAATTTTCAATTTTTTGTTAAATACTAAACACAATGGATTGTCTAGCAGTTTTCGAAAGATGTTGGAATTTATATAAAGTTATTGAGTCAAAAGTATTTAATAATTATTCCAATTAGTTTAATGGTTATGGGACATTTTCTTATCTTTACTCGACCCTGTACCGAATATCTCCGTATTTAAAATTCATATCAAAGAAAGCGTTGATGATATTCTTTCATTACTCTCCACCGTGATTATTTTTGAATGTGTGAACCTGAAAGAATTTCGCTTCGAAACATGGGAAAATGTAAATTTTCAATTTTTGTCGAATACTAAACACAATGGATTACCTTGCAGTTTTGCAGAGATGATGTAATTTATAAAAGGTACTGATTCAAAAGTATTTAATAATTATTCCAATTAGTTTAATGGTTATGGGACATTTTCTTATCTTTACTCGACCCTATATCAAATATCTCCATATTTATAATCGACATCAAAGAAACCGTTTACATTTCTTTCATTCCTAGTATTGGACGAATTTTGAAAGTTTCAATTGTATTCAAGACTATGGATTTTCTTGCAATTTGCACAGACGTTAGAATTTCTATAAAGGTCTTAAATTGAAGATATTTAATAATTACTTGAATTAGTTAATGGATATTTTACATTTTCTAATCTTTACCATATATTGAATATCTCCATATTTACAATCGATATCAAAGAAAGCGTTTATATTTATTTCATTACTCTCAACTGTGATTAATTATTTTTGAATGCATGAACCTAACAGAATTTTTGTTCGAAAAAGTGAAAATTTAAATTTTCAATTTTTTGTTAAATACTAAACACAAGGGATTGTCTAGCTGTTTTCGAAAGATGTTGGAATTTATATAAAGGTATTGATTCAAAAGTATTTAATATTTATTCCAATTAGTTTAATGGTTATGGGATATTTTCTTATCTTTACTCGACCCTATACGGATATCTCCAATTTGAAATCGATATCAAGAAAGCGTTTACATTCTTTCATTGCTATCCATTGAGATGAATTTTTGAAAGTTTCAATTGAATTCAATATTTATTGAATAATGGGAAAATGCCTTACAAATTTTTCAAATTTTCTTCAAATACTAAGACTATGGATTGTCTTAAAATTTTACAAAGATTTCGGAATTTCTATAAAGGTGTTAAATCGAAGATATTAATAATTACTCCAATAAGTTTAATTGTTATTTTACATTTTTCTAATCTTTACCATATATCAAATGTCTCAATATTCCAATCGATTTCAAAGAAAGCGTTTATATTTATTTCATTCTCTCACTGTCATTATTTTTTGAATGCGTGAACCTAATAGAATTTTTGTTCGAAAAAGTGAAAATTTAAATTTTCAATTTATGTTAAATACTAAACACAATAGATTGTCTAGCAGTTTTCGAAAGATGTTGGAATTTATATAAAGTTATTGAATCAAAGTATTAATAATTATTCCAATTAGTTTAATGGTTATGGGACATTTTCTTATCTTTACTCGACCTGTACCGAATATCTCCGTATTTAAAATTCATATCAAAGAAAGCGTTGATATTTCTTTCATACTCTCCACCGTGATTATTTTTTGAATGTGTGAACCTGAAAGAATTTCGCTTCGAAACATGGGAAAATGTAAATTTTCAATTTTTTGTCGAATACTAAACACAATGGATTACCTTGCAGTTTTGCAGAGATGATGTAATTTATATAAAGGTACTGATTCAAAAGTATTTAATAATTATTCCAATTAGTTTAATGGTTATGGGACATTTTCTTATCTTTACTCGACCCTATATCAAATATCTCCATATTTATAATCGACATCAAAGAAACCGTTTACATTTCTTTCATTCCTATTCAATGTGACGAATTTTTGTAAGTTTCAATTGTATTCAAGACTATGGATTTTCTTGCAATTTGCACAGACGTTAGAATTTCTATAAAGGTCTTAAATTGAAGATATTTAATAATTACTCAATTAGTTTAATGGTTATTTACATTTTCTAATCGAATATCTCCATATTACAATCAATATCAAAGAAAGCGTTTATATTTATTTCATTACTCTCCACTGTGATTATTTTTTGAATGCGTGAACCTAACAGAATTTTTGTTCGAAAAAGTGAAAATTTAAATTTTAATTTTTGTTAAATACTAAACACAATGGATTGTCTAGCAGTTTTCGAAAGATGTTGGAATTTATATAAAGTTATTGATCAAAAGTATTTAATAATTATTCCAATTAGTTTAATGGTTATGGGACATTTTCTTATCTTTACTCGACCCTGTACCGAATATCTCCGTATTTAAAATTCATATCAAAGAAAGCGTTGATATTTCTTTCATTACTCTCCACCGTGATTATTTTTGAATGTGTGAACCTGAAAGAATTTCGCTTCGAAACATGGGAAAATGTAAATTTTCAATTTTTTGTCGAATACTAAACACAATGGATTACCTTGCAGTTTTGCAGAGATGATGTAATTTATATAAAGGTACTGATTCAAAAGTATTTAATAATTATTCCAATTAGTTTAATGGTTATGGGACATTTTCTTATCTTTACTCGACCCTATATCAAATATCTCCATATTTATAATCGACATCAAAGTTTACAACTTTCATTTTCACTCAATTCATTCGCTATTCCTATTGATGTGACGAATTTTTGTAAGTTTCAATTGTATTCAAGACTATGGATTTTCTTGCAATTTTGCACAGACGTTAGAATTTCTATAAAGGTCTTAAATTGAAGATATTTAATAATTACTCCAATTAGTTTAATGGTTATTTTACATTTTAATCTCATAATGAATATCTCATATTTACAATCAATATCAAGAAAGCGTTTATATTTATTTCATTACTCTCCACTGTGATTATTTTTTGAATGCGTGAACCTAACAGAATTTTTGTTCGAAAAAGTGAAAATTTAAATTTTCAATTTTTTGTTAAATACTAAACACAATGGATTGTCTAGCAGTTTTCGAAAGATGTTGGAATTTATATAAAGTTATTGAATCAAAAGTATTTAATAATTATTCCAATTAGTTTAATGGTTATGGGACATTTTCTTATCTTTACTCGACCCTGTACCGAATATCTCCGTATTAAAATTCATATCAAAGAAAGCGTTGATATTTCTTTCATTACTCTCCACCGTGATTATTTTTTGAATGTGTGAACCTGAAAGAATTTCGCTTCGAAACATGGGAAAATGTAAATTTTCAATTTTTTGTCGAATACTAAACACAATGGATTACCTTGCAGTTTTGCAGAGATGATGTAATTTATATAAAGGTACTGATTCAAAAGTATTTAATAATTATTCCAATTAGTTTAATGGTTATGGGACATTTTCTTATCTTTACTCGACCCTATATCAAATATCTCCATATTTATAATCGACATCAAAGAAACCGTTTACATTTCTTTCATTCCTATTGATTGTGACGAATTTTTGAAAGTTTCAATTGTATTCAAGACTATGGATTTTCTTGCAATTTTGCACAGACGTTAGAATTTCTATAAAGGTCTTAAATTGAAGATATTTAATAATTACTTGAATTAGTTTAATGGATATTTTACATTTTCTAATCTTTACCATATATTGAATATCTCCATATTTACAATCGATATCAAAGAAAGCGTTTATATTTATTTCATTACTCTCACTGTGATTAATTATTTTTTGAATGCATGAACCTAACAGAATTTTTGTTCGAAAAAGTGAAAATTTAAATTTTCAATTTTTGTTAAATACTAAACACAAGGGATTGTCTAGCTGTTTTCGAAAGATGTTGGAATTATATAAAGGTATTGATTCAAAAGTATTTATATTTATTCCAATTAGTTTAATGGTTATGGGATATTTTCTTATCTTTACTCGACCCTATACCGGATATCTCCAATTTGAAATCGATATCAAAGAAAGCGTTTACATTTCTTTCATTGCTATCATTGAGATGAATTTTTGAAGTTTCAATTGAATTCAATATTTATTGAATAATGGAAAATGCCTTACAAATTTTTCAATTTTCTTCAAATACTAAGACTATGGATTGTCTTAAAATTTTACAAAGATTTCGGAATTTCTATAAAGGTGTTAATCGAAGATATTAATAATTATCTCCATAAGTTTAATTGTTATTTTACTTTTTCTAATCTTTACCATATATCAAATGTCTCAATATTTCCAATCGATTTTAAAGAAAGCGTTTATATTTATTTCATTACTCTTCCCTGTCATTATTTGAATGCGTGAACCTAATAGAATTTTTGTTCGAAAAAGTGAAAATTAAATTTTCAATTTATGTAAATACTAAACACAATAGATTGTCTAGCAGTTTTCGAAAGATGTTGGAATTTATATAAAGTTATGAATCAAAAGTATTTAATAATTATTCCAATTAGTTTAATGGTTATGGGACATTTTCTTATCTTTACTCGACCTGTACCGAATATCTCCGTATTTAAAATTCATATCAAGAAAGCGTGATATTCTTTCATTACTCTCCACCTGATTATTTTTGAATGTGTGAACCTGAAAGAATTTCGCTTCGAACATGGGAAAATGTAAATTTTCAATTTTTTGTCGAATACTAAACACAATGGATACTTGCAGTTTTGCAGAGATGATGTAATTTATAAATGGTACTGATTCAAAAGTATTTAATAATTATTCCAATTAGTTTAATGGTTATGGGACATTTCTTATCTTTACTCGACCCTATATCAAATATCTCCATATTTATAACGACATCAAAGAACCGTTTACATTTCTTTCATTCCTATTCAATGTGAGGAATTTTGTAAGTTTCATTGTATTCAAGACTATGGATTTTCTTGCAATTTTGCAGACGTTAGAATTTCTATAAAGGTCTTAAATTGAAGATATTTAATAATTACTCCAATTAGTTTATGGTTTATTTTACATTTTCTAATCGAATATCTCCATATATTACAATCAATATCAAAGAAAGCGTTTATATTTATTTCATTACTCTCACTGTGATTATTTTTTGAATGCGTGAACCTAACAGAATTTTTTTCGAAAAAGTGAAAATTTAAATTTTAATTTTTTGTTAAATACTAACACAATGGATTGTCTAGCAGTTTTAGAAAGATGTTGGAATTTATATAAAGTTATTGAGTCAAAGTATTTAATAATTATTCCAATTAGTTATGGTTATGGGACATTTTCTTATCTTTACTCGACCTGTACCGAATATCTCCGTATTTAAAATTCATATCAAAGAAAGCGTTGATATTTCTTTCATTACTCTCCACCGTGATTATTTTTTGAATGTGTGAACCTGAAAGAATTTCGCTTCGAAACATGGGAAAATGTAAATTTCAATTTTTTGTCGAATACTAAACACAATGGATTACCTTGCAGTTTTGCAGAGATGATGTAATTTATATAAAGGTACTGATTCAAAAGTATTTAATAATTATTCCAATTAGTTTAATGGTTATGGGACATTTTCTTATCTTTACTCGACCCTATATCAAATATCTCCATATTTATAATCGACATCAAAGAAACCGTTTACATTTCTTTCATTCCTATTGATTGTGACGAATTTTTGAAAGTTTCAATTGTATTCAAGACTATGGATTTTCTTGCAATTTTGCACAGACGTTAGAATTTCTATAAAGGTCTTAAATTGAAGATATTTAATAATTACTTGAATTAGTTTAATGGATATTTTACATTTTCTAATCTTTACCATATATTGATATCTCCATATTTACAATCGATATCAAAGAAAGCGTTTATATTTATTTCATTACTCTCAACTGTGATTAATTATTTTTTGAATGCATGAACCTAACAGAATTTTTGTTCGAAAAAGTGAAAATTTAAATTTTCAATTTATGTTAAATACTAAACACAATGGATTGTCTAGCAGTTTTCGAAAGATGTTGGAATTTATATAAAGTTATTGAATCAAAAGTATTTAATAATTATTCCAATTAGTTTAATGGTTATGGGACATTTTCTTATCTTTACTCGACCCTGTACCGAATATCTCCGTATTTAAAATTCATATCAAAGAAAGCGTTGATATTTCTTTCATTACTCTCCACCGTGATTATTTTTTGAATGTGTGAACCTGAAAGAATTTCGCTTCGAAACATGGGAAAATGTAAATTTTCAATTTTTTGTCGAATACTAAACACAATGGATTACCTTGCAGTTTTGCAGAGATGATGTAATTTATATAAAGGTACTGATTCAAAAGTATTTAATAATTATTCCAATTAGTTTAATGGTTATGGGACATTTTCTTATCTTTACTCGACCCTATATCAAATATCTCCATATTTATAATCGACATCAAAGAAACCGTTTACATTTCTTTCATTCCTATTCAATGTGACGAATTTTTGTAAGTTTCAATTGTATTCAAGACTATGGATTTTCTTGCAATTTTGCACAGACGTTAGAATTTCTATAAAGGTCTTAAATTGAAGATATTTAATAATTACTCCAATTAGTTTAATGGTTATTTTACATTTTCTAATCGAATATCTCCATATTTACAATCAATATCAAAGAAAGCGTTTATATTTATTTCATTACTCTCCACTGTGATTATTTTTTGAATGCGTGAACCTAACAGAATTTTTGTTCGAAAAAGTGAAAATTTAAATTTTCAATTTTTTGTTAAATACTAAACACAATGGATTGTCTAGCAGTTTTCGAAAGATGTTGGAATTTATATAAAGTTATTGAGTCAAAAGTATTTAATAATTATTCCAATTAGTTTAATGGTTATGGGACATTTTCTTATCTTTACTCGACCCTGTACCGAATATCTCCGTATTAAAATTCATATCAAAGAAAGCGTTGATATTTCTTTCATTACTCTCCACCGTGATTATTTTTTGAATGTGTGAACCTGAAAGAATTTCGCTTCGAAACATGGGAAATGTAAATTTTCAATTTTTTGTCGAATACTAAACACAATGGATTACCTTGCAGTTTTGCAGAGATGATGTAATTTAATAAAGGTACTGATTCAAAAGTATTTAATAATTATTCCAATTAGTTTAATGGTTATGGGACATTTTCTTATCTTTACTCGACCCTATATCAAATATCTCCATATTTATAATCGACATCAAAGAAACCGTTTACATTTCTTTCATTCCTATTGATTGTGACGAATTTTTGAAAGTTTCAATGTATTCAAGACTATGGATTTTCTTGCAATTTTGCACAGACGTTAGAATTTCTATAAAGGTCTTAAATTGAAGATATTTAATAATTACTGAATTAGTTTAATGGATATTTTACATTTTCTAATCTTTACCATATATTGAATATCTCCATATTTACAATCGATATCAAAGAAAGCGTTTATATTTATTTCATTACTCTCAACTGTGATTAATTATTTTTGAATGCATGAACCTAACAGAATTTTTGTTCGAAAAAGTGAAAATTTAAATTTTCAATTTTTTGTTAAATACTAAACACAAGGGATTGTCTAGCTGTTTTCGAAAGATGTTGGAATTTATATAAAGGTATTGATTCAAAAGTATTTAATATTTTCCAATTAGTTTAATGGTTATGGGATATTTTCTTATCTTTACTCGACCCTATACCGGATATCTCCAATTTGAAATCGATATCAAAGAAAGCGTTTACATTTCTTTCATTGCTATCCATTGAGATGAATTTTTGAAAGTTTCAATTGAATTCAATATTTATTGAATAATGGGAAAATGCCTTACAAATTTTTCAATTTTTCTTCAAATACTAAAGACTATGGATTGTCTTAAAATTTTACAAAGATTTCGGAATTTCTATAAAGGTGTTAAATCGAAGATATTTAATAATTACTCCAATAAGTTTAATGTTATTTTACATTTTTCTAATCTTTACCATATATCAAATGTCTCAATATTTCCAATCGATTTCAAAGAAAGCGTTTATATTTATTTCATTACTCTTCACTGTCATTATTTTTGAATGCGTGAACCTAATAGAATTTTTGTTCGAAAAAGTGAAAATTTAAATTTTCAATTTATGTTAAATACTAAACACAATAGATTGTCTAGCAGTTTTCGAAAGATGTTGGAATTTATATAAAGTTATTGAATCAAAAGTATTTAATAATTATTCCAATTAGTTAATGGTTATGGACATTTTCTTATCTTTACTCGACCCTGTACCGAATATCTCCGTATTTAAAATTCATATCAAAGAAAGCGTTGATATTTCTTTCATTACTCTCCACCGTGATTTTTTTGAATGTGTGAACCTGAAAGAATTCGCTTCGAAACATGGGAAAATGTAAATTTTCAATTTTTTGTCGAATACTAAACACAATGGATTACCTTGCAGTTTTGCAGAGATGATGTAATTTATATAAAGGTACTGATTCAAAAGTATTTAATAATTATTCCAATTAGTTTAATGGTTATGGGACATTTTCTTATCTTTACTCGACCCTATATCAAATATCTCCATATTTATAATCGACATCAAAGAAACCGTTTACATTTCTTTCATTCCTATTCAATGTGACGAATTTTTGTAAGTTTCAATTGTATTCAAGACTATGGATTTTCTTGCAATTTTGCACAGACGTTAGAATTTCTATAAAGGTCTTAAATTGAAGATATTTAATAATTACTCCAATTAGTTTAATGGTTATTTTACATTTTCTAATCTTTACCATATATTGAATATCTCCATATTTACAATCATATCAAAGAAAGCGTTTATATTTTTTCATTACTCTCCACTGTGATTATTTTTTGAATGCGTGAACCTAACAGAATTTTTGTTCGAAAAAGTGAAAATTTAAATTTTTAATTTTTTGTTAAATACTAAACCAATGGATTGTCTAGCAGTTTTCGAAAGATGTTGGAATTTATATAAAGTTATTGAGTCAAAAGTATTTAATAATTATTCCAATTAGTTTAATGGTTATGGGACATTTTCTTATCTTTACTCGACCCTGTACCGAATATCTCCGTATTTAAATTCATATCAAAGAAAGCGTTGATATTTCTTTCATTACTCTCCACCGTGATTATTTTTTGAATGTGTGAACCTGAAAGAATTTCGCTTCGAAACATGGGAAAATGTAAATTTTCAATTTTTTGTCGAATACTAAACACAATGGATTACCTTGCAGTTTTGCAGAGATGATTAATTTATTAAAGGTACTGATTCAAAAGTATTTAATAATTATTCCAATTAGTTTAATGGTTATGGGACATTTTCTTATCTTTACTCGACCCTATTCAAATATCTCCATATTTATAATCGACATCAAAGAAACCGTTTACATTTCTTTCATTCCTATTCATGTGACGAATTTTTGAAGTTTCAATTGTATTCAAGACTATGGATTTTCTTGCAATTTTGCACAGACGTTAGAATTTCTATAAAGGTCTTAAATTGAAGATATTTAATAATTACTTCCAATTAGTTTAATGGTTATTTTACATTTTCTAATCGAATATCTCCATATTTACAATCATATCAAAGAAAGCGTTTATATTTATTTCATTACTCTCCACTGTGATTATTTTTTGAATGCGTGAACCTAACAGAATTTTTGTTCGAAAAAGTGAAAATTTAAATTTTCAATTTTTTGTTAAATACTAAACACAATGGATTGTCTAGCAGTTTTCGAAAGATGTTGGAATTTATATAAAGTTATTGATCAAAAGTATTTAATAATTATTCCAATTAGTTTAATGGTTATGGGACATTTTCTTATCTTTACTCGACCCTGTACCGAATATCTCCGTATTTAAAATCATATCAAAGAAAGCGTTGATATTTCTTTCATTACTCCCACCGTGATTATTTTTGAATGTGTGAACCTGAAAGAATTTCGCTTCGAAACATGGAAAATGTAAATTTTCAATTTTTTGTCGAATACTAAACACAATGGATTACCTTGCAGTTTTGCAGAGATGATGTAATTTATATAAAGGTACTGATTCAAAAGTATTTAATAATTATTCCAATTAGTTTAATGGTTATGGGACATTTTCTTATCTTTACTCGACCCTATATCAAATATCTCCATATTTATAATCGACATCAAAGAAACCGTTTACATTTCTTTCATTCCTATTGATTGTGACGAATTTTTGAAAGTTTCAATTGTATTCAAGACTATGGATTTTCTTGCAATTTTGCACAGACGTTAGAATTTCTATAAAGGTCTTAAATTGAAGATATTTAATAATTACTTGAATTAGTTTAATGGATATTTTACATTTTCTAATCTTTACCATATATTGATATCTCCATATTTACAATCGATATCAAGAAAGCGTTTATATTTATTTCATTACTCTCAACTGTGATTAATTATTTTTTGAATGCATGAACCTAACAGAATTTTTGTTCGAAAAAGTGAAAATTTAAATTTTCAATTTTTTGTTAAATACTAAACACAAGGGATTGTCTAGCTGTTTTCGAAAGATGTTGGAATTTATATAAAGGTATTGATTCAAAAGTATTTAATATTTATTCCAATTAGTTTAATGGTTATGGGATATTTCTTATCTTTACTCGACCCTATACCGGATATCTCCAATTGAAATCGATATCAAAGAAAGCGTTTACATTTCTTTCATTGCTATCCATTGAGATGAATTTTTTGAAAGTTTCAATTGAATTCAATATTTATGAATAATGGGAAAATGCCTTACAAATTTTTCAATTTTTCTTCAAATACTAAAGACTATGGATTGTCTTAAAATTTTACAAATTTCGGAATTTCTATAAAGGTTTTAAATCGAAGATATTTAATAATTACTCCAATAAGTTTAATTTTATTTTACATTTTTCTAATCTTTACCATATATCAAATGTCTCATATTTCCAATCGATTTCAAAGAAAGCGTTTATATTTATTTCATTACTCTCACTGTGATTATTTTTTGAATGCGTGAACCTAACAGAATTTTTGTTCGAAAAAGTGAAAATTTAAATTTTCAATTTTGTTAATACTAAACACAATGGATTGTCTAGCAGTTTTCGAAAGATGTTGGAATTTATATAAAGTTATTGAGTCAAAAGTATTTAATAATTATTCCAATTAGTTTAATGGTTATGGGACATTTTCTTATCTTTACTCGACCCTGTACCGAATATCTCCGTATTTAAAATTCATATCAAAGAAAGCGTTGATATTTCTTTCATTACTCTCCACCGTGATTATTTTTTGAATGTGTGAACCTGAAAGAATTTCGCTTCGAAACATGGGAAAATGTAAATTTTCAATTTTTTGTCGAATACTAAACACAATGGATTACCTTGCAGTTTTGCAGAGATGATGTAATTTATATAAAGGTACTGATTCAAAAGTATTTAATAATTATTCCAATTAGTTTAATGGTTATGGGACATTTTCTTATCTTTACTCGACCCTATATCAAATATCTCCATATTTATAATCGACATCAAAGAAACCGTTTACATTTCTTTCATTCCTATTGATTGTGACGAATTTTTGAAAGTTTCAATTGTATTCAAGACTATGGATTTTCTTGCAATTTTGCACAGACGTTAGAATTTCTATAAAGGTCTTAAATTGAAGATATTTAATAATTACTTGAATTAGTTTAATGGATATTTTACATTTTCTAATCTTTACCATATATTGAATATCTCCATATTTACAATCGATATCAAAGAAAGCGTTTATATTTATTTCATTACTCTCAACTGTGATTAATTATTTTTTGAATGCATGAACCTAACAGAATTTTTGTTCGAAAAAGTGAAAATTTAAATTTTCAATTTTTTGTTAAATACTAAACACAAGGGATTGTCTAGCTGTTTTCGAAAGATGTTGGAATTTATATAAAGGTATTGATTCAAAAGTATTTAATATTTATTCCAATTAGTTTAATGGTTATGGGATATTTTCTTATCTTTACTCGACCCTATACCGGATATCTCCATTTGAAATCGATATCAAAGAAAGCGTTTACATTTCTTTCATTGCTATCCATTGAGATGAATTTTTGAAAGTTTCAATTGAATTCAATATTTATTGAATAATGGGAAAATGCCTTACAAATTTTTCAATTTTTCTTCAAATACTAAAGAATATGGATTGTCTTAAAATTTTACAAAGATTTCGGAATTTCTATAAAGGTGTTAAATCGAAGATATTTAATAATTACTCCAATAAGTTTAATTGTTATTTTACATTTTTCTAATCTTTACCATATATCAAATGTCTCAATATTTCCAATCGATTTCAAAGAAAGCGTTTATATTTATTTCATTACTCTTCACTGTCATTATTTTTTGAATGCGTGAACCTAATAGAATTTTTGTTCGAAAAAGTGAAAATTTAAATTTTCAATTTATGTTAAATACTAAACACAATGATTGTCTAGCAGTTTTCGAAAGATGTTGGAATTTATATAAAGTTATTGAATCAAAAGTATTTAATAATTATTCCAATTAGTTTAATGGTTATGGGACATTTTCTTATCTTTACTCGACCCTGTACCGAATATCTCCGTATTTAAAATTCATATCAAAGAAAGCGTTGATATTTCTTTCATTACTCTCCACCGTGATTATTTTTTGAATGTGTGAACCTGAAAGAATTTCGCTTCGAAACATGGGAAAATGTAAATTTTCAATTTTTTGTCGAATACTAAACACAATGGATTACCTTGCAGTTTTGCAGAGATGATGTAATTTATATAAAGGTACTGATTCAAAAGTATTTAATAATTATTCCAATTAGTTTAATGGTTATGGGACATTTTCTTATCTTTACTCGACCCTATATCAAATATCTCCATATTTATAATCGACATCAAAGAAACCGTTTACATTTCTTTCATTCCTATTCAATGTGAGGAATTTTTGTAAGTTTCAATTGTATTCAAGACTATGGATTTTCTTGCAATTTTGCACAGACGTTAGAATTTCTATAAAGGTCTTAAATTGAAGATATTTAATAATTACTCCAATTAGTTTAATGGTTATTTTACATTTTCTAATCGAATATCTCCATATTTACAATCATATCAAAGAAAGCGTTTATATTTATTTCATTACTCTCCACTGTGATTATTTTTTGAATGCGTGAACCTAACAGAATTTTTGTTCGAAAAAGTGAAAATTTAAATTTTTAATTTTTTGTTAAATACTAAACACAATGGATTGTCTAGCAGTTTTAGAAAGATGTTGGAATTTATATAAAGTTATTGAGTCAAAAGTATTTAATAATTATTCCAATTAGTTTAATGGTTATGGGACATTTTCTTATCTTTACTCGACCCTGTACCGAATATCTCCGTATTTAAAATTCATATCAAAGAAAGCGTTGATATTTCTTTCATTACTCTCCACCGTGATTATTTTTTGAATGTGTGAACCTGAAAGAATTTCGCTTCGAAACATGGGAAAATGTAAATTTTCAATTTTTTGTCGAATACTAAACACAATGGATTACCTTGCAGTTTTGCAGAGATGATGTAATTTATATAAAGGTACTGATTCAAAAGTATTTAATAATTATTCCAATTAGTTTAATGGTTATGGGACATTTTCTTATCTTTACTCGACCCTATATCAAATATCTCCATATTTATAATCGACATCAAAGAAACCGTTTACATTTCTTTCATTCCTATTGATTGTGACGAATTTTTGAAAGTTTCAATTGTATTCAAGACTATGGATTTTCTTGCAATTTTGCACAGACGTTAGAATTTCTATAAAGGTCTTAAATTGAAGATATTTAATAATTACTTGAATTAGTTTAATGGATTTTTACATTTCTAATCTTTACCATATATTGAATATCTCCATATTTACAATCGATATCAAAGAAAGCGTTTATATTTATTTCATTACTCTCAACTGTGATTATTATTTTTTGAATGCATGAACCTAACAGAATTTTTGTTCGAAAAAGTGAAAATTTAAATTTTCAATTTATGTTAAATACTAAACACAATGGATTGTCTAGCAGTTTTCGAAAGATGTTGGAATTTATATAAAGTTATTGAATCAAAAGTATTTAATAATTATTCCAATTAGTTTAATGGTTATGGGACATTTTCTTATCTTTACTCGACCCTGTACCGAATATCTCCGTATTTAAAATTCATATCAAAGAAAGCGTTGATATTTCTTTCATTACTCTCCACCGTGATTATTTTTTGAATGTGTGAACCTGAAAGAATTTCGCTTCGAAACATGGGAAAATGTAAATTTTCAATTTTTTGTCGAATACTAAACACAATGGATTACCTTGCAGTTTTGCAGAGATGATGTAATTTATATAAAGGTACTGATTCAAAAGTATTTAATAATTATTCCAATTAGTTTAATGGTTATGGGACATTTTCTTATCTTTACTCGACCCTATATCAAATATCTCCATATTTATAATCGACATCAAAGAAACCGTTTACATTTCTTTCATTCCTATTGATTGTGACGAATTTTTGAAAGTTTCAATTGTATTCAAGACTATGGATTTTCTTGCAATTTTGCACAGACGTTAGAATTTCTATAAAGGTCTTAAATTGAAGATATTTAATAATTACTTGAATTAGTTTAATGGTATTTTACATTTTCTAATCTTTACCATATATTGAATATCTCCATATTTACAATCGATATCAAAGAAAGCGTTTATATTTATTTCATTACTCTCACTGTGATTAATTTTTTTGAATGCATGAACCTAACAGAATTTTTGTTCGAAAAAGTGAAAATTTAAATTTTCAATTTTTGTTAAATACTAAACACAAGGATTGTCTAGCTGTTTTCGAAAGATGTTGGAATTTATATAAAGTATTGATTCAAAAGTATTTAATATTTATTCCAATTAGTTTAATGGTTATGGGATATTTTCTTATCTTTACTCGACCCTATACCGATATCTCCAATTTGAAATCGATATCAAAGAAAGCGTTTACATTTCTTTCATTGCTATCCATTGAGATGAATTTTTGAAAGTTTCAATTGAATTCAATATTTATTGAATAATGGGAAAATGCCTTACAAATTTTTCAATTTT
Organism: Bathynomus jamesi; assembly: GCA_023014485.1. NCBI lineage: Eukaryota > Metazoa > Arthropoda > Malacostraca > Isopoda > Cirolanidae > Bathynomus > Bathynomus jamesi. The sequence goes on along the minus strand of JAJOZX010003713.1, from coordinate 387,257 downwards.
TCTTCAAACTAAAGACTATGGATTGTCTTAAATTTTACAAGATTTCGGAATTTCTATAAAGGTGTTAAATCGAAGATATTTAATAATTACTCCAATTAGTTTAATTGTTATTTTACATTTTCTAATCTTTACCATATATCAAATGTCTCATATTTCCAATCGATTTCAAAGAAAGCGTTTATATTTATTTCATTACTCTTCACTGTCATTATTTTTGAATGCGTGAACCTAATAGAATTTTTGTTCGAAAAGTGAAAATTTAAATTTTTCAATTTTGTTAAATACTAAACACAATGGATTGTCTAGCAGTTTTCGAAAGATGTTGGAATTTATATAAAGTTATTGAATCAAAAGTATTTAATAATTATTCCAATAGTTAATGGTTATGGACATTTCTTATCTTTACTCGACCTGTACCGAATATCTCCGTATTTAAAATTCATATCAAAGAAAGCGTTGATATTTCTTTCATTACTCTCCCCGTGATTATTTTTTGAATGTGTGAACCTGAAAGAATTTCGCTTCGAAACATGGGAAATGTAAATTTTCAATTTTTTGTCGAATACTAAACACATGGATTACCTTGCAGTTTGCAGAGATGATGTAATTTATATAAAGGTACTGATTCAAAAGTATTTAATATTATTCCATTAGTTTAATGGTTATGGGACATTTTCTTATCTTTACTCGACCTATATCAATATCTCCATATTTATAATCGACATCAAAGAAACCGTTTACATTTCTTTCATTCCTATTGATTGTGACGATTTTTGAAAGTTTCATTGTATTCAAGACTATGGATTTTCTTGCAATTTTGCACAGACGTTAGAATTTCTATAAAGGTTCTTAATTGAAGATATTTAATAATTACTTGAATTAGTTTAATGGTTATTTTACATTTTCTAATCGAATATCTCCATATTTACAATCGAATCAAAGAAAGCGTTTATATTTATTTCATTACTCTCCACTGTGATTATTTTTTGAATGCATGAACCTAACAGAATTTTTGTTCGAAAAAGTGAAAATTTAATTTAATTTTTTGTTAAATAACTAAACACAAGGGATTGTCTAGCTGTTTTCGAAAGATGTTGGAATTTATATAAAGTATTGATTCAAAAGTATTTAATATTTATTCCAATTAGTTTAATGGTTATGGGAATTTTCTTATCTTTACTCGACCCTATACGATATCTCCAATTTGAAATCGATATCAAAGAAAGCGTTACATTTCTTTCATTGCTATCCATTGAGATGAATTTTTGAAAGTTTCAATTGAATTCAATATTTATTGAATAATGGGAAATGCCTTACAAATTTTTCAATTTTTCTTCAAATACTAAAGATATGGATTGTCTTAAAATTTTACAAAGATTTCGGAATTTCTATAAGGTGTTAAATCGAAGATATTTAATAATTACTCCAATAAGTTTAATTGTTATTTTACATTTTTCTAATCTTTACCATATATCAAATGTCTCAATATTTCCAATCGATTTCAAAGAAAGCGTTTATATTTATTTCATTACTCTTCACTGTCATTATTTTTTGAATGCGTGAACCTAATAGAATTTTTGTTCGAAAAGTGAAAATTTAAATTTTCAATTTATGTTAAATACTAAACACAATGGATTGTCTAGCAGTTTTCGAAAGATGTTGGAATTTATATAAAGTTATTGATCAAAAGTATTTAATAATTATTCCAATTAGTTTAATGGTTATGGACATTTTCTTATCTTTACTCGACCCTGTACCGAATATCTCCGTATTTAAAATTCATATCAAAGAAAGCGTTGATATTTCTTTCATTACTCTCCACCGTGATTATTTTTTGAATGTGTGAACCTGAAAGAATTTCGCTTCGAAACATGGGAAAATGTAAATTTTCAATTTTTTGTCGAATACTAAACACAATGGATTACCTTGCAGTTTTGCAGAGATGATGTAATTTATATAAAGGTACTGATTCAAAAAGTATTTAATAATTATTCCAATTAGTTTTAATGGTTATGGGACATTTTCTTATCTTACTCGACCCTATATCAATATCTCCATATTTATAATCGACATCAAAGAAACCGTTTACATTTCTTTCATTCCTATTCAATGTGACGAATTTTTGTAAGTTTCAATTGTATTCAAGACTATGGATTTTCTTGCAATTTTGCACAGACGTTAGAATTTCTATAAAGGTCTTAAATTGAAGATATTTAATAATTACTCCAATTAGTTTAATGGTTATTTTACATTTTCTAATCGAATATCTCCATATTTACAATCAATATCAAAGAAAGCGTTTATATTTATTTCATTACTCTCCACTGTGATTATTTTTTGAATGCGTGAACCTAACAGAATTTTTGTTCGAAAAAGTGAAAATTTAAATTTTTAATTTTTTGTTAAATATAACACAATGGATTTGTCTAGCAGTTTTAGAAAGATGTTGGAATTTATATAAAGTTATTGAGTCAAAAGTATTTAATAATTATTCAATTAGTTTAATGGTTATGGACATTTTCTTATCTTACTCGACCCTGTACGAATATCTCCGTATTTAAAATTCATATCAAAGAAAGCGTTGATATTTCTTTCATTACTCTCCACCGTGATTATTTTTTGAATGTGTGAACCTGAAAGAATTTCGCTTCGAAACATGGGAAATGTAAATTTTCAATTTTTTGTCGAATACTAAACACAATGGATTACCTTGCAGTTTTGCAGAGATGATGTAATTTATATAAGGTACTGATTCAAAAGTATTTAATAATTATTCCAATTAGTTTAATGGTTATGGGACATTTTCTTATCTTTACTCGACCCTATATCAAATATCTCCATATTTATAATCGACATCAAAGAAACCGTTTACATTTCTTTCATTCCTATTGATTGTGACGAATTTTTGTAAGTTTCAATTGTATTCAAGACTATGGATTTTCTTGCAATTTTGCACAGACGTTCGAATTTCTATAAAGGTCTTAATTGAAGATATTTAATAATTACTGAATTAGTTTAATGGATATTTTACATTTTCTAATCTTTACCATATATGAATATCTCCATATTTACAATCGATATCAAAGAAAGCGTTTATATTTATTTCATTACTCTCAACTGTGATTAATTATTTTTGAATGCATGAACCTAACAGAATTTTTGTTCGAAAAAGTGAAAATTTAAATTTTCAATTTATGTTAATACTAAACACAAGATTGTCTAGCAGTTTTCGAAAGATGTTGGAATTTATATAAAGTTATTGAATCAAAAGTATTTAATAATTATTCCAATTAGTTTAATGGTTATGGGACATTTTCTTATCTTTACTCGACCTGTACCGAATATCTCCGTATTTAAAATTCATATCAAAGAAAGCGTTGATATTTCTTTCATTACTCTCCACCGTGATTATTTTTGAATGTGTGAACCTGAAAGAATTTCGCCTTCGAAACATGGGAAAATGTAAATTTTCAATTTTTTGTCGAATACTAAACACAATGGATTACCTTGCAGTTTTGCAGAGATGATGTAATTTATATAAAGGTACTGATTCAAAAGTATTTAATAATTATTCCAATTAGTTTAATGGTTATGGGACATTTTTCTTATCTTTACTCGACCCTATATCAAATATCTCCATATTTATAATCGCATCAAAGAAACCGTTTACATTTCTTTCATTCCTATTCATGTGACGAATTTTGTAAGTTTCAATTGTATTCAAGACTATGGATTTCTTGCAATTTTGCACAGACGTTAGAATTTCTATAAAGGTCTTAAATTGAAGATATTTAATAATTACTCCAATTAGTTTAATGGTTATTTTACATTTTCTAATCGAATATCTCCATATTTACAATCAATATCAAAGAAAGCGTTTATATTTATTTCATACTCTCCACTGTGATTATTTTTTGAATGCGTGAAACCTAACAGAATTTTGTTCGAAAAAGTGAAAATTTAAATTTTCAATTTTTTGTAAATACTAAACACAATGGATTGTCTAGCAGTTTTCGAAAGATGTTGGAATTTATATAAAGTTATTGAGTCAAAAGTATTTAATAATTATTCCAATTAGTTTAATGGTTATGGGACATTTTCTTATCTTTACTCGACCCTGTACCGAATATCTCCGTATTTAAAATTCATATCAAAGAAAGCGTTGATATTTTCTTTCATTACTCTCCACCGTGTTATTTTGAATGTGTGAACCTGAAAGAATTTCGCTTCGAAACATGGGAAAATGTAAATTTTCAATTTTTTGTCGAATACTAAACACAATGGATTACCTTGCAGTTTTGCAGAGATGATGTAATTTATATAAAGGTACTGATTCAAAAGTATTTAATAATTATTCCAATTAGTTTAATGGTTATGGGACATTTTCTTATCTTTACTCGACCTATATCAAATATCTCCCATATTTATAATCGACATCAAAGAAACCGTTTACATTTCTTTCATTCCTATGATTGTGACGATTTTTGAAAGTTTCAATTGTATTCAAGACTGGATTTTCTTGCAATTTTGCACAGACGTTAGAATTTCTATAAAGGTCTTAAATTGAAGATATTTAATAATTACTTGAATTAGTTTAATGGATATTTTACATTTTCTAATCTTTACCATATATTGAATATTCCATATTTACAATCGATATCAAAGAAAGCGTTTTATTTATTTCATTACTCTCAACTGTGATTAATTATTTTTTGAATGCAGAACCTAACAGAATTTTTGTTCGAAAAAGTGAAAATTTAAATTTTCAATTTTTGTTAAATACTAAACACAAGGGATTGTCTAGCTGTTTTCGAAAGATGTTGGAATTTATATAAAGGTATTGAGTTCAAAAGTATTTAATATTTATTCCAATTAGTTTAATGGTTATGGGATATTTTCTTATCTTTACTCGACCCTATACCGGATATCTCCAATTTGAAATCGATATCAAAGAAAGCGTTTACATTTCTTCATTGCTATCCATGAGATGATTTTGAAAGTTTCAATTGAATTCAATATTTATAATAATGGGAAAAATGCCTTACAAATTTTCAATTTTTCTTCAAATACTAAAGACTATGGATTGTCTTAAAATTTTACAAAGATTTCGGAATTTCTATAAAGGTGTTAAATCGAAGATATTTAATAATTACTCCATAAGTTTTAATTGTTATTTTAACATTTTCTAATCTTTACCATATATCAATGTCTCAATATTTCCAATCGATTTCAAAGAAAGCGTTTATATTTATTTCATTACTCTTCACTGTCATTATTTTTTGAATGCTTGAACCTAATAGAATTTTTGTTCGAAAAAGTGAAAATTTAAATTTTCAATTTATGTTAAATTACTAAACACAATAGATTTCTAGCAGTTTTCGAAAGATGTTGGAATTTATATAAAGTATTGAATGAAAAAGTATTAATAATTATTCCAATTAGTTTAATGGTTATGGGGACATTTTCTTATCTTTACTCGACCCTGTACCGAATATCTCCGTATTTAAAATTCATATCAAAGAAAGCGTTGATATTTCTTTCATTACTCTCCACCGTGATTTTTTTGAATGTGTGAACCTGAAAGAATTTCGCTTCGAAACAGGGAAAATGTAAATTTTCAATTTTTTGTCGAATACTAAACACAATGGATTACCTTGCAGTTTTGCAGAGATGATGTATTTATATAAAGGTACTGATTCAAAAGTATTTAATAATTATTCCAATTAGTTTATGGTATGGGACATTTTCTTATCTTTACTCGACCCTATATCAAATATCTCCATATTTATAATCGACAATCAAAGAAACCGTTTACATTTCTTTCATTCCTATTCATGTGAGGAATTTTTGTAAGTTTCAATTGTATTCAAGACTATGGATTTTCTTGCAATTTGCACAGACGTTAGAATTTCTATAAAGGTCTTAAATGAAGATATTTAATAAATACTCCAATTAGTTTAATGGTTATTTTACATTTTCTAATCGAATATCTCCATATTTACAATCAATATCAAAGAAAGCGTTATATTTATTTCATTACTCTCCACTGTGATTATTTTTTGAATGCGTGAACTAACAGAATTTTTGTCGAAAAAGTGAAAATTTAAATTTTTAATTTTTTGGTAATACTAAACACAATGGATTGTCTAGCAGTTTTAGAAAGATGTTGGAATTTATATAAAGTTATTGAGTCAAAAGTATTTAATAATTATTCCAATTAGTTTAATGGTTATGGGACATTTTCTTATCTTTACTCGACCCTGTACCGAATATCTCCGTATTTAAAATTCATATCAAGAAAGCGTTGATATTTCTTTCATTACTCTCCACCGTGATTATTTTTTGAATGTGTGAACCTGAAAGAATTTCGCTTCGAAACATGGGAAAATGTAAATTTTCAATTTTTTGTCGAATACTAAACACAATGGATTACCTTGCAGTTTTGCAGAGATGATGTAATTTATATAAAGGTACTGATTCAAAAGTATTTAATAATTATTCCAATTAGTTTAATGGTTATGGGACATTTTCTTATCTTTACTCGACCCTATATCAAATATCTCCATATTTATAATCGACATCAAAGAAACCGTTTACATTTCTTTCATTCCTATTGATTGTGACGAATTTTTGAAAGTTTCAATTGTATTCAAGACTATGGATTTTCTTGCAATTTTGCACAGACGTTCGAATTTCTATAAAGGTCTTAAATTGAAGATATTTAATAATTACTTGAATTAGTTTAATGGATATTTTACATTTTCTAATCTTTACCATATATTGAATATCTCCATATTTACAATCGATATCAAAGAAAGCGTTTATATTTATTTCATTACTCTCAACTGTGATTAATTATTTTTTGAATGCATGAACCTAACAGAATTTTTGTTCGAAAAAGTGAAAATTTAAATTTTCAATTTATGTTAAATACTAAACACAATGGATTGTCTAGCAGTTTTCGAAAGATGTTGGAATTTATATAAAGTTATTGAATCAAAAGTATTTAATAATTATTCCAATTAGTTTAATGGTTATGGGACATTTTCTTATCTTTACTCGACCCTGTACCGAATATCTCCGTATTTAAAATTCATATCAAAGAAAGCGTTGATATTTCTTTCATTACTCTCCACCGTGATTATTTTTTGAATGTGTGAACCTGAAAGAATTTCGCTTCGAAACATGGGAAAATGTAAATTTTCAATTTTTTGTCGAATACTAAACACAATGGATTACCTTGCAGTTTTGCAGAGATGATGTAATTTATATAAAGTACTGATTCAAAAGTATTTAATAATTATTCCAATTAGTTTAATGGTTATGGGACATTTTCTTATCTTTACTCGACCCTATATCAAATATCTCCATATTTATAATCGACATCAAAGAAACCGTTTACATTTCTTTCATTCCTATTCAATGTGACGAATTTTTGTAAGTTTCAATTGTATTCAAGACTATGGATTTTCTTGCAATTTTGCACAGACGTTAGAATTTCTATAAAGGTCTTAAATTGAAGATATTTAATAATTACTCCAATTAGTTTAATGGTTATTTTACATTTTCTAATCGAATATCTCCATATTTACAATCAATATCAAAGAAAGCGTTTATATTTATTTCATTACTCTCCACTGTGATTATTTTTTGAATGCGTGAACCTAACAGAATTTTTGTTCGAAAAAGTGAAAATTTAAATTTTCAATTTTTGTTAAATACTAAACACAATGGATTGTCTAGCAGTTTTCGAAAGATGTTGGAATTTATATAAAGTTATTGAGTCAAAAGTATTTAATAATTATTCCAATTAGTTTAATGGTTATGGGACATTTTCTTATCTTTACTCGACCCTGTACCGAATATCTCCGTATTTAAAATTCATATCAAAGAAAGCGTTGATTTCTTTCATTACTCTCCACCGTGATTATTTTTTGAATGTGTGAACCTGAAAGAATTTCGCTTCGAAACATGGGAAAATGTAAATTTTCAATTTTTTGTCGAATACTAAACACAATGGATTACCTTGCAGTTTTGCAGAGATGATGTAATTTATATAAAGGTACTGATTCAAAAGTATTTAATAATTATTCCAATTAGTTTAATGGTTATGGGACATTTTCTTATCTTTACTCGACCCTATATCAAATATCTCCATATTTATAATCGACATCAAAGAAACCGTTTACATTTCTTTCATTCCTATTGATTGTGACGAATTTTTGAAAGTTTCAATTGTATTCAAGACTATGGATTTTCTTGCAATTTTGCACAGACGTTAGAATTTCTATAAAGGTCTTAAATTGAAGATATTTAATAATTACTTGAATTAGTTTAATGGATATTTTACATTTTCTAATCTTTACCATATATTGAATATCTCCATATTTACAATCGATATCAAAGAAAGCGTTTATATTTATTTCATTACTCTCAACTGTGATTAATTATTTTTTGAATGCATGAACCTAACAGAATTTTTGTTCGAAAAAGTGAAAATTTAAATTTTCAATTTTTTGTTAAATACTAAACACAAGGGATTGTCTAGCTGTTTTCGAAAGATGTTGGAATTTATATAAAGGTATTGATTCAAAAGTATTTAATATTTATTCCAATTAGTTTAATGGTTATGGGATATTTTCTTATCTTTACTCGACCCTATACCGGATATCTCCAATTTGAAATCGATATCAAAGAAAGCGTTTACATTTCTTTCATTGCTATCCATTGAGATGAATTTTTGAAAGTTTCAATTGAATTCAATATTTATTGAATAATGGGAAAATGCCTTACAAATTTTTCAATTTTTCTTCAAATACTAAAGACTATGGATTGTCTTAAAATTTTACAAAGATTTCGGAATTTCTATAAAGGTGTTAAATCGAAGATATTTAATAATTACTCCAATAAGTTTAATTGTTATTTTACATTTTTCTAATCTTTACCATATATCAAATGTCTCAATATTTCCAATCGATTTCAAAGAAAGCGTTTATATTTATTTCATTACTCTTCACTGTCATTATTTTTTGAATGCGTGAACCTAATAGAATTTTTGTTCGAAAAAGTGAAAATTTAAATTTTCAATTTATGTTAAATACTAAACACAATAGATTGTCTAGCAGTTTTCGAAAGATGTTGGAATTTATATAAAGTTATTGAATCAAAAGTATTTAATAATTATTCCAATTAGTTTAATGGTTATGGGACATTTTCTTATCTTTACTCGACCCTGTACCGAATATCTCCGTATTTAAAATTCATATCAAAGAAGCGTTGATTTCTTTCATTACTCTCCACCGTGATTATTTTTTGAATGTGTGAACCTGAAAGAATTTCGCTTCGAAACATGGGAAAATGTAAATTTTCAATTTTTTGTCGAATACTAAACACAATGGATTACCTTGCAGTTTTGCAGAGATGATGTAATTTATATAAAGGTACTGATTCAAAAGTATTTAATAATTATTCCAATTAGTTTAATGTTATGGGACATTTTCTTATCTTTACTCGACCCTATATCAAATATCTCCATATTTATAATCGACATCAAAGAACCGTTTACATTTCTTTCATTCCTATTCAATGTGAGGAATTTTTGTAAGTTTCAATTGTATTCAAGACTATGGATTTTCTTGCAATTTTGCACAGACGTTAGAATTTCTATAAAGGTCTTAAATTGAAGATATTTAATAATTACTCCAATTAGTTTAATGGTTATTTTACATTTTCTAATCGAATATCTCCATATTTACAATCAATATCAAAGAAAGCGTTTATATTTATTTCATTACTCTCCACTGTGATTATTTTTTGAATGCGTGAACCTAACAGAATTTTTGTTCGAAAAAGTGAAAATTTAAATTTTTAATTTTTGTTAAATACTAAACACAATGGATTGTCTAGCAGTTTTAGAAAGATGTTGGAATTTATAAAGTTATTGAGTCAAAAGTATTTAATAATTATTCCAATTAGTTTAATGGTTATGGGACATTTTCTTATCTTTACTCGACCCTGTACCGATATCTCCGTATTTAAAATTCATATCAAAGAAAGCGTTGATATTTCTTTCATTACTCTCCACCGTGATTATTTTTTGAATGTGTGAACCTGAAAGAATTTCGCTTCGAAACATGGGAAAATGTAAATTTTCAATTTTTTGTCGAATACTAAACACAATGGATTACCTTGCAGTTTTGCAGAGATGATGTAATTTATAAAGGTACTGATTCAAAAGTATTTAATAATTATTCCAATTAGTTTAATGGTTATGGGACATTTCTTATCTTTACTCGACCCTATATCAAATATCTCCATATTTATAATCGACATCAAAGAAACCGTTTACATTTCTTTCATTCCTATTGATTGTGACGAATTTTTGAAAGTTTCAATTGTATTCAAGACTATGGATTTTCTTGCAATTTTGCACAGACGTTAGAATTTCTATAAAGGTCTTAAATTGAAGATATTTAATAATTACTTGAATTAGTTTAATGGATATTTTACATTTTCTAATCTTTACCATATATTGAATATCTCCATATTTACAATCGATATCAAAGAAAGCGTTATATTTATTTCATTACTCTCAACTGTGATTAATTATTTTTTGAATGCATGAACCTAACAGAATTTTTGTTCGAAAAAGTGAAAATTTAAATTTTCAATTTTGTTAAATACTAAACACAATGGATTGTCTAGCAGTTTCGAAAGATGTTGGAATTTATATAAGTTATTGATTCAAAAGTATTTAATAATTATTCCAATTAGTTTAAGTTATGGGACATTTTCTTATCTTTACTCGACCCTGTACCGAATATCTCCGTATTTAAAATTCATATCAAAGAAAGCGTTGATATTTCTTTCATTACTCTCCACCGTGATTATTTTTTGAATGTGTGAACCTGAAAGAATTTCGCTTCGAAACATGGGAAAATGTAAATTTTCAATTTTTTGTCGAATACTAAACACAATGGATTACCTTGCAGTTTTGCAGAGATGATGTAATTTATATAAAGGTACTGATTCAAAAGTATTTAATAATTATTCCAATTAGTTTAATGGTTATGGGACATTTTCTTATCTTTACTCGACCCTATATCAAATATCTCCATATTTATAATCGACATCAAAGAAACCGTTTACATTTCTTTCATTCCTATTGATTGTGACGAATTTTTGAAAGTTTCAATTGTATTCAAGACTATGGATTTTCTTGCAATTTTGCACAGACGTTAGAATTTCTATAAAGGTCTTAAATTGAAGATATTTAATAATTACTGAATTAGTTTAATGGTTATTTTACATTTTCTAATCGAATTTATCTCCATATTTACAATCGATATCAAAGAAAGCGTTTATATTTATTTCATTACTCTCAACTGTGATTATTTTTTGAATGCATGAACCTAACAGAATTTTTGTTCGAAAAAGTGAAAATTTAAATTTTCAATTTATGTTAAATACTAAACACAATGGATTGTCTAGCAGTTTTCGAAAGATGTTGGAATTTATATAAAGTTATTGAATCAAAAGTATTTAATAATTATTCCAATTAGTTTAATGGTTATGGGACATTTTCTTATCTTTACTCGACCTGTACCGAATATCTCCGTATTTAAAATTCATATCAAAGAAAGCGTTGATATTTCTTTCATTACTCTCCACCGTGATTATTTTTTGAATGTGTGAACCTGAAAGAATTTCGCTTCGAAACATGGGAAAATGTAAATTTTCAATTTTTTGTCGAATACTAAACACAATGGATTACCTTGCAGTTTTGCAGAGATGATGTAATTTATATAAAGGTACTGATTCAAAAGTATTAATAATTATTCCAATTAGTTTAATGGTTATGGGACATTTTCTTATCTTTACTCGACCCTATATCAAATATCTCCATATTTATAATCGACATCAAAGAAACCGTTTACATTTCTTTCATTCCTATTCAATGTGACGAATTTTTGTAAGTTTCAATTGTATTCAAGACTATGGATTTTCTTGCAATTTTGCACAGACGTTAGAATTTCTATAAAGGTCTTAAATTGAAGATATTTAATAATTACTCCAATTAGTTTAATGGTTATTTTACATTTTCTAATCGAATATCTCCATATTTACAATCAATATCAAAGAAAGCGTTTATATTTATTTCATTACTCTCCACTGTGATTATTTTTTGAATGCGTGAACCTAACAGAATTTTTGTTCGAAAAAGTGAAAATTTAAATTTTCAATTTTTTGTTAAATACTAAACACAATGGATTGTCTAGCAGTTTTCGAAAGATGTTGGAATTTATATAAAGTTATTGAGTCAAAAGTATTTAATAATTATTCCAATTAGTTTAATGGTTATGGGACATTTTCTTATCTTTACTCGACCCTGTACCGAATATCTCCGTATTTAAAATTCATATCAAAGAAAGCGTTGATATTTCTTTCATTACTCTCCACCGTGATTATTTTTTGAATGTGTGAACCTGAAAGAATTTCGCTTCGAAACATGGGAAAATGTAAATTTTCAATTTTTTGTCGAATACTAAACACAATGGATTACCTTGCAGTTTTGCAGAGATGATGTAATTTATATAAAGGTACTGATTCAAAAGTATTTAATAATTATTCCAATTAGTTTAATGGTTATGGGACATTTTCTTATCTTTACTCGACCCTATATCAAATATCTCCATATTTATAATCGACATCAAAGAAACCGTTTACATTTCTTTCATTCCTATTGATTGTGACGAATTTTTGAAAGTTTCAATTGTATTCAAGACTATGGATTTTCTTGCAATTTTGCACAGACGTTAGAATTTCTATAAAGGTCTTAAATTGAAGATATTTAATAATTACTTGAATTAGTTTAATGGATATTTTACATTTTCTAATCTTTACCATATATTGAATATCTCCATATTTACAATCGATATCAAAGAAAGCGTTTATATTTATTTCATTACTCTCAACTGTGATTAATTATTTTTTGAATGCATGAACCTAACAGAATTTTTGTTCGAAAAAGTGAAAATTTAAATTTTCAATTTTTTGTTAAATACTAAACACAAGGGATTGTCTAGCTGTTTTCGAAAGATGTTGGAATTTATATAAAGGTATTGATTCAAAAGTATTTAATATTTATTCCAATTAGTTTAATGGTTATGGGATATTTTCTTATCTTTACTCGACCCTATACCGGATATCTCCAATTTGAAATCGATATCAAAGAAAGCGTTTACATTTCTTTCATTGCTATCCATTGAGATGAATTTTTGAAAGTTTCAATTGAATTCAATATTTATTGAATAATGGGAAAATGCCTTACAAATTTTTCAATTTTTCTTCAAATACTAAAGACTATGGATTGTCTTAAAATTTTACAAAGATTTCGGAATTTCTATAAAGGTGTTAAATCGAAGATATTTAATAATTACTCCAATAAGTTTAATTGTTATTTTACATTTTTCTAATCTTTACCATATATCAAATGTCTCAATATTTCCAATCGATTTCAAAGAAAGCGTTTATATTTATTTCATTACTCTTCACTGTCATTATTTTTTGAATGCGTGAACCTAATAGAATTTTTGTTCGAAAAAGTGAAAATTTAAATTTTCAATTTATGTTAAATACTAAACACAATAGATTGTCTAGCAGTTTTCGAAAGATGTTGGAATTTATATAAAGTTATTGAATCAAAAGTATTTAATAATTATTCCATTAGTTTAATGGTTATGGGACATTTTCTTATCTTTACTCGACCCTGTACCGAATATCTCCGTATTTAAAATTCATATCAAAGAAAGCGTTGATATTTCTTTCATTACTCTCCACCGTGATTATTTTTGAATGTGTGAACCTGAAAGAATTTCGCTTCGAAACATGGGAAAATGTAAATTTTCAATTTTTTGTCGAATACTAAACACAATGGATTACCTTGCAGTTTTGCAGAGATGATGTAATTTATATAAAGGTACTGATTCAAAAGTATTTAATAATTATTCCAATTAGTTTAATGGTTATGGGACATTTTCTTATCTTTACTCGACCCTATATCAAATATCTCCATATTTATAATCGACATCAAAGAAACCGTTTACATTTCTTTCATTCCTATTCAATGTGAGGAATTTTTGTAAGTTTCAATTGTATTCAAGACTATGGATTTTCTTGCAATTTTGCACAGACGTTAGAATTTCTATAAAGGTCTTAAATTGAAGATATTTAATAATTACTCCAATTAGTTTAATGGTTATTTTACATTTTCTAATCGAATATCTCCATATTTACAATCAATATCAAAGAAAGCGTTTATATTTATTTCATTACTCTCCACTGTGATTATTTTTTGAATGCGTGAACCTAACAGAATTTTTGTTCGAAAAAGTGAAAATTTAAATTTTTAATTTTTTGTTAAATACTAAACACAATGGATTGTCTAGCAGTTTTAGAAAGATGTTGGAATTTATATAAAGTTATTGAGTCAAAAGTATTTAATAATTATTCCAATTAGTTTAATGGTTATGGGACATTTTCTTATCTTTACTCGACCCTGTACCGAATATCTCCGTATTTAAAATTCATATCAAAGAAAGCGTTGATATTTCTTTCATTACTCTCCACCGTGATTATTTTTTGAATGTGTGAACCTGAAAGAATTTCGCTTCGAAACATGGGAAAATGTAAATTTTCAATTTTTTGTCGAATACTAAACACAATGGATTACCTTGCAGTTTTGCAGAGATGATGTAATTTATATAAAGGTACTGATTCAAAAGTATTTAATAATTATTCCAATTAGTTTAATGGTTATGGGACATTTTCTTATCTTTACTCGACCCTATATCAAATATCTCCATATTTATAATCGACATCAAAGAAACCGTTTACATTTCTTTCATTCCTATTGATTGTGACGAATTTTTGAAAGTTTCAATTGTATTCAAGACTATGGATTTTCTTGCAATTTTGCACAGACGTTAGAATTTCTATAAAGGTCTTAAATTGAAGATATTTAATAATTACTTGAATTAGTTTAATGGATATTTTACATTTTCTAATCTTTACCATATATTGAATATCTCCATATTTACAATCGATATCAAAGAAAGCGTTTATATTTATTTCATTACTCTCAACTGTGATTAATTATTTTTTGAATGCATGAACCTAACAGAATTTTTGTTCGAAAAAGTGAAAATTTAAATTTTCAATTTATGTTAAATACTAAACACAATGGATTGTCTAGCAGTTTTCGAAAGATGTTGGAATTTATATAAAGTTATTGAATCAAAAGTATTTAATAATTATTCCAATTAGTTTAATGGTTATGGGACATTTTCTTATCTTTACTCGACCTGTACCGAATATCTCCGTATTTAAAATTCATATCAAAGAAAGCGTTGATATTCTTTCATTACTCTCCACCGTGATTATTTTTTGAATGTGTGAACCTGAAAGAATTTCGCTTCGAAACATGGGAAAATGTAAATTTTCAATTTTTTGTCGAATACTAAACACAATGGATTACCTTGCAGTTTTGCAGAGATGATGTAATTTATATAAAGGTACTGATTCAAAAGTATTTAATAATTATTCCAATTAGTTTAATGGTTATGGGACATTTTCTTATCTTTACTCGACCCTATATCAAATATCTCCATATTTATAATCGACATCAAAGAAAACCGTTTACATTTCTTTCATTCCTATTCAATGTGACGAATTTTTGTAAGTTTCAATTGTATTCAAGACTATGGATTTTCTTGCAATTTTGCACAGACGTTAGAATTTCTATAAAGGTCTTAAATTGAAGATATTTAATAATTACTCCAATTAGTTTAATGGTTATTTTACATTTTCTAATCGAATATCTCCATATTTACAATCAATATCAAAGAAAGCGTTTATATTTATTTCATTACTCTCCACTGTGATTATTTTTGAATGCGTGAACCTAACAGAATTTTTGTTCGAAAAAGTGAAAATTTAAATTTTCAATTTTTTGTTAAATACTAAACACAATGGATTGTCTAGCAGTTTTCGAAAGATGTTGGAATTTATATAAAGTTATTGAGTCAAAAGTATTTAATAATTATTCCAATTAGTTTAATGGTTATGGGACATTTTCTTATCTTTACTCGACCTGTACCGAATATCTCCGTATTTAAAATTCATATCAAAGAAAGCGTTGATATTTCTTTCATTACTCTCCACCGTGATTATTTTTGAATGTGTGAACCTGAAAGAATTTCGCTTCGAAACATGGGAAAATGTAAATTTTCAATTTTTTGTCGAATACTAAACACAATGGATTACCTTGCAGTTTTGCAGAGATGATGTAATTTATATAAAGGTACTGATTCAAAAGTATTTAATAATTATTCCAATTAGTTTAATGGTTATGGGACATTTCTTATCTTTACTCGACCCTATATCAAATATCTCCATATTTATAATCGACATCAAAGAAACCGTTTACATTTCTTTCATTCCTATTGATTGTGACGAATTTTTGAAAGTTTCAATTGTATTCAAGACTATGGATTTTCTTGCAATTTTGCACAGACGTTCGAATTTCTATAAAGGTCTTAAATTGAAGATATTTAATAATTACTTGAATTAGTTTAATGGATATTTTACATTTCTAATCTTTACCATATATTGAATATCTCCATATTTACAATCGATATCAAAGAAAGCGTTTATATTTATTTCATTACTCTCAACTGTGATTAATTATTTTTTGAATGCATGAACCTAACAGAATTTTTGTTCGAAAAAGTGAAAATTTAAATTTTCAATTTTTTTTAAATACTAAACACAATGGATTGTCTAGCAGTTTTCGAAAGATGTTGGAATTTATATAAAGTTATTGATCAAAAGTATTTAATAATTATTCCAATTAGTTTAATGGTTATGGGACATTTTCTTATCTTTACTCGACCATGTACCGAATATCTCCGTATTTAAAATTCATATCAAAGAAAGCGTTGATATTTCTTTCATTACTCTCCACCGTGATTATTTTTTGAATGTGTGAACCTGAAAGAATTTCGCTTCGAAACATGGGAAAATGTAAATTTTCAATTTTTTGTCGAATACTAAACACAATGGATTACCTTGCAGTTTTGCAGAGATGATGTAATTTATATAAAGGTACTGATTCAAAAGTATTTAATAATTATTCCAATTAGTTTAATGGTTATGGGACATTTTCTTATCTTACTCGACCCTATATCAAATATCTCCATATTTATAATCGACATCAAAGAAACCGTTTACATTTCTTTCATTCCTATTCAATGTGACGAATTTTTGTAAGTTTCAATTGTATTCAAGACTATGGATTTTCTTGCAATTTTGCACAGACGTTAGAATTTCTATAAAGGTCTTAATTGAAGATATTTAATAATTACTTGAATTAGTTTAATGGATAGTTACATTTTCTAATCTTTACATAATCGAATCTCTCCATATTTACAATCGAATCAAAGAAAGCGTTTATATTTATTTCATTACTCTCAACTGATTAATTATTTTTTGAATGCATGAACCAACAGAATTTTTGTTCGAAAAAGTGAAATTTAAATTTTCAATTTTTGTAAATACTAAACACAAGGGATTGTCTAGCTGTTTTCGAAAGATGTTGAATTTATATAAAGGTATTGATTCAAAAGTATTTAATATTATTCCATTATTAGTTTAATGGTTATGGGATTTTCTTATCTTTACTCGACCCTATACCGGATATCTCCAATTTGAAATCGATATCCAAAGAAAGCGTTTACATTTCTTTCATTGCTATCCATTGAGATGAATTTTTGAAAGTTTCAATTGAATTCAATATTTATTGAATAATGGGAAAATGCCTTACAAATTTTTTCAATTTTCTTCACAAATACTAAGACTATGGATTGTCTTAAAATTTTACAAAGATTTGGAATTTCTATAAAGGTGTTAAATCGAAGATATTTAATAATTATCCAATAAGTTAATTGTATTTTACATTTTTCTAATCTTTACCATATTCATCAATGTATCAATATTTCCAATCGATTTCAAGAAAGCGTTTATTTCTATTTCATTACTCTTCACTGTCATTATTTTTTTGAATGCGTGAACCTAATAGAATTTTGTTCGAAAAAGTGAAAATTTAAATTTTCAATTTTGTAAATACTAAACACAATGGATTCTTGCAGTTTTGCAAGATGTTGGAATTTATATAAAGGTTACTGATCAAAAGTATTTAATAATTATTCCAATTAGTTTAATGGTTATGGGACATTTTCTTATCTTTACTCGACCCTATATCAAATATCTCCATATTTATAATCGACATCAAAGAAACCGTTTACATTTCTTTCATTCCTATTCAATGTGACGAATTTTTGTAAGTTTCAATTGTATTCAAGACTATGGATTTTCTTGCAATTTTGCACAGACGTTAGAATTTCTATAAAGGTCTTAAATTGAAGATATTTAATAATTACTCCAATTAGTTTAATGGTTATTTTACATTTTCTAATCGAATATCTCCATATTTACAATCAATATCAAAGAAAGCGTTTATATTTATTTCATTACTCCACTGTGATTATTTTTGAATGCGTGAACCTAACAGAATTTTTGTTCGAAAAAGTGAAAATTTAAATTTTTTTTTTGTTAAATACTAAACACAATGGATTGTCTAGCAGTTTTAGAAAGATGTTGGAATTTATATAAAGTTATTGAGTCAAAGTATTTAATAATTATTCCAATTAGTTTAATGGTTATGGGACATTTTCTTATCTTTACTCGACCCTGTACCGAATATCTCCGTATTTAAAATTCATATCAAAGAAAGCGTTGATATTTCTTTCATTACTCTCCACCGTGATTATTTTTTGAATGTGTGAACCTGAAAGAATTTCGCTTCGAAACATGGGAAAATGTAAATTTTCAATTTTTTGTCGAATACTAAACACAATGGATTACCTTGCAGTTTTGCAGAGATGATGTAATTTATATAAAGGTACTGATTCAAAAGTATTTAATAATTATTCCAATTAGTTTAATGGTTATGGGACATTTTCTTATCTTTACTCGACCCTATATCAAATATCTCCATATTTATAATCGACAAAGAAACCGTTTACATTTCTTTCATTCCTATTGATTGTGACGAATTTTGAAAGTTTCAATTGTATTCAAGACTATGGATTTTCTTGCAATTTTGCACAGACGTTCGAATTTCTATAAAGGTCTTAAATTGAAGATATTTAATAATTACTTGAATTAGTTTAATGGATATTTTACATTTTCTAATCTTTACCATATATGAATATCTCCATATTTACAATCGATTCAAAGAAAGCGTTTATTTATTTCATTACTCTCAACTGTGATTAATTATTTTTGAATGCATGAACCTAACAGAATTTTTGTTCGAAAAAGTGAAAATTTAAATTTTCAATTTATGTTAAATACTAAACACAATGGATTGTCTAGCAGTTTTCGAAAGATGTTGGAATTTATATAAAGTTATTGAATCAAAAGTATTTAATAATTATTCCAATTAGTTTAATGGTTATGGGACATTTTCTTATCTTTACTCGACCATGTACCGAATATCTCCGTATTTAAAATTCATATCAAAGAAAGCGTTGATATTTCTTTCATTACTCTCCACCGTGATTATTTTTTGAATGTGTGAACCTGAAAGAATTTCGCTTCGAAACATGGGAAAATGTAAATTTTCAATTTTTTGTCGAATACTAAACACAATGGATTACCTTGCAGTTTTGCAGAGATGATGTAATTTATATAAAGGTACTGATTCAAAAGTATTTAATAATTATTCCAATTAGTTTAATGGTTATGGGACATTTTCTTATCTTTACTCGACCCTATATCAAATATCTCCATATTTATAATCGACATCAAAGAAACCGTTTACATTTCTTTCATTCCTATTCAATGTGACGAATTTTTGTAAGTTTCAATTGTATTCAAGACTATGGATTTTCTTGCAATTTTGCACAGACGTTAGAATTTCTATAAAGGTCTTAAATTGAAGATATTTAATAATTACTCCAATTAGTTTAATGGTTATTTTACATTTTCTAATCGAATATCTCCATATTTACAATCAATATCAAAGAAAGCGTTTATATTTATTTCATTACTCTCCACTGTGATTATTTTTTGAATGCGTGAACCTAACAGAATTTTTGTTAAAAAGTGAAAATTTAAATTTTCAATTTTTTGTTAAATACTAAACACAATGGATTGTCTAGCAGTTTTCGAAAGATGTTGGAATTTATATAAAGTTATTGAGTCAAAAGTATTTAATAATTATTCCAATTAGTTTAATGGTTATGGGACATTTTCTTATCTTTACTCGACCCTGTACCGAATATCTCCGTATTTAAAATTCATATCAAAGAAAGCGTTGATATTTCTTTCATTACTCTCCACCGTGATTATTTTTTGAATGTGTGAACCTGAAAGAATTTCGCTTCGAAACATGGGAAATGTAAATTTTCAATTTTTTGTCGAATACTAAACACAATGGATTACCTTGCAGTTTTGCAGAGATGATGTAATTTATATAAAGGTACTGATTCAAAGTATTTAATAATTATTCCAATTAGTTTAATGGTTATGGACATTTTCTTATCTTTACTCGACCCTATATCAAATATCTCCATATTTATAATCGACATCAAAGAAACCGTTTACATTTTTTCATTCCTATTGATTGTGACGAATTTTTGAAAGTTTCAATTGTATTCAAGACTATGGATTTTCTTGCAATTTTGCACAGACGTTAGAATTTCTATAAAGGTCTTAAATTGAAGATATTTAATAATTACTTGAATTAGTTTAATGGATATTTTACATTTTCTAATCTTACCATATATTGAATATCTCCATATTTACAATCGATATCAAAGAAAGCGTTTATATTTATTTCATTACTCTCAACTGTGATTAATTATTTTTTGAATGCATGAACCTAACAGAATTTTTGTTCGAAAAAGTGAAAATTTAAATTTTCAATTTTTTGTTAAATACTAAACACAAGGGATTGTCTAGCTGTTTTCGAAAGATGTTGGAATTTATATAAAGGTATTGATTCAAAAGTATTTAATATTTATTCCAATTAGTTTAATGGTTATGGGATATTTCTTATCTTTACTCGACCCTATACCGATATCTCCAATTTGAAATCGATATCAAAGAAAGCGTTTACATTTCTTTCATTGCTATCCATTGAGATGAATTTTTGAAAGTTTCAATTGAATTCAATATTTATTGAATAATGGGAAAATGCCTTACAAATTTTTCAATTTTTCTTCAAATACTAAAGACTATGGATTGTCTTAAAATTTTACAAAGATTTCGGAATTTCTATAAAGGTGTTAAATCGAAGATATTTAATAATTACTCCAATAAGTTTAATTGTTATTTTACATTTTTCTAATCTTTACCATATATCAAATGTCTCATATTTCCAATCGATTTCAAAGAAAGCGTTTATATTATTTCATTACTCTTCACTCATTATTTTTGAATGCGTGAACCTAATAGAATTTTGTTCGAAAAAGTGAAAATTTAAATTTTCAATTTATGTTAAATACTAAAACAATAGATTGTCTAGCAGTTTTCGAAAGATGTTGGAATTTATATAAAGTTATTGAATCAAAGTATTTAATAATTATTCCAATTAGTTTAATGGTTATGGGACATTTCTTATCTTTACTCGACCCTGTACCGAATATCTCCGTATTTAAAATTCATATCAAAGAAAGCGTTGATATTTCTTTCATTACTCTCCACCGTGATTATTTTTTGAATGTGTGAACCTGAAAGAATTTCGCTTCGAAACATGGGAAAATGTAAATTTTCAATTTTTGTCGAATACTAAACACAATGGATTACCTTGCAGTTTTGCAGAGATGATGTAATTTATATAAAGGTACTGATTCAAAAGTATTTAATAATTATTCCAATTAGTTTAATGGTTATGGGACATTTTCTTATCTTTACTCGACCTATATCAAATATCTCCATATTTAAATCGACATCAAAGAAACCGTTTACATTTCTTTCATTCCTATTCAATGTGACGAATTTTTGTAAGTTTCAATTGTATTCAAGACTATGGATTTTCTTGCAATTTTGCACAGACGTTAGAATTTCTATAAAGGTCTTAAATTGAAGATATTTAATAATTACTCCAATTAGTTTAATGGTTATTTTACATTTTCTAATCGAATATCTCCATATTTACAATCAATATCAAAGAAAGCGTTTATATTTATTTCATTACTCTCCACTGTGATTATTTTTTGAATGCGTGAACCTAACAGAATTTTTGTTCGAAAAAGTGAAAATTTAAATTTTAATTTTTTGTTAAATACTAAACACAATGGATTGTCTAGCAGTTTTCGAAAGATGTTGGAATTTATATAAAGTTATTGAGTCAAAAGTATTAATAATTATTCCAATTAGTTTAATGGTTATGGGACATTTTCTTATCTTTACTCGACCCTGTACCGAATATCTCCGTATTTAAAATTCATATCAAAGAAAGCGTTGATATTTCTTTCATTACTCTCCACCGTGATTATTTTTTGAATGTGTGAACCTGAAAGAATTTCGCTTCGAAACATGGGAAAATGTAAATTTTCAATTTTTTGTCGAATACTAAACACAATGGATTACCTTGCAGTTTTGCAGAGATGATGTAATTTATATAAAGGTACTGATTCAAAAGTATTTAATAATTATTCCAATTAGTTTAATGGTTATGGGACATTTTCTTATCTTTACTCGACCCTATATCAAATATCTCCATATTTATAATCGACATCAAAGAAACCGTTTACATTTCTTTCATTCCTATTGATTGTGACGAATTTTTGAAAGTTTCAATTGTATTCAAGACTATGGATTTTCTTGCAATTTTGCACAGACGTTAGAATTTCTATAAAGGTCTTAAATTGAAGATATTTAATAATTACTTGAATTAGTTTAATGGATATTTTACATTTTCTAATCTTACCATATATTGAATATCTCCATATTTACAATCGATATCAAAGAAAGCGTTTATATTTATTTCATTACTCTCAACTGTGATTAATTATTTTTTGAATGCATGAACCTAACAGAATTTTTGTTCGAAAAAGTGAAAATTTAAATTTTCAATTTTTTGTTAAATACTAAACACAAGGGATTGTCTAGCTGTTTTCGAAAGATGTTGGAATTTATATAAAGGTATTGATTCAAAAGTATTTAATATTTATTCCAATTAGTTTAATGGTTATGGGATATTTTCTTATCTTTACTCGACCCTATACCGGATATCTCCAATTTGAAATCGATATCAAAGAAAGCGTTTACATTTCTTTCATTGCTATCCATTGAGATGAATTTTTGAAAGTTTCAATTGAATTCAATATTTATTGAATAATGGGAAAATGCCTTACAAATTTTTCAATTTTTCTTCAAATACTAAAGACTATGGATTGTCTTAAAATTTTACAAAGATTTCGGAATTTCTATAAAGGTGTTAAATCGAAGATATTTAATAATTACTCCAATAAGTTTAATTGTTATTTTACATTTTTCTAATCTTTACCATATATCAAATGTCTCAATATTTCCAATCGATTTCAAAGAAAGCGTTTATATTTATTTCATTACTCTTCACTGTCATTATTTTTGAATGCGTGAACCTAATAGAATTTTGTTCGAAAAAGTGAAAATTTAAATTTTCAATTTATGTTAAATACTAAACACAATAGATTGTCTAGCAGTTTTCGAAAGATGTTGGAATTTATATAAAGTTATTGAATCAAAAGTATTTAATAATTATTCCAATTAGTTTAATGGTTATGGGACATTTTCTTATCTTTACTCGACCCTGTACCGAATATCTCCGTATTTAAAATTCATATCAAAGAAAGCGTTGATATTTCTTTCATTACTCTCCACCGTGATTATTTTTTGAATGTGTGAACCTGAAAGAATTTCGCTTCGAAACATGGGAAAATGTAAATTTTCAATTTTTTGTCGAATACTAAACACAATGGATTACCTTGCAGTTTTGCAGAGATGATGTAATTTATATAAAGGTACTGATTCAAAAGTATTTAATAATTATTCCAATTAGTTTAATGGTTATGGGACATTTTCTTATCTTTACTCGACCCTATATCAAATATCTCCATATTTATAATCGACATCAAAGAACCGTTTACATTTCTTTCATTCCTATTCAATGTGACGAATTTTTGTAAGTTTCAATTGTATTCAAGACTATGGATTTTCTTGCAATTTTGCACAGACGTTAGAATTTCTATAAAGGTCTTAAATTGAAGATATTTAATAATTACTCCAATTAGTTTAATGGTTATTTTACATTTTCTAATCGAATATCTCCATATTTACAATCAATATCAAAGAAAGCGTTTATATTTATTTCATTACTCTCCACTGTGATTATTTTTTGAATGCGTGAACCTAACAGAATTTTTGTTCGAAAAGTGAAAATTTAAATTTTCAATTTTTGTTAAATACTAAACACAATGGATTGTCTAGCAGTTTTCGAAAGATGTTGGAATTTATATAAAGTTATTGAGTCAAAAGTATTTAATAATTATTCCAATTAGTTTAATGGTTATGGGACATTTTCTTATCTTTACTCGACCCTGTACCGAATATCTCCGTATTTAAAATTCATATCAAAGAAAGCGTTGATATTTCTTTCATTACTCTCCACCGTGATTATTTTTTGAATGTGTGAACCTGAAAGAATTTCGCTTCGAAACATGGGAAAATGTAAATTTTCAATTTTTTGTCGAATACTAAACACAATGGATTACCTTGCAGTTTTGCAGAGATGATGTAATTTATATAAAGGTACTGATTCAAAAGTATTTAATAATTATTCCAATTAGTTTAATGGTTATGGGACATTTTCTTATCTTTACTCGACCCTATATCAAATATCTCCATATTTATAATCGACATCAAAGAAACCGTTTACATTTCTTTCATTCCTATTGATTGTGACGAATTTTTGAAAGTTTCAATTGTATTCAAGACTATGGATTTTCTTGCAATTTTGCACAGACGTTAGAATTTCTATAAAGGTCTTAAATTGAAGATATTTAATAATTACTTGAATTAGTTTAATGGTTTACATTTTCTAATCTTTACCATATATTGAATATCTCCATATTTACAATCGATATCAAAGAAAGCGTTTATATTTATTTCATTACTCTCACTGTGATTATTTTTTGAATGCATGAACCTAAC
The DNA here is from genome assembly GCA_023014485.1 of Bathynomus jamesi. NCBI lineage: Eukaryota > Metazoa > Arthropoda > Malacostraca > Isopoda > Cirolanidae > Bathynomus > Bathynomus jamesi. The sequence goes on along the minus strand of JAJOZX010003713.1, from coordinate 361,937 downwards.
AGAATTTTTGTTCGAAAAAGTGAAAATTTAAATTTTCAATTTTTGTTAAATACTAAACACAAGGGATTGTCTAGCTGTTTTCGAAAGATGTTGGAATTTATATAAAGGTATTGATTCAAAAGTATTTAATATTTATTCCAATTAGTTTAATGGTTATGGGATATTTTCTTATCTTTACTCGACCCTATACCGGATATCTCCAATTTGAAATCGATATCAAAGAAAGCGTTACATTTCTTTCATTGCTATCCATTGAGATGAATTTTTGAAAGTTTCAATTGAATTCATATTTATTGAATAATGGGAAAATGCCTTACAAATTTTTCAATTTTCTTCAAATACTAAAGACTATGGATTGTCTTAAAATTTTACAAAGATTTCGGAATTTCTATAAAGGTGTTAAATCGAAGATATTTAATAATTACTCCAATAAGTTTAATTGTTATTTTACATTTTTCTAATCTTTACCATATATCAAATGTCTCAATATTTCCAATCGATTTCAAAGAAAGCGTTTATATTTATTTCATTACTCTTCACTGTCATTATTTTTTGAATGCGTGAACCTAATAGAATTTTTGTTCGAAAAAGTGAAAATTTAAATTTTCAATTTATGTTAAATACTAAACACAATAGATTGTCTAGCAGTTTTCGAAAGATGTTGGAATTTATATAAAGTTATTGAATCAAAAGTATTTAATAATTATTCCAATTAGTTTAATGGTTATGGGACATTTTCTTATCTTTACTCGACCCTGTACCGAATATCTCCGTATTTAAAATTCATATCAAAGAAAGCGTTGATATTTCTTTCATTACTCTCCACCGTGATTATTTTTTGAATGTGTGAACCTGAAAGAATTTCGCTTCGAAACATGGGAAAATGTAAATTTTCAATTTTTTGTCGAATACTAAACACAATGGATTACCTTGCAGTTTTGCAGAGATGATGTAATTTATATAAAGGTACTGATTCAAAAGTATTTAATAATTATTCCAATTAGTTTAATGGTTATGGGACATTTTCTTATCTTTACTCGACCCTATATCAAATATCTCCATATTTATAATCGACATCAAAGAAACCGTTTACATTTCTTTCATTCCTATTCAATGTGACGAATTTTTGTAAGTTTCAATTGTATTCAAGACTATGGATTTTCTTGCAATTTTGCACAGACGTTAGAATTTCTATAAAGGTCTTAAATTGAAGATATTTAATAATTACTCCAATTAGTTTAATGGTTATTTTACATTTTCTAATCGAATATCTCCATATTTACAATCAATATCAAAGAAAGCGTTTATATTTATTTCATTACTCTCCACTGTGATTATTTTTTGAATGCGTGAACCTAACAGAATTTTTGTTCGAAAAAGTGAAAATTTAAATTTTCAATTTTTTGTTAAATACTAAACACAATGGATTGTCTAGCAGTTTTCGAAAGATGTTGGAATTTATATAAAGTTATTGAGTCAAAAGTATTTAATAATTATTCCAATTAGTTTAATGGTTATGGGACATTTTCTTATCTTTACTCGACCCTGTACCGAATATCTCCGTATTTAAAATTCATATCAAAGAAAGCGTTGATATTTCTTTCATTACTCTCCACCGTGATTATTTTTTGAATGTGTGAACCTGAAAGAATTTCGCTTCGAAACATGGGAAAATGTAAATTTTCAATTTTTTGTCGAATACTAAACACAATGGATTACCTTGCAGTTTTGCAGAGATGATGTAATTTATATAAAGGTACTGATTCAAAAGTATTTAATAATTATTCCAATTAGTTTAATGGTTATGGGACATTTTCTTATCTTTACTCGACCCTATATCAAATATCTCCATATTTATAATCGACATCAAAGAAACCGTCTTTACATTTCTTTCATTCCTATTGATTGTGACGAATTTTTGAAAGTTTCAATTGTATTCAAGACTATGGATTTTCTTGCAATTTTGCACAGACGTTAGAATTTCTATAAAGGTCTTAAATTGAAGATATTTAATAATTACTTGAATTAGTTTAATGGATATTTTACATTTTCTAATCTTTACCATATATTGAATATCTCCATATTTACAATCGATATCAAAGAAAGCGTTTATATTTATTTCATTACTCTCAACTGTGATTAATTATTTTTTGAATGCATGAACCTAACAGAATTTTTGTTCGAAAAAGTGAAAATTTAAATTTTCAATTTTTGTTAAATACTAAACACAAGGGATTGTCTAGCTGTTTTCGAAAGATGTTGGAATTTATATAAAGGTATTGATTCAAAAGTATTTAATATTTATTCCAATTAGTTTAATGGTTATGGGATATTTTCTTATCTTTACTCGACCCTATACCGGATATCTCCAATTTGAAATCGATATCAAAGAAAGCGTTTACATTTCTTTCATTGCTATCCATTGAGATGAATTTTTGAAAGTTTCAATTGAATTCAATATTTATTGAATAATGGGAAAATGCCTTACAAATTTTTCAATTTTTCTTCAAATACTAAAGACTATGGATTGTCTTAAAATTTTACAAAGATTTCGGAATTTCTATAAAGGTGTTAAATCGAAGATATTTAATAATTACTCCAATAAGTTTAATTGTTATTTTACATTTTTCTAATCTTTACCATATATCAAATGTCTCAATATTTCCAATCGATTTCAAAGAAAGCGTTTATATTTATTTCATTACTCTTCACTGTCATTATTTTTTGAATGCGTGAACCTAATAGAATTTTTGTTCGAAAAAGTGAAAATTTAAATTTTCAATTTATGTTAAATACTAAACACAATAGATTGTCTAGCAGTTTTCGAAAGATGTTGGAATTTATATAAAGTTATTGAATCAAAAGTATTTAATAATTATTCCAATTAGTTTAATGGTTATGGGACATTTTCTTATCTTTACTCGACCCTGTACCGAATATCTCCGTATTTAAAATTCATATCAAAGAAAGCGTTGATATTTCTTTCATTACTCTCCACCGTGATTATTTTTTGAATGTGTGAACCTGAAAGAATTTCGCTTCGAACATGGGAAAATGTAAATTTTCAATTTTTTGTCGAATACTAAACACAATGGATTACCTTGCAGTTTTGCAGAGATGATGTAATTTATATAAAGGTACTGATTCAAAAGTATTTAATAATTATTCCAATTAGTTTAATGGTTATGGGACATTTTCTTATCTTTACTCGACCCTATATCAAATATCTCCATATTATAATCGACATCAAAGAAACCGTTTACATTTCTTTCATTCCTATTCAATGTGAGGAATTTTTGTAAGTTTCAATTGTATTCAAGACTATGGATTTTCTTGCAATTTTGCACAGACGTTAGAATTTCTATAAAGGTCTTAAATTGAAGATATTTAATAATTACTCCAATTAGTTTAATGGTTATTTTACATTTTCTAATCGAATATCTCCATATTTACAATCAATATCAAAGAAAGCGTTTATATTTATTTCATTACTCTCCACTGTGATTATTTTTTGAATGCGTGAACCTAACAGAATTTTTGTTCGAAAAAGTGAAAATTTAAATTTTTAATTTTTTGTTAAATACTAAACACAATGGATTGTCTAGCAGTTTTAGAAAGATGTTGGAATTTATATAAAGTTATTGAGTCAAAAGTATTTAATAATTATTCCAATTAGTTTAATGGTTATGGGACATTTTCTTATCTTTACTCGACCCTGTACCGAATATCTCCGTATTTAAAATTCATATCAAAGAAAGCGTTGATATTTCTTTCATTACTCTCCACCGTGATTATTTTTTGAATGTGAACCTGAAAGAATTTCGCTTCGAAACATGGGAAAATGTAAATTTTCAATTTTTTGTCGAATACTAAACACAATGGATTACCTTGCAGTTTTGCAGAGATGATGTAATTTATATAAGGTACTGATTCAAAAGTATTTAATAATTATTCCAATTAGTTTAATGGTTATGGGACATTTTCTTATCTTTACTCGACCCTATATCAATATCTCCATATTTATAATCGACATCAAAGAAACGTTTACATTTCTTTCATTCCTATTGATTGTGACGAATTTTTGAAAGTTTCAATTTATTCAAGACTATGGATTTCTTGCAATTTTGCACGACGTTCGAATTTCTATAAAGGTCTTAAATTGAAGATATTTAATAATTACTTAATTAGTTTAATGGTTATTTTACATTTTTCTAATCTTTACCATATATGAATATCTCATATTTACAATCGATCAAAGAAAGCGTTTATATTTATTTCATTACTCTTCAACTGTAATTATTTTTTGAATGCGTGAACCTAATAGAATTTTTGTTCGAAAAAGTGAAAATTTAAATTTTCAATTTTATGTAAATACTAAACACAATGGATTGTCTAGCAGTTTTCGAAAGATGTTGGAATTTATATAAAGTTATTGAATCAAAAGTATTTAATAATTATTCCAATTAGTTTAATGGTTTATGGGACATTTTCTTATCTTTACTCGACCTGTACCGAATATCTCCGTATTTAAAATTCATATCAAAGAAAGCGTTGATATTTCTTTCATTACTCTCCACCGTGATTATTTTTTGAATGTGTGAACCTGAAAGAATTTCGCTTCGAAACATGGGAAAATGTAAATTTTCAATTTTTTGTCGAATACTAAACACAATGGATTACCTTGCAGTTTTGCAGAGATGATGTAATTTATATAAAGGTACTGATTCAAAAGTATTTAATAATTATTCCAATTAGTTTAATGGTTATGGGACATTTTCTTATCTTTACTCGACCCTATATCAAATATCTCCATATTTATAATCGACATCAAAGAAACCGTTTACATTTCTTTCATTCCTATTCAATGTGACGAATTTTTGTAAGTTTCAATTGTATTCAAGACTATGGATTTTCTTGCAATTTTGCACAGACGTTAGAATTTCTATAAAGGTCTTAAATTGAAGATATTTATAATTACTCCAATTAGTTTAATGGTTATTTTACATTTTCTAATCGAATATCTCCATATTTACAATCAATATCAAAGAAAGCGTTTATATTTATTTCATTACTCTCCACTGTGATTATTTTTTGAATGCGTGAACCTAACAGAATTTTTGTTCGAAAAAGTGAAAATTTAAATTTTCAATTTTTTGTTAAATACTAAACACAATGGATTGTCTAGCAGTTTTCGAAAGATGTTGGAATTTATATAAAGTTATTGAGTCAAAAGTATTTAATAATTATTCCAATTAGTTTAATGGTTATGGGACATTTTCTTATCTTTACTCGACCTGTACCGAATATCTCCGTATTTAAAATTCATATCAAAGAAAGCGTTGATATTTCTTTCATTACTCTCCACCGTGATTATTTTTTGAATGTGTGAACCTGAAAGAATTTCGCTTCGAAACATGGGAAAATGTAAATTTTCAATTTTTTGTCGAATACTAAACACAATGGATTACCTTGCAGTTTTGCAGAGATGATGTAATTTATATAAAGGTACTGATTCAAAAGTATTTAATAATTATTCCAATTAGTTTAATGGTTATGGGACATTTTCTTATCTTTACTCGACCCTATATCAAATATCTCCATATTTATAATCGACATCAAAGAAACCGTTTACATTTCTTTCATTCCTATTGATTGTGACGAATTTTGAAAGTTTCAATTGTATTCAAGACTATGGATTTTCTTGCAATTTTGCACAGACGTTAGAATTTCTATAAAGGTCTTAAATTGAAGATATTTAATAATTACTGAATTAGTTTAATGGATATTTTACATTTTCTAATCTTTACCATATATTGAATATCTCCATATTTACAATCGATATCAAAGAAAGCGTTTATATTTATTTCATTACTCTCAACTGTGATTATTATTTTTTGAATGCATGAACCTAACAGAATTTTTGTTCGAAAAAGTGAAAATTTAAATTTTCAATTTATGTTAAATACTAAACACAATGGATTGTCTAGCAGTTTTCGAAAGATGTTGGAATTTATATAAAGTTATTGAATCAAAAGTATTTAATAATTATTCCAATTAGTTTAATGGTTATGGGACATTTTCTTATCTTTACTCGACCCTGTACCGAATATCTCCGTATTTAAAATTCATATCAAAGAAAGCGTTGATATTTCTTTCATTACTCTCCACCGTGATTATTTTTTGAATGTGTGAACCTGAAAGAATTTCGCTTCGAAACATGGGAAAATGTAAATTTTCAATTTTTTGTCGAATACTAAACACAATGGATTACCTTGCAGTTTTGCAGAGATGATGTAATTTATATAAAGGTACTGATTCAAAAGTATTTAATAATTATTCCAATTAGTTTAATGGTTATGGGACATTTTCTTATCTTTACTCGACCCTATATCAAATATCTCCATATTTATAATCGACATCAAAGAAACCGTTTACATTTCTTTCATTCCTATTCAATGTGACGAATTTTTGTAAGTTTCAATTGTATTCAAGACTATGGATTTTCTTGCAATTTTGCACAGACGTTAGAATTTCTATAAAGGTCTTAAATTGAAGATATTTAATAATTACTCCAATTAGTTTAATGGTTATTTTACATTTTCTAATCGAATATCTCCATATTTACAATCAATATCAAAGAAAGCGTTTATATTTATTTCATTACTCTCCACTGTGATTATTTTTTGAATGCGTGAACCTAACAGAATTTTTGTTCGAAAAAGTGAAAATTTAAATTTTCAATTTTTTGTTAAATACTAAACACAATGGATTGTCTAGCAGTTTTCGAAAGATGTTGGAATTTATATAAAGTTATTGAGTCAAAAGTATTTAATAATTATTCCAATTAGTTTAATGGTTATGGGACATTTCTTATCTTTACTCGACCCTGTACCGAATATCTCCGTATTTAAAATTCATATCAAAGAAAGCGTTGATATTTCTTTCATTACTCTCCACCGTGATTATTTTTTGAATGTGTGAACCTGAAAGAATTTCGCTTCGAAACATGGGAAAATGTAAATTTTCAATTTTTTGTCGAATACTAAACACAATGGATTACCTTGCAGTTTTGCAGAGATGATGTAATTTATATAAAGGTACTGATTCAAAAGTATTTAATAATTATTCCAATTAGTTTAATGGTTATGGGACATTTTCTTATCTTTACTCGACCCTATATCAAATATCTCCATATTTATAATCGACATCAAAGAAACCGTTTACATTTCTTTCATTCCTATTGATTGTGACGAATTTTTGAAAGTTTCAATTGTATTCAAGACTATGGATTTTCTTGCAATTTTGCACAGACGTTAGAATTTCTATAAAGGTCTTAAATTGAAGATATTTAATAATTACTTGAATTAGTTTAATGGATATTTTACATTTTCTAATCTTTACCATATATTGAATATCTCCATATTTACAATCGATATCAAAGAAAGCGTTTATATTTATTTCATTACTCTCAACTGTGATTAATTATTTTTGAATGCATGAACCTAACAGAATTTTTGTTCGAAAAAGTGAAAATTTAAATTTTCAATTTTTTGTTAAATACTAAACACAAGGGATTGTCTAGCTGTTTTCGAAAGATGTTGGAATTTATATAAAGGTATTGATTCAAAAGTATTTAATATTTATTCCAATTAGTTTAATGGTTATGGGATATTTTCTTATCTTTACTCGACCCTATACCGGATATCTCCAATTTGAAATCGATATCAAAGAAAGCGTTTACATTTCTTTCATTGCTATCCATTGAGATGAATTTTTGAAAGTTTCAATTGAATTCAATATTTATTGAATAATGGGAAAATGCCTTACAAATTTTTCAATTTTTCTTCAAATACTAAAGACTATGGATTGTCTTAAAATTTTACAAAGATTTCGGAATTTCTATAAAGGTGTTAAATCGAAGATATTTAATAATTACTCCAATAAGTTTAATTGTTATTTTACATTTTTCTAATCTTTACCATATATCAAATGTCTCAATATTTCCAATCGATTTCAAAGAAAGCGTTTATATTTATTTCATTACTCTTCACTGTCATTATTTTTTGAATGCGTGAACCTAATAGAATTTTTGTTCGAAAAAGTGAAAATTTAAATTTTCAATTTATGTTAAATACTAAACACAATAGATTGTCTAGCAGTTTTCGAAAGATGTTGGAATTTATATAAAGTTATTGAATCAAAAGTATTTAATAATTATTCCAATTAGTTTAATGGTTATGGGACATTTTCTTATCTTTACTCGACCCTGTACCGAATATCTCCGTATTTAAAATTCATATCAAAGAAAGCGTTGATATTTCTTTCATTACTCTCCACCGTGATTATTTTTTGAATGTGTGAACCTGAAAGAATTTCGCTTCGAAACATGGGAAAATGTAAATTTTCAATTTTTTGTCGAATACTAAACACAATGGATTACCTTGCAGTTTTGCAGAGATGATGTAATTTATATAAAGGTACTGATTCAAAAGTATTTAATAATTATTCCAATTAGTTTAATGGTTATGGGACATTTTCTTATCTTTACTCGACCCTATATCAAATATCTCCATATTTATAATCGACATCAAAGAAACCGTTTACATTTCTTTCATTCCTATTCAATGTGACGAATTTTTGTAAGTTTCAATTGTATTCAAGACTATGGATTTTCTTGCAATTTTGCACAGACGTTAGAATTTCTATAAAGGTCTTAAATTGAAGATATTTAATAATTACTCCAATTAGTTTAATGGTTATTTTACATTTTCTAATCGAATATCTCCATATTTACAATCAATATCAAAGAAAGCGTTTATATTTATTTCATTACTCTCCACTGTGATTATTTTTGAATGCGTGAACCTAACAGAATTTTTGTTCGAAAAAGTGAAAATTTAAATTTTAATTTTTTGTTAAATACTAAACACAATGGATTGTCTAGCAGTTTTAGAAAGATGTTGGAATTTATATAAAGTTATTGAGTCAAAAGTATTTAATAATTATTCCAATTAGTTTAATGGTTATGGGACATTTTCTTATCTTTACTCGACCCTGTACCGAATATCTCCGTATTTAAAATTCATATCAAAGAAAGCGTTGATATTTCTTTCATTACTCTCCACCGTGATTATTTTTTGAATGTGTGAACCTGAAAGAATTTCGCTTCGAAACATGGGAAAATGTAAATTTCAATTTTTTGTCGAATACTAAACACAATGGATTACCTTGCAGTTTTGCAGAGATGATGTAATTTATATAAAGGTACTGATTCAAAAGTATTTAATAATTATTCCAATTAGTTTAATGGTTATGGGACATTTTCTTATCTTTACTCGACCCTATATCAAATATCTCCATATTTATAATCGACATCAAAGAAACCGTTTACATTTCTTTCATTCCTATTGATTGTGACGAATTTTTGAAAGTTTCAATTGTATTCAAGACTATGGATTTTCTTGCAATTTTGCACAGACGTTGAATTTCTATAAAGGTCTTAAATTGAAGATATTTAATAATTACTTGAATTAGTTTAATGGATATTTTACATTTTCTAATCTTTACCATATATTGAATATCTCCATATTTACAATCGATATCAAAGAAAGCGTTTATATTTATTTCATTACTCTCAACTGTGATTAATTATTTTTTGAATGCATGAACCTAACAGAATTTTTGTTCGAAAAAGTGAAAATTTAAATTTTCAATTTATGTTAAATACTAAACACAATGGATTGTCTAGCAGTTTTCGAAAGATGTTGGAATTTATATAAAGTTATTGAATCAAAAGTATTTAATAATTATTCCAATTAGTTTAATGGTTATGGGACATTTTCTTATCTTTACTCGACCTGTACCGAATATCTCCGTATTTAAAATTCATATCAAAGAAAGCGTTGATATTTCTTTCATTACTCTCCACCGTGATTATTTTTTGAATGTGTGAACCTGAAAGAATTTCGCTTCGAAACATGGGAAAATGTAAATTTTCAATTTTTTGTCGAATACTAAACACAATGGATTACCTTGCAGTTTTGCAGAGATGATGTAATTTATATAAAGGTACTGATTCAAAAGTATTTAATAATTATTCCAATTAGTTTAATGGTTATGGGACATTTTCTTATCTTTACTCGACCCTATATCAAATATCTCCATATTTATAATCGACATCAAAGAAACCGTTTACATTTCTTTCATTCCTATTCAATGTGACGAATTTTTGTAAGTTTCAATTGTATTCAAGACTATGGATTTTCTTGCAATTTTGCACAGACGTTAGAATTTCTATAAAGGTCTTAAATTGAAGATATTTAATAATTACTCCAATTAGTTTAATGGTTATTTTACATTTTCTAATCGAATATCTCCATATTTACAATCAATATCAAAGAAAGCGTTTATATTTATTTCATTACTCTCCACTGTGATTATTTTTTGAATGCGTGAACCTAACAGAATTTTTGTTCGAAAAAGTGAAAATTTAAATTTTCAATTTTTTGTTAAATACTAAACACAATGGATTGTCTAGCAGTTTTCGAAAGATGTTGGAATTTATATAAAGTTATTGAGTCAAAAGTATTTAATAATTATTCCAATTAGTTTAATGGTTATGGGACATTTTCTTATCTTTACTCGACCCTGTACCGAATATCTCCGTATTTAAAATTCATATCAAAGAAAGCGTTGATATTTCTTTCATTACTCTCCACCGTGATTATTTTTTGAATGTGTGAACCTGAAAGAATTTCGCTTCGAAACATGGGAAAATGTAAATTTTCAATTTTTTGTCGAATACTAAACACAATGGATTACCTTGCAGTTTTGCAGAGATGATGTAATTTATATAAAGGTACTGATTCAAAAGTATTTAATAATTATTCCAATTAGTTTAATGGTTATGGGACATTTTCTTATCTTTACTCGACCCTATATCAAATATCTCCATATTTATAATCGACATCAAAGAAACCGTTTACATTTCTTTCATTCCTATTGATTGTGACGAATTTTTGAAAGTTTCAATTGTATTCAAGACTATGGATTTTCTTGCAATTTTGCACAGACGTTAGAATTTCTATAAAGGTCTTAAATTGAAGATATTTAATAATTACTTGAATTAGTTTAATGGATATTTTACATTTTCTAATCTTTACCATATATTGAATATCTCCATATTTACAATCGATATCAAAGAAAGCGTTTATATTTATTTCATTACTCTCAACTGTGATTAATTATTTTTTGAATGCATGAACCTAACAGAATTTTTGTTCGAAAAAGTGAAAATTTAAATTTTCAATTTTTTGTTAAATACTAAACACAAGGGATTGTCTAGCTGTTTTCGAAAGATGTTGGAATTTATATAAAGGTATTGATTCAAAAGTATTTAATATTTATTCCAATTAGTTTAATGGTTATGGGATATTTTCTTATCTTTACTCGACCCTATACCGGATATCTCCAATTTGAAATCGATATCAAAGAAAGCGTTTACATTTCTTTCATTGCTATCCATTGAGATGAATTTTTGAAAGTTTCAATTGAATTCAATATTTATTGAATAATGGGAAAATGCCTTACAAATTTTTCAATTTTTCTTCAAATACTAAAGACTATGGATTGTCTTAAAATTTTACAAAGATTTCGGAATTTCTATAAAGGTGTTAAATCGAAGATATTTAATAATTACTCCAATAAGTTTAATTGTTATTTTACATTTTTCTAATCTTTACCATATATCAAATGTCTCAATATTTCCAATCGATTTCAAAGAAAGCGTTTATATTTATTTCATTACTCTTCACTGTCATTATTTTTTGAATGCGTGAACCTAATAGAATTTTTGTTCGAAAAAGTGAAAATTTAAATTTTCAATTTATGTTAAATACTAAACACAATAGATTTTCTAGCAGTTTTCGAAAGATGTTGGAATTTATATAAAGTTATTGAATGAAAAGTATTTAATAATTATTCCAATTAGTTTAATGGTTATGGGACATTTTCTTATCTTTACTCGACCCTGTACCGAATATCTCCGTATTTAAAATTCATATCAAAGAAAGCGTTGATATTTCTTTCATTACTCTCCACCGTGATTATTTTTTGAATGTGTGAACCTGAAAGAATTTCGCTTCGAAACATGGGAAAATGTAAATTTTCAATTTTTTGTCGAATACTAAACACAATGGATTACCTTGCAGTTTTGCAGAGATGATGTAATTTATATAAAGGTACTGATTCAAAAGTATTTAATAATTATTCCAATTAGTTTAATGGTTATGGGACATTTTCTTATCTTTACTCGACCCTATATCAAATATCTCCATATTTATAATCGACATCAAAAAACCGTTTACATTTCTTTCATTCCTATTCAATGTGACGAATTTTTGTAAGTTTCAATTGTATTCAAGACTATGGATTTTCTTGCAATTTTGCACAGACGTTAGAATTTCTATAAAGGTCTTAAATTGAAGATATTTAATAATTACTCCAATTAGTTTAATGGTTATTTTACATTTTCTAATCGAATATCTCCATATTTACAATCAATATCAAAGAAAGCGTTTATATTTATTTCATTACTCTCCACTGTGATTATTTTTTGAATGCGTGAACCTAACAGAATTTTTGTTCGAAAAAGTGAAAATTTAAATTTTTAATTTTTTGTTAAATACTAAACACAATGGATTGTCTAGCAGTTTTAGAAAGATGTTGGAATTTATATAAAGTTATTGAGTCAAAAGTATTTAATAATTATTCCAATTAGTTTAATGGTTATGGGACATTTTCTTATCTTTACTCGACCCTGTACCGAATATCTCCGTATTTAAAATTCATATCAAAGAAAGCGTTGATATTTCTTTCATTACTCTCCACCGTGATTATTTTTTGAATGTGTGAACCTGAAAGAATTTCGCTTCGAAACATGGGAAAATGTAAATTTTCAATTTTTTGTCGAATACTAAACACAATGGATTACCTTGCAGTTTTGCAGAGATGATGTAATTTATATAAAGGTACTGATTCAAAAGTATTTAATAATTATTCCAATTAGTTTAATGGTTATGGGACATTTTCTTATCTTTACTCGACCCTATATCAAATATCTCCATATTTATAATCGACATCAAAGAAACCGTTTACATTTCTTTCATTCCTATTGATTGTGACGAATTTTTGAAAGTTTCAATTGTATTCAAGACTATGGATTTTCTTGCAATTTTGCACAGACGTTAGAATTTCTATAAAGGTCTTAAATTGAAGATATTTAATAATTACTTGAATTAGTTTAATGGATATTTTACATTTTCTAATCTTTACCATATATTGAATATCTCCATATTTACAATCGATATCAAAGAAAGCGTTTATATTTATTTCATTACTCTCAACTGTGATTAATTATTTTTTGAATGCATGAACCTAACAGAATTTTTGTTCGAAAAAGTGAAAATTTAAATTTTCAATTTATGTTAAATACTAAACACAATGGATTGTCTAGCAGTTTTCGAAAGATGTTGGAATTTATATAAAGTTATTGAATCAAAAGTATTTAATAATTATTCCAATTAGTTTAATGGTTATGGGACATTTTCTTATCTTTACTCGACCCTGTACCGAATATCTCCGTATTTAAAATTCATATCAAAGAAAGCGTTGATATTTCTTTCATTACTCTCCACCGTGATTATTTTTTGAATGTGTGAACCTGAAAGAATTTCGCTTCGAAACATGGGAAAATGTAAATTTTCAATTTTTTGTCGAATACTAAACACAATGGATTACCTTGCAGTTTTGCAGAGATGATGTAATTTATATAAAGGTACTGATTCAAAAGTATTTAATAATTATTCCAATTAGTTTAATGGTTATGGGACATTTTCTTATCTTTACTCGACCCTATATCAAATATCTCCATATTTATAATCGACATCAAAGAAACCGTTTACATTTCTTTCATTCCTATTCAATGTGACGAATTTTTGTAAGTTTCAATTGTATTCAAGACTATGGATTTTCTTGCAATTTTGCACAGACGTTAGAATTTCTATAAAGGTCTTAAATTGAAGATATTTAATAATTACTCCAATTAGTTTAATGGTTATTTTACATTTTCTAATCGAATATCTCCATATTTACAATCAATATCAAAGAAAGCGTTTATATTTATTTCATTACTCTCCACTGTGATTATTTTTTGAATGCGTGAACCTAACAGAATTTTTGTTCGAAAAAGTGAAAATTTAAATTTTAATTTTTTTTAAATACTAAACACAATGGATTGTCTAGCAGTTTTCGAAAGATGTTGGAATTTATATAAAGTTATTGAGTCAAAAGTATTTAATAATTATTCCAATTAGTTTAATGGTTATGGGACATTTTCTTATCTTTACTCGACCCTGTACCGAATATCTCCGTATTTAAAATTCATATCAAAGAAAGCGTTGATATTTCTTTCATTACTCTCCACCGTGATTATTTTTTGAATGTGTGAACCTGAAAGAATTTCGCTTCGAAACATGGGAAAATGTAAATTTTCAATTTTTTGTCGAATACTAAACACAATGGATTACCTTGCAGTTTTGCAGAGATGATGTAATTTATATAAAGGTACTGATTCAAAAGTATTTAATAATTATTCCAATTAGTTTAATGGTTATGGGACATTTTCTTATCTTTACTCGACCCTATATCAAATATCTCCATATTTATAATCGACATCAAAGAAACCGTTTACATTTCTTTCATTCTATCCTGAGATGAATTTTTGAAAGTTCATTGATTCATTTTTGATAATGGTTTTTTCAATTTTGTCGACTATGGATTTCTTGCAATTTTGCAAGATTTGAATTTCTATAAAGGTCTTAAATTGAAGATATTTAATAATTACTCCAATTAGTTTAATGTTATTTTTACATTTTCTAATCTTTACCATATGAATATCTCCATATTTACAATCGATATCAAAGAAAGCGTTTATATTTATTTCATTACTCTCACTGTCATTATTTTTTGAATGCGTGAACCTAACAGAATTTTTGTTCGAAAAAGTGAAAATTTAAATTTTCAATTTATGTTAAATACTAAACACAATGGATTGTCTAGCAGTTTTCGAAAGATGTTGGAATTTATATAAAGTTATTGATCAAAAGTATTTAATAATTATTCCAATTAGTTTAATGGTTATGGGACATTTTCTTATCTTTACTCGACCCTGTACCGAATATCTCCGTATTTAAAATTCATATCAAAGAAAGCGTTGATATTTCTTTCATTACTCTCCACCGTGATTATTTTTTGAATGTGTGAACCTGAAAGAATTTCGCTTCGAAACATGGGAAAATGTAAATTTTCAATTTTTTGTCGAATACTAAACACAATGGATTACCTTGCAGTTTTGCAGAGATGATGTAATTTATATAAAGGTACTGATTCAAAAGTATTTAATAATTATTCCAATTAGTTTAATGGTTATGGGACATTTTCTTATCTTTACTCGACCCTATATCAAATATCTCCATATTTATAATCGACATCAAAGAAACCGTTTACATTTCTTTCATTCCTATTGATTGTGACGAATTTTTGAAAGTTTCAATTGTATTCAAGACTATGGATTTTCTTGCAATTTTGCACAGACGTTAGAATTTCTATAAAGGTCTTAAATTGAAGATATTTAATAATTACTGAATTAGTTTAATGGATATTTTACATTTCTAATTTCATATATGAATATCTCCATATTTACAATCAATATCAAAGAAAGCGTTTATATTTATTTCATTACTCTCACTGTGATTAATTATTTTTTGAATGCTGAACCTAACAGAATTTTTGTTCGAAAAAGTGAAAATTTAAATTTTCAATTTATGTTAAATACTAAACACAATGGATTGTCTAGCAGTTTTCGAAAGATGTTGGAATTTATATAAAGTTATTGAATCAAAAGTATTTAATAATTATTCCAATTAGTTTAATGGTTATGGGACATTTTCTTATCTTTACTCGACCTGTACCGAATATCTCCGTATTTAAAATTCATATCAAAGAAAGCGTTGATATTTCTTTCATTACTCTCCACCGTGATTATTTTTTGAATGTGTGAACCTGAAAGAATTTCGCTTCGAAACATGGGAAAATGTAAATTTTCAATTTTTTGTCGAATACTAAACACAATGGATTACCTTGCAGTTTTGCAGAGATGATGTAATTTATATAAAGGTACTGATTCAAAAGTATTTAATAATTATTCCAATTAGTTTAATGGTTATGGGACATTTTCTTATCTTTACTCGACCCTATATCAAATATCTCCATATTTATAATCGACATCAAAGAAACCGTTTACATTTCTTTCATTCCTATTGATTGTGACGAATTTTTGAAAGTTTCAATTGTATTCAAGACTAGGATTTCTTGCAATTTTGCACAGACGTTAGAATTTCTATAAAGGTCTTAAATTGAAGATATTTAATAATTACTTGAATTAGTTTAATGGATTTTACATTTCTAATCTTTACCATATATTGAATATCTCCATATTTACAATCGATATCAAAGAAAGCGTTTATATTTATTTCATACTCTCAACTGTGATTAATTATTTTTGAATGCATGAACCTAACAGAATTTTTGTTCGAAAAAGTGAAAATTTAAATTTTCAATTTATGTTAAATACTAAACACAATGGATTGTCTAGCAGTTTTCGAAAGATGTTGGAATTTATATAAAGTTATTGAATCAAAAGTATTTAATAATTATTCCAATTAGTTTAATGGTTATGGGACATTTTCTTATCTTTACTCGACCCTGTACCGAATATCTCCGTATTTAAAATTCATATCAAAGAAAGCGTTGATATTTCTTTCATTACTCTCCACCGTGATTATTTTTTGAATGTGTGAACCTGAAAGAATTTCGCTTCGAAACATGGGAAAATGTAAATTTTCAATTTTTTGTCGAATACTAAACACAATGGATTACCTTGCAGTTTTGCAGAGATGATGTAATTTATATAAAGGTACTGATTCAAAAGTATTTAATAATTATTCCAATTAGTTTAATGGTTATGGGACATTTTCTTATCTTTACTCGACCCTATATCAAATATCTCCATATTATAATCGACATCAAAGAAACCGTTTACATTTCTTTCATTCCTATTCTGTGACGAATTTTTGAAAGTTTCAATTGTATTCAAGACTATGGATTTTCTTGCAATTTTGCACAGACGTTAGAATTTCTATAAAGGTCTTAAATTGAAGATATTTAATAATTACTTGAATTAGTTTAATGGTTTTATTTTACATCTTTACCATATATTGAATATCTCCATATTTCAATCGATATCAAAGAAAGCGTTTATATTTATTTCATTACTCTCAACTGTGATTATTTTTGAATGCATGAACCTAACAGAATTTTTGTTCGAAAAAGTGAAATTTAAATTTTCAATTTTTTGTTAAATACTAAACACAAGGGATTGTCTAGCTGTTTTCGAAAGATGTTGGAATTTTATAAAGGTATTGATTCAAAAGTATTTAATATTTATTCCAATTAGTTTAATGGTTATGGGATATTTTCTTATCTTTACTCGACCCTATACCGGATATCTCCAATTTGAAATCGATATCAAAGAAAGCGTTTACATTTCTTTCATTGCTATCCATTGAGATGAATTTTTG
Source organism: Bathynomus jamesi (assembly GCA_023014485.1). Lineage (NCBI taxonomy): Eukaryota > Metazoa > Arthropoda > Malacostraca > Isopoda > Cirolanidae > Bathynomus > Bathynomus jamesi. The sequence goes on along the minus strand of JAJOZX010003713.1, from coordinate 344,241 downwards.
AAAGTTTCAATTGAATTCAATATTATTGAATAATGGGAAAATGCCTTACAAATTTTTCAATTTTTCTTCAAATACTAAAGACTAGGTTTGTCTTAAAATTTTACAAAGATTTCGGAATTTCTATAAAGGTCTTAAATTGAAGATATTTAATAATTACTCCAATTAGTTTAATGGTTATTTTACATTTTTCTATCTTTCATATATCAATGTCTCATATTTCAATATTCAAAGAAAGCGTTTATATTTATTTCATTACTCTCCACTGTGATTATTTTTGAATGCGTGAACCTAACAGAATTTTTGTTCGAAAAAGTGAAAATTTAAATTTTCAATTTTGTTAATACTAAACACAATGGATTGTCTAGCAGTTTTCGAAAGATGTTGGAATTTATATAAAGTTATTGAGTCAAAAGTATTTAATAATTATTCCAATTAGTTTAATGGTTATGGGACATTTTCTTATCTTTACTCGACCCTGTACCGAATATCTCCGTATTTAAAATTCATATCAAAGAAAGCGTTGATATTTCTTTCATTACTCTCCACCGTGATTATTTTTTGAATGTGTGAACCTGAAAGAATTTCGCTTCGAAACATGGGAAAATGTAAATTTTCAATTTTTTGTCGAATACTAAACACAATGGATTACCTTGCAGTTTTGCAGAGATGATGTAATTTATATAAAGGTACTGATTCAAAAGTATTTAATAATTATTCCAATTAGTTTAATGGTTATGGGACATTTTCTTATCTTTACTCGACCCTATATCAAATATCTCCATATTTATAATCGACATCAAAGAAACCGTTTACATTTCTTTCATTCCTATTGATTGTGACGAATTTTTGAAAGTTTCAATTGTATTCAAGACTATGGATTTTCTTGCAATTTTGCACAGACGTTAGAATTTCTATAAAGGTCTTAAATTGAAGATATTTAATAATTACTTGAATTAGTTTAATGGATATTTTACATTTTCTAATCTTTACATATATTGAATATCTCCATATTTACAATCGATATCAAAGAAAGCGTTTATATTTATTTCATTACTCTCAACTGTGATTAATTATTTTTGAATGCATGAACCTAACAGAATTTTTGTTCGAAAAAGTGAAAATTTAAATTTTCAATTTTTTGTTAAATACTAAACACAAGGGATTGTCTAGCTGTTTTCGAAAGATGTTGGAATTTATATAAAGGTATTGATTCAAAAGTATTTAATATTTATTCCAATTAGTTTAATGGTTATGGGATATTTTCTTATCTTTACTCGACCCTATACCGGATATCTCCATATTTGAAATCGATATCAAAGAAAGCGTTTACATTTCTTTCATTGCTATCCATTGAGATGAATTTTTGAAAGTTTCAATTGAATTCAATATTTATTGAATAATGGGAAAATGCCTTACAAATTTTTCAATTTTTCTTCAAATACTAAAGATATGGATTGTCTTAAAATTTTACAAAGATTTCGGAATTTCTATAAAGGTGTTAAATCGAAGATATTTAATAATTACTCCAATAAGTTTAATTGTTATTTTACATTTTTCTAATCTTTACCATATATCAAATGTCTCAATATTTCCAATCGATTTCAAAGAAAGCGTTTATATTTATTTCATTACTCTTCACTGTCATTATTTTTTGAATGCGTGAACCTAATAGAATTTTTGTTCGAAAAAGTGAAAATTTAAATTTTCAATTTATGTTAAATACTAAACACAATGGATTGTCTAGCAGTTTTCGAAAGATGTTGGAATTTATATAAAGTTATTGAATCAAAAGTATTTAATAATTATTCCAATTAGTTTAATGGTTATGGGACATTTTCTTATCTTTACTCGACCCTGTACCGAATATCTCCGTATTTAAAATTCATATCAAAGAAAGCGTTGATATTTCTTTCATTACTCTCCACCGTGATTATTTTTTGAATGTGTGAACCTGAAAGAATTTCGCTTCGAAACATGGGAAAATGTAAATTTTCAATTTTTTGTCGAATACTAAACACAATGGATTACCTTGCAGTTTTGCAGAGATGATGTAATTTATATAAAGGTACTGATTCAAAAGTATTTAATAATTATTCCAATTAGTTTAATGGTTATGGGACATTTTCTTATCTTTACTCGACCCTATATCAAATATCTCCATATTTATAATCGACATCAAAGAAACCGTTTACATTTCTTTCATTCCTATTCAATGTGACGAATTTTTGTAAGTTTCAATTGTATTCAAGACTATGGATTTTCTTGCAATTTTGCACAGACGTTAGAATTTCTATAAAGGTCTTAAATTGAAGATATTTAATAATTACTCCAATTAGTTTAATGGTTATTTTACATTTTCTAATCGAATATCTCCATATTTACAATCAATATCAAAGAAAGCGTTTATATTTATTTCATTACTCTCCACTGTGATTATTTTTTGAATGCGTGAACCTAACAGAATTTTTGTTCGAAAAAGTGAAAATTTAAATTTTAATTTTTTGTTAAATACTAAACACAATGGATTGTCTAGCAGTTTTAGAAAGATGTTGGAATTTATATAAAGTTATTGAGTCAAAAGTATTTAATAATTATTCCAATTAGTTTAATGGTTATGGGACATTTTCTTATCTTTACTCGACCCTGTACCGAATATCTCCGTATTTAAAATTCATATCAAAGAAAGCGTTGATATTTCTTTCATTACTCTCCACCGTGATTATTTTTTGAATGTGTGAACCTGAAAGAATTTCGCTTCGAAACATGGGAAAATGTAAATTTTCAATTTTTTGTCGAATACTAAACACAATGGATTACCTTGCAGTTTTGCAGAGATGATGTAATTTATATAAAGGTACTGATTCAAAAGTATTTAATAATTATTCCAATTAGTTTAATGGTTATGGGACATTTTCTTATCTTTACTCGACCCTATATCAAATATCTCCATATTTATAATCGACATCAAAGAAACCGTTTACATTTCTTTCATTCCTATTGATGTGACGAATTTTTGAAAGTTTCAATTGTATTCAAGACTATGGATTTTCTTGCAATTTTGCACAGACGTTAGAATTTCTATAAAGGTCTTAAATTGAAGATATTTAATAATTACTGAATTAGTTTAATGATATTTTACATTTTCTAATCTTTACCTATATGAATATCTCCATATTTACAATCGATATCAAAGAAAGCGTTTATATTTATTTCATTACTCTCACTGTGATTAATTTTTTGAATGCATGAACCTAACAGAATTTTTGTTCGAAAAAGTGAAAATTTAAATTTTCAATTTATGTTAAATACTAAACACAATGGATTGTCTAGCAGTTTTCGAAAGATGTTGGAATTTATATAAAGTTATTGAATCAAAAGTATTTAATAATTATTCCAATTAGTTTAATGGTTATGGGACATTTTCTTATCTTTACTCGACCCTGTACCGAATATCTCCGTATTTAAAATTCATATCAAAGAAAGCGTTGATATTTCTTTCATTACTCTCCACCGTGATTATTTTTTGAATGTGTGAACCTGAAAGAATTTCGCTTCGAAACATGGGAAAATGTAAATTTTCAATTTTTTGTCGAATACTAAACACAATGGATTACCTTGCAGTTTTGCAGAGATGATGTAATTTATATAAAGGTACTGATTCAAAAGTATTTAATAATTATTCCAATTAGTTTAATGGTTATGGGACATTTTCTTATCTTTACTCGACCCTATATCAAATATCTCCATATTTATAATCGACATCAAAGAAACCGTTTACATTTCTTTCATTCCTATTGATTGTGACGAATTTTTGAAAGTTTCAATTGTATTCAAGACTATGGATTTTCTTGCAATTTTGCACAGACGTTAGAATTTCTATAAAGGTCTTAAATTGAAGATATTTAATAATTACTTGAATTAGTTTAATGGATATTTTACATTTTCTAATCTTTACCATATATTGAATATCTCCATATTTACAATCGATATCAAAGAAAGCGTTTTATATTTATTTCATTACTCTCAACTGTGATTAATTATTTTTTGAATGCATGAACCTAACAGAATTTTTGTTCGAAAAAGTGAAAATTTAAATTTTCAATTTTGTGTTAAATACTAAACACAAGGGATTGTCTAGCTGTTTTCGAAAGATGTTGGAATTTATATAAAGGTATTGATTCAAAAGTATTTAATATTTATTCCAATTAGTTTAATGGTTATGGGATATTTTCTTATCTTTACTCGACCCTATACCGGATATCTCCAATTTGAAATCGATATCAAAGAAAGCGTTTACATTTCTTTCATTGCTATCCATTGAGATGAATTTTTGAAAGTTTCAATTGAATTCAATATTTATTGAATAATGGGAAAATGCCTTACAAATTTTTCAATTTTTCTTCAAATACTAAAGACTATGGATTGTCTTAAAATTTTACAAAGATTTCGGAATTTCTATAAAGGTGTTAAATCGAAGATATTTAATAATTACTCCAATAAGTTTAATTGTTATTTTACATTTTTCTAATCTTTACCATATATCAAATGTCTCAATATTTCCAATCGATTTCAAAGAAAGCGTTATATTTATTTCATTACTCTTCACTGTCATTATTTTTTGAATGCGTGAACCTAATAGAATTTTTGTTCGAAAAGTGAAAATTTAAATTTTCAATTTATGTTAATTACTAAACACAATGGATTGTCTAGCAGTTTTCGAAAGATGTTGGAATTTATATAAAGTTATTGAATCAAAGTATTTAATAATTATTCCAATTAGTTTAATGGTTATGGGACATTTTCTTATCTTTACTCGACCCTGTACCGAATATCTCCTTATTTAAATTCATATCAAAGAAAGCGTTGATATTTCTTTCATTACTCTCCACCGTGATTATTTTTTGAATGTGTGAACCTGAAAGAATTTCGCTTCGAAACATGGGAAAATGTAAATTTTCAATTTTTTGTCGAATACTAAACACAATGGATTACCTTGCAGTTTTGCAGAGATGATGTAATTTATATAAGGTACTGATTCAAAAGTATTTAATAATTATTCCAATTAGTTTAATGGTTATGGGACATTTTCTTATCTTTACTCGACCCTATATCAAATATCTCCATATTTATAATCGACATCAAAGAAACCGTTTACATTTCTTTCATTCCTATTGATTGTGACGAATTTTTGAAAGTTTCAATTGTATTCAAGACTATGGATTTTCTTGCAATTTTGCACAGACGTTAGAATTTCTATAAAGGTCTTAAATTGAAGATATTTAATAATTACTTGAATTAGTTTAATGGATACTTTACATTTTCTAATCTTTAACATATATTGAATATCTCCATATTTACAATCGATATCAAAGAAAGCGTTTATATTTATTTCATTACTCTCAACTGTGATTAATTATTTTTTGAATGCATGAACCTAACAGAATTTTTGTTCGAAAAAGTGAAATTTAAATTTTCAATTTTTGTTAAATACTAAACACAAGGGATTGTCTAGCTGTTTTCGAAAGATGTTGGAATTTATATGAAGGTATTTATTCAAAAGTATTTAATATTTATTCCAATTAGTTTAATGGTTATGGGATATTTTCTTATCTTTACTCGACCCTATACCGGATATCTCCATATTTGAAATCGATATCAAAGAAAGCGTTTACATTTCTTTCATTGCTATCCTTTGAGATGAATTTTTGAAAGTTTCAATTGAATTCAATATTTATTGAATAATGGGAAAATGCCTTACAAATTTTTCAATTTTTCTTCAAATACTAAAGACTATGGATTGTCTTAAAATTTTACAAAGATTTCGGAATTTCTATAAAGGTGTTAAATCGAAGATATTTAATAATTACTCCAATAAGTTTAATTGTTATTTTACATTTTTCTAATCTTTACCATATATCAAATGTCTCAATATTTCCAATCGATTTCAAAGAAAGCCTTTATATTTATTTCATTACTCTTCACTGTCATTATTTTTTGAATTCGTGAACCTAATAGAATTTTTGTTCGAAAAAGTGAAAATTTAAATTTTCAATTTATGTTAAATACTAAACACAATGGATTGTCTAGCAGTTTTCGAAAGATGTTGGAATTTATATAAAGTTATTGAATCAAAAGTATTTAATAATTATTCCAATTAGTTTAATGGTTATGGGACATTTTCTTATCTTTACTCGACCCTGTACCGAATATCTCCGTATTTAAAATTCATATCAAAGAAAGCGTTGATATTTCTTTCATTACTCTCCACCGTGATTATTTTTTGAATGTGTGAACCTGAAAGAATTTCGCTTCGAAACATGGGAAAATGTAAATTTTCAATTTTTTGTCGAATACTAAACACAATGGATTACCTTGCAGTTTTGCAGAGATGATGTAATTTATATAAAGGTACTGATTCAAAAGTATTTAATAATTATTCCAATTAGTTTAATGGTTATGGGACATTTTCTTATCTTTACTCTACCCGATATCAAATATCTCCATATTTATAATCGACATCAAAGATGTTGGAATTTATATAAAGTTATTGAATCAAAAGTATTTAATAATTATTCCAATTAGTTTAGTGGTTATGGGACATTTTCTTATCTTTACTCGACCCTATACCGAATATCTTCATATTTAAAATTCATATCAAAGAAAGCGTTGATATTTCTTTCATTACTCTCAACCGTGATTATTTTTTGAATGTGTGAACCTGAAAGAATTTCGCTTCGAAACATGGGAAAATGTAAATTTTCAATTTTTTGTCGAATACTAAACACAATGGATTACCTTGCAGTTTTGCAGAGATGATGTAATTTATATAAAGGTACTGATTCAAAAGTATTTAATAATTATTCCAATTAGTTTAATGGTTATGGGACATTTTCTTATCTTTACTCTACCCGATATCAAATATCTCCATATTTATAATCGACATCAAAGAAACCGTTTACATTTCTTTCATTCCTATTGATTGTGACGAATTTTTGAAAGTTTCAATTGTATTCAAGACTATGGATTTTCTTGTAATTTTGCACAGACGTTAGAATTTCTATAAAGGTCTTAAATTGAAGATATTTAATAATTACTTGAATTAGTTTAATGGATATTTTACATTTTCTAATCTTTACCATATATTGAATATCTCCATATTTACAATCGATATCAAAGAAAGCGTTTATATTTATTTCATTACTCTCAACTGTGATTAATTATTTTTTGAATGCATGAACCTAACAGAATTTTTGTTCGAAAAAGTGAAAATTTAAATTTTCAATTTTTTGTTAAATACTAAACACAAGGGATTGTCTAGCTGTTTTCGAAAGATGTTGGAATTTATATAAAGGTATTGATTCAAAAGTATTTAATATTTATTCCAATTAGTTTAATGGTTATGGGATATTTTCTTATCTTTACTCGACCCTATACCGGATATCTCCATATTTAAAATCGATATCAAAAAAAGCGTTTACATTTCTTTCATTGCTATCCATTGAGATGAATTTTTGAAAGTTTCAATTGAATTCAATATTTATTGAATAATGGGAAAATGCCTTACAAATTTTTCAATTTTTCTTCAAATACTAAAGACTATGGATTGTGTTAAAATTTTACAAAGATTTCGGAATTTCTATAAAGGTGTTAAATCGAAGCTATTTAATAATTACTCCAATTAGTTTAATAGTTATTTTACTTTTTCTAATCTTTCCCATATATCGAATATCTACATATTTACAATCGATATCAAAGAAAGCGTTTATATTTTTTTCATTACTCTCAACTGTGATTATTTTTTGAATGCGTGAACCTAATAGAATTTTTGTTCGAAAAAGTGAAAATTTAAATTTTCAATTTTTTGTTAAATACTAAACACAATGGATTGTCTAGCTTTTTTCGAAAGATGTTGAAATTTATATAAAGGTATTGATTCAAAGGTATTTAATATTTATTAAAATTAGTTTAATGGTTATGGGACATTTTCTTATCTTTACTCGACCCTATACCGAATATCTCCATATTTAAAATCGATATCAAAGAAAGCGTTTACATATCTTTCATTGCTATCCATTGAGATGAATTTTTGAAAGTTTCAATTGAATTCAATATTTATTGAATAATGGGAAAATGCCTTCCAAATTTTTCAATTTTTCTTCAAGTACTAAAGATTATGGATTTTCTTGCAATTTTGCACAGATGTTGGAATTTCTATTAAGGTGTTAAATCGAAGCTATTTAATAATAACTCCAATTAGTTTTATAGTTATTTTACATTTTCTAATCTTTACCATATCGAATATCTCCATATTTACAATCGATATCAAAGAATGCGTTTATATTTCTTTCATTACTCTCCACTGTGATGATTTTTTGAATGTGTGAACCTGAAAGAATTTATGTTCGAAAAATGGGAAAATGTAAATTTTCAATTTTCTGTCAAATACTGAACACAATGGATTATCTTGCAGTTTTGCAAAGATGTTGAAATTTATATAAAAGTACTGATTCAAAAATATTTAATAATTATTCCAATTAGTTTAATGGTTATGGGACATTTTCTTATCCTTACTCGAACCTATACCGAATATCTCCATATTTATAATCTATATCAAAGAAACCGTACATTTCTTTCATTCCTATCCATTGTGATGAATTTTTGAAAGTTTCAATTAAATTCAAGAATATTGGTTTTCTTGCAATTTTGCACAGACGTTAGAATTTCTATAAAGGTCTTAAATTGAAGATATTTAATAATTACTCCAATTAGTTTAATGGTTATTTTACATTTTCTAATCTTTACCATATATCGAATATTTCAATATTTACAATCGATATCAAAGAAAGCGTTTGAAAAATGTGAAAATTTAATTTTTCAATTTTTTGTTAAATACTAAACACAATGGATTGTCTAGCAGTTTTCTAAAGATGTTGGAATTTATATAAAGTTATTCATTCAAAAGTATTTAATTATTATTCCAATTAGTTTAATGGTTATGGGACATTTTCTTATCTTTACTCGACCCTATACCGAATATCTCCATATTTAAAATCGATATCAAAGAAAGCGTTTACATTTCTTTCATTGCTATCCATTGAGATGAATTTTCGAAAGTTTCAATTAAATTCAATATTTATTGAATCATGGGAAAATGCCTTCCAAATTTTTCAATTTTTCTTCAAATACTAAAGACTATGGATTGTCTTAAAATTTTACAAAGATTTCAGAATTTCTATAAAGGTGTTAAATCGAAGCTATTTAATAATTACTCCAATTAGTTTAATAGTTATTTTACATTTTCTAATCTTTACCATATATCGAATGTCTCAATATTTACAATCGATATCAAAGAAAGCGTTTATATTTCCTTCAATACTCTCCACTGTGATGATTTTTTGAATGTATGAAACGTAAAGAATTTTTCTTCGAAAAACGGGAAAATGTAAATATTCAATTTTTGTCGCATACTAAACACAATGGATTATCTTCCAGTTTTGCAAAGATGTTGGAATTAATATAAAGGTATTGATTCAAAAATATTTAATAATTATTCCAATTAGTTTAATGGTTATGAGACATTTCTTATCTTTACTCGACCCTATAGAGAATATCTCCATATTTAAAATGGATATCAAAGAAAGCGTTTACTTTTCTTTCATTACTCTCCATTGTCATGAATTTTTGAAAGGTTCAATTGAATTCAAGAATATGGATTTTCTTGCAATTTTGCACAGATGTTGCAATTTCTATAAAGGTCTTACATTGAAGATATTTAATAATTACTCAAATTAGTTTAATCTTTATTTTAGATTTTCTAATCTTTACCATATATCGAATATCTCAATATTTACAATCGATATCAAAGAAAGCGTTTATATTTTTTTCATTACTCTCAACTGTGATTATTTTTTGAATGTGTGAACCTGAAAGAATTTCGCTTCGAAACATGGGAAAATGTAAATTTTCAATTTTATGTCGAATACTAAACAAAATGGATTACCTTCAGTTTTGCAAAGATGTTGGAATTTATATAAAGTTACTGATTCAAAAATATTTAATAATTATTCCAATTAGTTTAATTGACGCGTTCGGTGGAGAAGGGGCGAACGCAACATTTTCGAATTATGCCACAAAATGCAGTTAAAGTTTGTAAACTTTAAACCTTTGTATTTTTCCGGTTTATTGAAATGTATGAATTTGAACACATATTTGAGTAAAATATTGTTGTGTAATATGTCGATATAATAAAACGCCAAGAATTTTACAATATTATTTATTGATAGCTTCTGATGTTAACTGGTGTAATCCATTATTTGGTCCTCTTCGTCGAATGTTGTATTACCTGCTTCAACTGTTTCGGTTTCTTCCAGTTCCTTTAACAATCTTGTATAATAGTTCACTGCAGTTGCAGGCATTAGGTCTGATAATTCTTTGAGATCTTTTATTTTTTCCTTAGTTATTGGTAGCAATTGGGAATACTTTGGTTGCAGTGTCTGCTGGGCTAGATTGAATAAACTGACACTGTAGGATTTTTTCCCTTTCTGCAGTCTGACGGGATGGCTATTATCTGGGGTTGTGCGGTATGCAGTAGATATTACGTAGCCTTCTTTTTGTTGAAAGTCAAATATTAACTTTCTTGCATCTGTAAATTTAGTAGTTGTTGATTTCCTAATGACAATGCACGTTTTTAGGACGTCAAAATCGAGAAAATCAGCCTGTTTCATTTCTACAACTAGGAAGCGCTGCGAAACGGCTGTAGTTATGGCCGTAACATAATCTTTTTTGGTGTAAATAATATTGCTGTAATTATTTTTTATATTTTGTTCAATTTGGCCAAATTGAGCATCACAGGGCATTGTCGAGTGACCAGAAAGTAGATAGATGTGTTCAATGTGAAGCAATGATGCGGAGTGAATTTCTCTGAGATACATTAAAACCTAAATTTTACCGTGAAAGAGTGCAGTCTAACATCTAATTTTTTGCATAGGTAAAGCAAAGGTTTTAAAGGATAATTATACGACAAAAAACTCATTTTTCGAATTTTGTGGCGTTCGCCCCTTCTCCACCGAACGCGTCAATTGTTATGGTACATTTTCGTATCTTTACTCGACCCTATATCGAATATCTCAATATTTAAAATCGATTTTAAAGAAAGCGTTTACATTTCTTTCATTGCTATCCATTGTGATGAATTTTTGAAAGGTTCAATTGAATTGAAGAATATGGATTTTTTTGCAATTTTGCACAGATGTTGCAATTTCTATAAAGGTCTTAAATTGAAGATATTTAATAATTACTCCAAATAGTTTAATGGATATTTTACATTTTCTAATCTTTAAAATATATCGAATATCTCCATATTTACAATCGATATCAATGAAAGCGTTTATATTTATTTCATTACTCTCAACTGTGATTAATTATTTTTTGAATGCGTGAACCTAACAGAATTTTTGTTCGAAAAAGTGAAAATTTAAATTTTCAATTTTTTGTTAAATACTAAACACAAGGGATTGTCTAGCTGTTTTCGAAAGATGTTGGAATATATATAAAGGTATTGATTCAAAAGTATTTAATATTTATTAAAATTAGTTTAATGGTTATGGGACATTTTCTTATCTTTACTCGACCGTATACCGAATATCTCCATATTTAAAATCGATATCAAAGAAAGCGTTTACATATCTTTCATTGCTATCCATTGAGATGAATTTTTGAAAGTTTCAATTGAATTAAATATTTATTGAATAATGGGAAAATGCCTTCCAAATTTTTCAATTTTTCTTCAAGTACTAAAGATTATGGATTTTCTTGCAATTTTGCACAGATGTTGGAATTTCTATTAAGGTGTTAAATCGAAGCTATTTAATAATAACTCCAATTAGTTTTATAGTTATTTTACATTTTCTAATCTTTACCATATATCGAATATCTCCATATTTACAATCGATATCAAAGAATGCGTTTATATTTCTTTCATTACTCTCCACTGTGATGATTTTTTGAATGTGTGAACCTGAAAGAATTTATGTTCGAAAAATGGGAAAATGTAAATTTTCAATTTTCTGTCAAATACTGAACACAATGGATTATCTTGCAGTTTTGCAAAGATGTTGAAATTTATATAAAAGTACTGATTCAAAAATATTTAATAATTATTCCAATTAGTTTAATGGTTATGGGACATTTTCTTATCCTTACTCGAACCTATACCGAATATCTCCATATTTATAATCTATATCAACGAAACCGTATATTTCTTTCATTCCTATCCATTGTGATGAATTTTTGAAAGTTTCAATTAAATTCAAGAATATTGGTTTTCTTGCAATTTTGCACAGACGTTAGAATTTCTATAAAGGTCTTAAATTGAAGATATTTAATAATTACTCCAATTAGTTTAATGGTTATTTTACATTTTCTAATCTTTACCATATATCGAATATCTCAATATTTACAATCGATATCAAAGAAAGCGTTTGAAAAATGTGAAAATTTAATTTTTCAATTTTTTGTTAAATACTAAACACAATGGATTGTCTAGCAGTTTTCTAAAGATGTTGGAATTTATATAAAGTTATTGATTCAAAAGTATTTAATTATTATTCCAATTAGTTTAATGGTTATGGGACATTTTCTTATCTTTACTCGACCCTATACCGAATATCTCCATATTTAAAATCGATATCAAAGAAAGCGTTTACATTTCTTTCATTGCTATCCATTGAGATGAATTTTCGAAAGTTTCAATTGAATTCAATATTTATTGAATCATGGGAAAATGCCTTCCAAATTTTTCAATTTTTCTTCAAATACTAAAGACTATGGATTGTCTTAAAATTTTAGAAAGATTTCGGAATTTCTATAAAGGTGTTAAATCGAAGCTATTTAATAATTACTCCAATTAGTTTAATAGTTATTTTACATTTTCAAATCTTTACCATATATCGAATGTCTCAATATTTACAATCGATATCAAAGAAAGCGTTTATATTTCTTTCATTACTCTCCACTGTGATTATTTTTTTGAATGCGTGAACCTAATAGAATTTTTGTTTGAAAAATGTGAAAATTTAATTTTTCAATTTTTTGTTAAATACTAAACACAATGGATTGTCTAGCAGTTTTCGAAAGATGTTGGAATTTATATAAAGGTACTGATTCAAAAGTATTTAATAATTATTCCAATTAGATTAATGGTTATGGGACATTTTCTTATCTTTACTCGACCCTATATCAAATATCTCCATATTTATAATCGATATCAAAGAAACCGTTTACATTTCTTTCATTCCTATCCATTGTGATGAATTTTTTAAAGTTTCAATTCAATTCAAGAATAATGATTTTCTTGCAATTTTGCACAGACGTTGGAATTTCTTTAAAGGTCTTAAACTAAAGATATTTAATAATTACTCCAATTAGTTTAATGGATATTTTACATTTTGTAATCTTTACCATATATCGAATATCTCCATATTTACAATCGATATCAAAGAAAGCGTTTACATTTCTTTCATAGCTATCCATTGAGATGAATTTTTGAAAGTTTCAATTGAATTCAATATTTATTGAATAATGGGAAAATGCCTACCAAATTTTTCAATTTTTCTTGAAATACTAAAGACTATGGATTGTCTTGCAATTTTGCAAAGATTTTGGAATTTCTATAAGGCTGTTAAATCGAAGCTATTTAATAATTACTCCTATTAGTTTAATAGTTATTTTACATTTTCTAATCTTTACCATATATCGAATATCTCCATATTTACAATCGATATCAAAGAAAGCGTTTATATTTCCTTCAATACTCTCCACTGTGATGATTTTTTGAATGTATGAAACGTAAAGAATTTTTCTTCGAAAAAAGGGAAAATGTAAATATTCAATTTTTGTCGCATACTAAACACAATGGATTATCTTCCAGTTTTGCAAAGATGTTGGAATTAATATAAAGGTATTGATTCAAAAATATTTAATAATTATTCCAATTAGTTTAATGGTTATGAGACATTTCTTATCTTTACTCGACCCTATAGAGAATATCTCCATATTTAAAATGGATATCAAAGAAAGCGTTTACTTTTCTTTCATTACTCTCCATTGTCATGAATTTTTGAAAGGTTCAATTGAATTCAAGAATATGGATTTTCTTGCAATTTTGCACAGATGTTGCAATTTCTATAAAGGTCTTACATTGAAGATATTTAATAATTACTCAAATTAGTTTAATCTTTATTTTAGATTTTCTAATCTTTACCATATATCAAATATCTCCATATTTATAATCGATATCAAAGAAACCGTTTACATTTCTTTCATTCCTATCCATTGTGATGAATTTTTGAAAGTTTCAATTGAATTCAAGAATATGGATTTTCTTGCAATTTTGCACAGACGTTAGAATTTCTATAAAGGTCTTAAATTGAAGATATTTAATAATTACTCGAATTAGTTTAATGGTTAATTTACATTTTCTAATCTTTACCATATATCGAATATCTCAATATTTACAATCGATATCAAAGAAAGCGTTTATATTTCTTTCATTACTCTCCACTGTGATTATTTTTTGAATGTGCGAACCTGAAAAAATTTCGCTTCGAAACATGGGAAAATGTAAATTTTCAATTTTATGTCGAAAACTAAACACAATGGATTACCTTCAGTTTTGCAAAGATGTTGGAATTTATATAAAGGTACTGATTCAAAAATATTTAATAGTTATTCCAATTAGTTTAATGGTTATGGGACATTTTCGTATCTTTAGTCGAACCTATATCGAATATCTCCATATTTAAAATCGATATCTAAGATAGCGTTTACATTTCTTTCATTGCTATCCATCGTGATGAATTTTTGAGAGGTTCAATTGAATTGAAGAATTTGGATTTTTTTGCAATTTTGCACAGATGTTGGAATTTCTATAAATGTCTTAAATTGAAGATATTTAATAATTACTCCAATTAGTTTAATGGATATTTTACATTTTCTAATCTTTACCATATATCGAATATCTCCATATTTACAATCGATATCAAAGAAAGCGTTTATATTTATTTCATTACTCTCAACTGTGATTATTTTTTGAATGTGTGAACCTAACAGAATTTTTTTTCGAAAAAGTGAAAATTTAAATTTTCAATTTTTTGTTAAACACTAAACACAATGGATTGTCTAGCTGCTTTCGAAAGATGTTGGAATTTATATAAAGGTATTGATTCAAAAGTATTTAATAATTATTCCAATTAGTTTAATGGTTATGGGACATTTTCTTATATTTACTCGACCCTATACCGAATATCTCCATATTTAAAATCGATATCAAAGAAAGCGTTTACATTTCTTTCATTGCTATCCATTGTGATGAATTTTTGAAAGTTTCAATTGAATTCAATATTTATTGAATCATGGGAAAATGCTTTCCAAATTTTTCAATTTTTCTTCAAATACTAAAGACTATGGATTGTCTTACTATTTTGCAAAGATTTTGGAATTTCTATAAGGGTGTTAAATCGAAGCTATTTAATAATTACTCCAATTAGTTTAATAGTTATTTTACATTATCTAATCTTTACCATATATCGAATATCTCCATATTTACAATCGATATCAAAGGAAGCGTTTATATTTTTTTCATTACTCTCAACTGTGATTATTTTTTGAATACGTGAACCTAACAGAATTTTTGTTCGAAAAAGTGAAAATTTAAATTTTCAATTTTTTGTTAAATACTAAACACAATGGTTTGTCTAGAAGTTTTCGAAAGATGTTGGAATTTATATAAAGTTATTGATTCACAAGTATTTAATAATTATTCCAATTAGTTTAATGGTTATGGGACATTTGCTTATCTTTACTCGACCCTACACCGAATATCTCTATATTTAAAATTCATATCAAAGAAAGCGTTTATATTTGTTTCATTACTCTCCACTGTGATGATTTTTTGAATGTGTGAACCTGAAAGAATTTCGCTCTGAAACATGGGAAAATGTAAATTTTCAATTTTTTGTCGAATACTAAACACAATGGATTACCTTGCAGTTTTTCAAAGATGTTGGAATTTATATAAAGGTACTGATTCAAAAGTATTTAATAATTATTCCAATTAGATTAATGGTTATGGGACATTTTCTTATCTTTACTCGACCCTATATCAAATATCTCCATATTTATAATCGATATCAAAGAAACCGTTTACATTTCTTTCATTCCTATCCATTGTGATGAATTTTTGAAAGTTTCATTTGAATTCAAGAATAATGATTTTCTTGCAATTTTGCACAGACGTTGGAATTTCTTTAAAGGTCTTAAACTAAAGATATTTAATAATTACTCCAATTAGTTTAATGGATATTTTACATTTTCTAATCTTTACCATATATCGAATATCTCCATATTTACAATCGATATCAAAGAAAGCGTTTACATTTCTTTCATTGCTATCCATTGAGATGAATTTTTGAAAGTTTCAATTGAATTCAATATTTATTGAATAATGGGAAAATGCCTACCAAATTTTTCAATTTTTCTTGAAATACTAAAGACTATGGATTGTCTTGCAATTTTGCAAAGATTTTGGAATTTCTATAAGGCTGTTAAATCGAAGCTATTTAATAATTACTCCTATTAGTTTAATAGTTATTTTTCATTTTCTAATCTTTACCATATATCGAATATCTCCATATATACAATCGATATCAAAGAAAGCGTTTATACTTCCTTCAATACTCTCCACTGTGATGATTTTTTGAATGTATGAAACGTAAAGAATTTTTCTTCGAAAAACGGGAAAATGTAAATATTCAATTTTTGTCGCATACTAAACACAATGGATTATCTTCCAGTTTTGCAAAGATGTTGGAATTAATATAAAGGTATTGATTCAAAAATATTTAATAATTATTCCAATTAGTTTAATGGTTATGAGACATTTCTTATCTTTACTCGACCCTATAGAGAATATCTCCATATTTACAATCGATATCAAAGAAAGCGTTTATATTTTTTTCATTACTCTCAACTGTGATTATTTTTTGAATACGTGAACTTAACAGAATTTTTGTTCGAAAAAGTGAAAATTTAAATTTTCAATTTTTTGTTAAATACTAAACACAATGGATTGTCTAGCAGTTTTCTAAAGATGTTGGAATTTATATAAAGTTATTGATTCAAAGGTATTTAATATTTATTAAAATTAGTTTAATGGTTATGGGACATTTTCTTATCTTTACTCGACCCTATACCGAATATCTCCATATTTAAAATCGATATCAAAGAAAGCGTTTACATTCTTTCATTGCTATCCATTGAGATGAATTTTGAAAGTTTCAATTGAATTCAATATTATTGAATCATGGGAAAATGCCTTTCCAAATTTTTCAATTTTTCTTCAAAGTACTAAAGACTATGGATTTCTTGCAATTTTGCAACAGATTTGGAATTTCTATTAAGGGTGTTAAATCGAAGCTATTTAATAATACTCCAATTAGTTTAATAGTTATTTTACATTTTCTAATCTTTACCATATATCGAATATCTCCATATTTACAATCGATATCAAAGAAGCGTTTATATTTTTTCATTACTCTCAACGTGATTATTTTTTGAATACGTGAACCTAACAGAATTTTTGTTCGAAAAAGTGAAAATTTAAATTTTCAATTTTTTGTTAAATACTAAACACAATGGATTGTCTAGAAGTTTTCGAAAGATGTTGGAATTTATATAAAGTTATTGATTCACAAGTATTTAATAATTATTCCAATTAGTTTAATGGTTATGGGACATTTGCTTATCTTTACTCGACCCTACACCGAATATCTCTATATTTAAAATTCATATCAAAGAAAGCGTTATATTTGTTTCATTACTCCCACTGTGATGATTTTTTGAATGTGTGAACCTGAAAGAATTTCGCTCTGAAACATGGGAAAATGTAAATTTTCAATTTTTTGTCGAACACTAAACACAATGGATTACCTTGCAGTTTTTCAAAGATGTTGGAATTTATATAAAGGTACTGATTCAAAAGTATTTAATAATTATTCCAATTAGATTAATGGTTATGGGACATTTTCTTATCTTTACTCGACCCTATATCAAATATCTCCATATTTATAATCGATATCAAAGAAACCGTTTACATTCTTTCATTCCTATCCATTGTGATGAATTTTGAAAGTTTCAATTGAATTCAAGAATAATGATTTCTTGCAATTTTGCACAGACGTTGGAATTTCTTTAAAGGTCTTAAACTAAAGATATTTAATAATTACTCCAATTAGTTTAATGGATATTTTACATTTTCTAATCTTTACCATATATCGAATATCTCCATATTTAAAATCGATATCAAAGAAAGCGTTTACATTTCTTTCATTGCTATCCATTGAGATGAATTTTCGAAAGTTTCAATTGAATACAATATTTATTGAATCATGGGAAAATGCGTTCCAAATTTTTCAATTTTTCTTCAAATACTAAACAATATGGATTGCGTTGCAATTTTGCAAAGATTTTGGAATTTCTATAAGGGTGTTAAATCGAATCTATTTAATAATCACTCCTATTAGTTTAATAGTTATTTTACATTTTCTAATCTTTACCATATATCGAATATCTCCAATATTTACAATTGATATCAAAGAAAGCGTTTATATTTTTTCATTACTCTCACTGTGATTATTTTTTGAATGTGTGAACCTGAAAGAATTTCGCTTCGAAACATGGGAAAATGTAAATTTTCAAATTTATGTCGAATACTAAACACAATGGATTACCTTCAGTTTTGCAAAGATGTTGGAATTTATATAAAGGTACTGATTCAAAAGTATTTAATAATTATTCCAATTAGTTTAATGGTTGTGGGACATTTTCTTATCTTTACTCGACCCTATATCAAATATCTCCATATTTATAATCGATATCAAAGAAACCGTTTACATTTCTTTCATTCCTATCCATTGTGATGAATTTTTGAAAGTTTCAATTGAATTCAAGAATATGGATTTTCTTGCAATTTTGCACAGACGTTAGAATTTCTATAAAGGTCTTAATTGAAGATATTTAATAATTACTCGAATTAGTTTAATGGTTATTTTACATTTTCTAATCTTTACCATATATCGAATATCTCAATATTTACAATCGATATCAAAGAAAGCGTTTATATTTCTTTCATTACTCTCCACTGTGATTATTTTTTGAATGTGCGAACCTGAAAAAATTTCGCTTCGAAACATGGGAAAATGTAAATTTTCAATTTTATGTCGAATACTAAACACAATGGATTACCTTCAGTTTTGCAAAGATGTTGGAATTTATATAAAGGTACTGATTCAAAAATATTTAATAGTTATTCCAATTAGTTTAATGGTTATGGGACATTTTCGTATCTTTAGTCGAACCTATATCGAATATCTCCATATTTAAAATCGATATCTAAGATAGCGTTTACATTTCTTTCATTGCTATCCATTGTGATGAATTTGTGAAAGGTTCAATTGAATTGAAGAATATGGATTTTTTTGCAATTTTGCACAGACGTTGGAATTTCTATAAATGTCTTAAATTGAAGATATTTAATAATTACTCCAATTAGTTTAATGGATATTTTACATTTTCTAATCTTTACCATATATCGAATATCTCCATATTTACAATCGATATCAAAGAAAGCGTTTATATTTATTTCATTACTCTCAACTGTGATTATTTTTTGAATGTGTGAACCTAACAGAATTTTTTTTCGAAAAAGTGAAAATTTAAATTTTCAATTTTTTGTTAAATACTAAACACAATGGATTGTCTAGCTGCTTTCGAAAGATGTTGGAATTTATATAAAGGTATTGATTCAAAAGTATTTAATAATTATTCCAATTAGTTTAATGGTTATGGGACATTTTCTTATATTTACTCGACCCTATACCGAATATCTCCATATTTAAAATCGATATCAAAGAAAGCGTTTACATTTCTTTCATTGCTATCCATTGTGATGAATTTTTGAAAGTTTCTATTGAATTCAATATTTATTGAATCATGGGAAAATGCCTTCCAAATTTTTCAATTTTTCTTCAAATACTAAAGACTATGGATTGTCTTACTATTTTGCAAAGATTTTGGAATTTCTATAAGGGTGTTAAATCGAAGCTATTTAATAATTACTCCAATTAGTTTAATAGTTATTTTACATTTTCTAATCTTTACCATATATCGAATATCTCCATATTTACAATCGATATCAAAGAAAGCGTTTATATTTTTTTCATTACTCTCAACTGTGATTATTTTTGAATACGTGAACCTAACAGAATTTTTGTTTGAAAAAGTGAAAATTTAAATTTTCAATTTTTTGTTAAATACTAAACACAATGGATTGTCTAGCTGTTTTCGAAAGATGTTGGAATTTATATAAAGGTATTGATTCAAAGGTATTTATTATTTATTAAAATTAGTTTAATGGTTATGGGACATTTTCTTATCTTTACTCGACCCTATACCGAATATCTCCATATTTAAAATCGATATCAAAGAAAGCGTTTACATATCTTTCATTGCTATCCATTGAGATGAATTTTTGAAAGTTTCAATTGAATTCAATATTTATTGAATAATGGGAAAATGCCTTCCAAATTTTTCAATTTTTCTTCAAGTACTAAAGACTATGGATTTTCTTGCAATTTTGCACAGATGTTGGAATTTCTATTAAGGTGTTAAATCGAAGCTATTTAATAATAACTCCAATTAGTTTTATAGTTATTTTACATTTTCTAATCTTTACCATATATCGAATATCTCCATATTTACAATCGATATCAAAGAATGCGTTTATATTTCTTTCATTACTCTCCACTGTGATGATTTTTTGAATGTGTGAACCTGAAAGAATTTATGTTCGAAAAATGGGAAAATGTAAATTTTCAATTTTCTGTCAAATACTGAACACAATGGATTATCTTGCAGTTTTGCAAAGATGTTGAAATTTATATAAAAGTACTGATTCAAAAATATTTAATAATTATTCCAATTAGTTTAATGGTTATGGGACATTTTCTTATCCTTACTCGAACCTATACCGAATATCTCCATATTTATAATCTATATCAAAGAAACCGTATATTTCTTTCATTCCTATCCATTGTGATGAATTTTTGAAAGTTTCAATTAAATTCAAGAATATTGGTTTTCTTGCAATTTTGCACAGACGTTAGAATTTCTATAAAGGTATTAAATTGAAGATATGGAATAATTACTCCAATTAGTTTAATGGTTATGTTACATTTTCTAATCTTTACCATATATCGAATATCTCAATATTTACAATCGATATCAAAGAAAGCGTTTGAAAAATGTGAAAATTTAATTTTTCAATTTTTTGTTAAATACTAAACACAATGGATTGTCCAGCAGTTTTCTAAAGATGTTGGAATTTATATAAAGTTATTGATTCAAAAGTATTAAATAATTATTCCAATTAGTTTAATGGTTATGGGACATTTTCTTATCTTTACTCGACCCTATACCGAATATCTCCATATTTAAAATTCATATCAAAGAAAGCGTTTATATTTCTTTCATTACTCTCCACTGTGTTGATTTTTTAAATGTATGAAACGGAAAGAATTTTTTTCGAAAAATGGGAAAATGTAAATTTTCAATTTTTTGTCGAATACTAAACACAATGGATTATCTTCCAGTTTTGCAAAGATGTTGGAATTAATACAAAGGTGTTGATTCAAAAATATTTAATAATTATTCCAATTTGTTTAATGGTTATGAGACATTTCTTATCTTTACTCGACCCTATACAGAATAACTCCATATTTAAAATGGATATCAAAGAAAGCGTTTACTTTTCTTTCATTACTCTCCATTGTGATGAATTTTTGAAAGGTTCAATTGAATTCAAGAATATGGATATTCTTGCAATTTTGCGCAGATGTTGGAATTTCTATAAAGGTCTTACATTGAAGATATTTAGTAATTACTCAAATTAGTTTGATGGTTATTTTACATTTTCTAATCTTTACCATATATCGAATATCTCCATATTTACAATCAATATCAAAGAAAGCGTTTATATTTATTTCATTACTCTCGACTGTATTTATTTTTTGAATGCGTGAACCTAACAGAATTTTTGTTCGAAAAAGTCAAAATTTAAATTTTCAATTTTTTGTTAAATACTAAACAATGGATTGTCTAGCTGTTTTCGAAAGATGTTGGAATTTATATAAAGGTATTGATTCAAAAGTATTTAATAATTATTCCAATTAGTTTAATGGTTATGGGACATTTTCTTATCTTAATCGACCCTATACCGAATATCTCCATATTTAAAATCGATATCAAAGAAAGCGTTTACATTTCTTTCATTGCTATCCATTGAGATGAATTTTCGAAAGTTTCAATTCAATACAATATTTATTGAATCATGGGAAAATGCCTTCCAAATTTTTCAATTTTTCTTCAAATACTAAACAATACGGATTGCCTTGCAATTTTGCAAAGATTTTGGAATTTCTATAAGGGTGTTAAATCGAATCTATTTAATAATCACTCCTATTAGTTTAATAGTTATTTTACATTTTCTAATCTTTACCATATATCGAATATCTCCATATTTACAATCGATATCAAAGAAAGCGTTTATATTTCTTACATTACTCTCCACTGTGATGATTTTTTGAATGTGTGAACCTGAAAGAATTTCGCTTCGAAACATGGGAAAATGTAAATTTTCAATTTTTTTCGAATACTAAACACAATGGATTACCTTGCAGTTTTGCAAATATGTTGCAATTTATATAAAGGTACTGATTCAAAAGTATTTAATAATTATTCCAATTAGTTTAATGGTTGTGGGACATTTTCTTATCTTTACTCGACCCTATATCAAATATCTCCATATTTATAATCGATATCAAAGAAACCGTTTACATTTCTTTCATTCCTATCCATTGTGATGAATTTTTGAAAGTTTCAATTGAATTCAAGAATATGGATTTTCTTGCAATTTTGCACAGACTTTAGAATTTCTATAAAGGTCTTAAATTGAAGATATTTAATAATTACTCGAATTAGTTTAATGGTTATTTTACATTTTCTAATCTTTACCATATATCGAATATCTCAATATTTACAATCGATATCAAAGAAAGCGTTTATATTTCTTTCATTACTCTCCACTGTGATTATTTTTTGAATGTGCGAACCTGAAAAAATTTCGCTTCGAAACATGGGAAAATGTAAATTTTCAATTTTATGTCGAATACTAAACACAATGGATTACCTTCAGTTTTGCAAAGATGTTGGAATTTATATAAAGGTACTGATTCAAAAATATTTAATAGTTATTCCAATTAGTTTAATGGTTATGGGACATTTTCGTATCTTTAGTCGAACCTATATCGAATATCTCCATATTTAAATCGATATCTAAGATAGCGTTTACATTTCTTTCATTGCTATCCATTGTGATGAATTTGTGAAAGGTTCAATTGAATTGAAGAATATGGATTTTTTGCAATTTTGCACAGACGTTGGAATTTCTATAAATGTCTTAAATTGAAGATATTTAATAATTACTCCAATTAGTTTAATGGATATTTTACATTTTCTAATCTTTACCATATATCGAATATCTCCATATTTACAATCGATATCAAAGAAAGCGTTTATATTTATTTCATTACTCTCAACTGTGATTATTTTTTGAATGTGTGAACCTAACAGAATTTTTTTTCGAAAAAGTGAAAATTTAAATTTTCAATTTTTTGTTAAATACTAAACACAATGGATTGTCTAGCTGCTTTCGAAAGATGTTGGAATTTATATAAAGGTATTGATTCAAAAGTATTTAATAATTATTCCAATTAGTTTAATGGTTAGGACATTTTCTTATATTTACTCGACCCTATACCGAATATCTCCATATTTAAAATCGATATCAAAGAAAGCGTTTACATTTCTTTCATTGCTATCCATTGTGATGAATTTTTGAAAGTTTCTATTGAATTCAATATTTATTGAATCATGGGAAAATGCCTTCCAAATTTTCAATTTTTCTTCAAATACTAAAGACTATGGATTGTCTTACTATTTTGCAAAGATTTTGGAATTTCTATAAGGGTGTTAAATCGAAGCTATTTAATAATTACTCCAATTAGTTTAATAGTTATTTTACATTTTCTAATCTTTACCATATATCGAATATCTCCATATTTACAATCGATATCAAAGAAAGCGTTTATATTTTTTTCATTACTCTCAACTGTGATTATTTTTTGAATACGTGAACCTAACAGAATTTTTGTTTGAAAAAGTGAAAATTTAAATTTTCAATTTTTTGTTAAATACTAAACACAATGGATTGTCTAGCTGTTTTCGAAAGATGTTGGAATTTATATAAAGGTATTGATTCAAAGGTATTTATTATTTATTAAAATTAGTTTAATGGTTATGGGACATTTTCTTATCTTTACTCGACCCTATACCGAATATCTCCATATTTAAAATCGATATCAAAGAAAGCGTTTACATATCTTTCATTGCTATCCATTGAGATGAATTTTTGAAAGTTTCAATTGAATTCAATATTTATTGAATAATTGGAAAATGCCTTCCAAATTTTTCAATTTTTCTTCAAGTACTAAAGACTATGGATTTTCTTGCAATTTTGCACAGATGTTGGAATTTCTATTAAGGTGTTAAATCGAAGCTATTTAATAATAACTCCAATTAGTTTTCTAGTTATTTTACATTTTCTAATCTTTGCCATATATCGAATATCTCCATATTTACAATCGATATCAAAGAATGCGTTTATATTTCTTTCATTACTCTCCACTGTGATGATTTTTTGAATGTGTGAACCTGAAAGAATTTATGTTCGAAAATGGGAAAATGTAAATTTTCAATTTTCTGTCAAATACTGAACACAATGGATTATCTTGCAGTTTTGCAAAGATGTTGAAATTTATATAAAAGTACTGATTCAAAAATATTTAATAATTATTCCAATTAGTTTAATGGTTATGGGACATTTTCTTATCTTAATCGACCCTATACCGAATATCTCCATATTTAAAATCGATATCAAAGAAAGCGTTTACATTTCTTTCATTGCTATCCATTGAGATGAATTTTCGAAAGTTTCAATTGAATACAATATTTATTGAATCATGGGAAAATGCCTTCCAAATTTTTCAATTTTTCTTCAAATACTAAACAATATGGATTGCCTTGCAATTTTGCAAAGATTTTGGAATTTCTATAAGGGTGTTAAATCGAATCTATTTAATAATCACTCCTATTAGTTTAATAGTTATTTTACATTTTCTAATCTTTACCATATATCGAATATCTCCATATTTACAATCGATATCAAAGAAAGCGTTTATATTTCTTTCATTATTCTCCACCGTGATGATTTTTTGAATGTATGAAACGGAAAGAATTTTTGTTCGAAAAATGGGAAAATGTAAATTTTCAATTTTTTCTCGAATACTAAACACAATGGATTATCTTCCAGTTTTGCAAAGATGTTGGAATTAATATAAAGGTATTGATTCAAAAATATTTAATAATTATTCCAATTAGTTTAATGGTTAAGAGACATTTCTTATCTTTACTCGACCCTATAGAGAATATCTCCATATTTAAAATGGATATCAAAGAAAGCGTTTACTTTTCTTTCATTACTCTCCATTGTCATGAATTTTTGAAAGGTTCAATTGAATTCAAGAATATGGATTTTCTTGCAATTTTGCACAGATGTTGGAATTTCCATAAAGGTCTTACATTGAAGATATTTAATAATTACTCAAATTAGTTTAATGTTTATTTTAGATTTTCTAATCTTTACCATATATCGAATATCTCAATATTTACAATCGATATCAAAGAAAGCGTTTATATTTTTTTCATTACTCTCAACTGTGATTATTTTTTGAATGTGTGAACCTGAAAGAATTTCGCTTCGAAACATGGGAAAATGTAAATTTTCAATTTTATGTCGAATACTAAACAAAATGGATTACCTTCAGTTATGCAAAGATGTTGGAATTTATATATAGGTACTGATTCAAAAATATTTAATAATTATTCCAATTAGTTTAATTGTTATTGTACATTTTCGTATCTTTACTCGACCCTATATCGAATATCTCCATATTTAAAATCGATATTTAAGAAAGCGTTTACATTTCTTTCATTGCTATCCATTGTGATGAATTTTTGAAAGGTTCAATTGAATTGAAGAATATGGATTTTTTTTCAATTTTGCACAGACGTTAGAATTTCTATAAAGGTCTTAAATTGAAGATATTTAATAATTACTCCAAATAGTTTAATGGATATTTTACATTTTCTAATCTTTAAAATATATCGAATATCTCCATATTTACAATCGATATCAAAGAAAGCGTTTATATTTATTTCATTACTCTCCACTGTGATTATTTTTTGAATGCGTGAACCTAACAGAATTTTTGTTCGAAAAAGTGAAAATTTAAATTTTCAATTTTTTTTAAATACTAAACACAAGGGATTGTCTAGCTGTTTTCGAAAGATGTTGGAATTTATATAAAGGTATTGATTCAAAAGTATTTAATAATTATTCCAATTAGTTTAATGGTTAAGGGACATTTTCTTATCTTTACTCGACCGTATACCGAATATCTCCATATTTAAAATCGATATCAAAGAAAGCGTTTACATTTCTTTCATTGCTATCCATTGAGATGAATTTTTGAAAGTTTCAATTGAATTCAATATTTATTGAATAATGGGAAAATGCCTTACAAATTTTTCAATTTTTCTTCAAATACTAAAGACTATGGATTGTCTTAAATTTTACAAAGATTTTGGAATTTCTATAAAGGTGTTAAATCGAAGCTATTTAATAATTACTCCAATTAGTTTAATGGTTATTTTACATTTTTCTAATCTTTACCATATATCGAATATCTCAATATTTACAATCGATATCAAAGAAAGCGTTTATATTTATTTCATTACTCTCCACTGTGATTATTTTTTGAATGCGTGAACCTAATAGAATTTTTGTTTGAAAAATGTGAAAATTTAATTTTTCAATTTTTTCTTAAATACTAAAGACAATGGATTGTCTAGCAGTTTTCGAAAGATGTTGGAATTTATATAAATTTATTGATTCGAAAGTATTTAATAATTATTCCAATTAGTTTAATGGTTATGGGACATTTTCTTATCTTTACTCGACCCTATACCGAATATCTCCATATTTAAAATTCATATCAAAGAAAGCGTTTATATTTCTTTCATTACTCTCCACTGTGATGATTTTTTGAATGTGTGAACCTGAAAGAATTTCGCTTCGAAACATGGGAAAATGTAAATTTTCAATTTTTTGTCGAATACTAAACACAATGGATTACCTTGCAGTTTTGCAGAGATGATGTAATTTATATAAAGGTACTGATTCAAAAGTATTTAATAATTATTCCAATTAGTTTAATGGTTATGGGACATTTTCTTATCTTTACTCGACCTATTTCAAATATCTCCATATTTATAATCGATATCAAAGAAACCGTTTACATTTCTTTCATTCCTATTCATTGTGACGAATTTTTGAAAGTTTCAATTGTATTCAAGACTATGGATTTTCTTGCAATTTTGCACAGACGTTAGAATTTCTATAAAGGTCTTAAATTGAAGATATGTAATAATTACTCCAATTAGTTTAATGGTTATTTTACATTTTCTAATCGAATATCTCCATATTTACAATCAATATCAAAGAAAGCGTTTATATTTATTTCATTACTCTCCACTGTGATTATTTTTTGAATGCGTGAACCTAACACAATTTTTGTTCGAAAAAGTGAAAATTTAAATTTTCAATTTTTTGTTAAATACTAAACACAATGGATTTTCTAGCTGTTTTCGAAAGATGTTGGAATTTATATAATGGTATTGATTCAAAAGTATTTAATAATTATTCCAATTAGTTTAATGGTTATGGGACATTTTCTTATCTTTACTCGAACCTATACCGAATATCTCCATATTTAAAATCGATATCAAAGAAAGCGTTCACATTTCTTTCATTGCTATCCATTGAGATGAATTTTTAAAAGTTTCAATTGAATTCAATATTTATTGAATAATGGGAAAATGCCTTCCAAATTTTTCAATTTTTCTTGAAATACTATGACTATGGATTGTCTTACAATTTTGCAAAGATTTTGGAATTTCTATAAGGCTGTTAAATCGAAGCTATTTAATAATTACTCCTATTAGTTTAATAGTTATTTTACATTTTCTAATCTTTACCATATATCGAATATCTCCATATTTACAATCGATATCAAAGAAAGCGTTTATATTTCCTTCAATACTCTCCACTGTGATGATTTTTTGAATGTATGAAACGTAAAGAATTTTGTTCGAAAAACGGGAAAATGTAAATTTTCAATTTTTGTCGCATACTAAACACAATGGATTATCTTCCAGTTTTGCAAAGATGTTGGAATTAATATAAAGGTATTGATTCAAAAATATTTAATAATTATTCCAATTAGTTTAATGGTTATGAGACATTTCTTATCTTTACTCGACGCTATAGAGAATATCTCCATATTTAAAATGGATATCAAAGAAAGCGTTTACTTTTCTTTCATTACTCTCCTTTGTCATGAATTTTTGAAAGGTTCAATTCAATTCAAGAATATGGATTTTCTTGCAATTTTGCACAGATGTTGGAATTTCTATAAAGGTCTTACATTGAAGATATTTAATAATTACTCAAATTAGTTTAATGTTTATTTTAGATTTTCTAATCTTTACCATATATCGAATATCTCAATATTTACAATTGATATCAAAGAAAGCGTTTATATTTTTTCATTACTCTCAACTGTGATTATTTTTTGAATGTGTGAACCTGAAAGAATTTCGCTTCGAAACATGGGAAAATGTAAATTTTCAAATTTATGTCGAATACTAAACACAATGGATTACCTTCAGTTTTGCAAAGATGTTGGAATTTATATAAAGGTACTGATTCAAAAGTATTTAATAATTATTCCAATTAGTTTAATGGTTGTGGGACATTTTCTTATCTTTACTCGACCCTATATCAAATATCTCCATATTTATAATCGATATCAAAGAAACCGTTTACATTTCTTTCATTCCTATCCATTGTGATGAATTTTTGAAAGTTTCAATTGAATTCAAGAATATGGATTTTCTTGCAATTTTGCACAGACGTTAGAATTTCTATAAAGGTCTTAAATTGAAGATATTTAATAATTACTCGAATTAGTTTAATGGTTATTTTACATTTTCTAATCTTTACCATATATCGAATATCTCAATATTTACAATCGATATCAAAGAAAGCGTTTATATTTCTTTCATTACTCTCCACTGTGATTATTTTTTGAATGTGCGAACCTGAAAAAATTTCGCTTCGAAACATGGGAAAATGTAAATTTTCAATTTTATGTCGAATACTAAACACAATGGATTACCTTCAGTTTTGCAAAGATGTTGGAATTTATATAAAGGTACTGATTCAAAAATATTTAATAGTTATTCCAATTAGTTTAATGGTTATGGGACATTTTCGTATCTTTAGTCGAACCTATATCGAATATCTCCATATTTAAAATCGATATCTAAGATAGCGTTTACATTTCTTTCATTGCTATCCATTGTGATGAATTTGTGAAAGGTTCAATTGAATTGAAGAATATGGATTTTTTTGCAATTTTGCACAGACGTTGGAATTTCTATAAATGTCTTAAATTGAAGATATTTAATAATTACTCAATTAGTTTAATGGATATTTTACATTTTCTAATCTTTACCATATATCGAATATCTCCATATTTACAATCGATATCAAAGAAAGCGTTTATATTTATTTCATTACTCTCAACTGTGATTATTTTTTGAATGTGTGAACCTAACAGAATTTTTTTTCGAAAAAGTGAAAATTTAAATTTTCAATTTTTGTTAAATACTAAACACAATGGATTGTCTAGCTGCTTTCGAAAGATGTTGGAATTTATATAAAGGTATTGATTCAAAAGTATTTAATAATTATTCCAATTAGTTTAATGGTTATGGGACATTTTCTTATATTTACTCGACCCTATACCGAATATCTCCATATTTAAAATCGATATCAAAGAAAGCGTTTACATTTCTTTCATTGCTATCCATTGTGATGAATTTTTGAAAGTTTCTATTGAATTCAATATTTATTGAATCATGGGAAAATGCCTTCCAAATTTTTCAATTTTTCTTCAAATACTAAAGACTATGGATTGTCTACTATTTTGCAAAGATTTTGGAATTTCTATAAGGGTGTTAAATCGAAGCTATTTAATAATTACTCCAATTAGTTTAATAGTTATTTTACATTTTCTAATCTTTACCATATATCGAATATCTCCATATTTACAATCGATATCAAAGAAAGCGTTTATATTTTTTTCATTACTCTCAACTGTGATTATTTTTTGAATACGTGAACCTAACAGAATTTTTGTTTGAAAAAGTGAAAATTTAAATTTTCAATTTTTTGTTAAATACTAAACACAATGGATTGTCTAGCTGTTTTCGAAAGATGTTGGAATTTATATAAAGGTATTGATTCAAAGGTATTTATTATTTATTAAAATTAGTTTAATGGTTATGGGACATTTTCTTATCTTTACTCGACCCTATACCGAATATCTCCATATTTAAAATCGATATCAAAGAAAGCGTTTACATATCTTTCATTGCTATCCATTGAGATGAATTTTTGAAAGTTTCAATTGAATTCAATATTTATTGAATAATGGGAAAATGCCTTCCAAATTTTTCAATTTTTCTTCAAGTACTAAAGACTATGGATTTTCTTGCAATTTTGCACAGATGTTGGAATTTCTATTAAGGTGTTAAATCGAAGCTATTTAATAATAACTCCAATTAGTTTTATAGTTATTTTACATTTTCTAATCTTTACCATATATCGAATATCTCCATATTTACAATCGATATCAAAGAATGCGTTTATATTTCTTTCATTACTCTCCACTGTGATGATTTTTTGAATGTGTGAACCTGAAAGAATTTATGTTCGAAAAATGGGAAAATGTAAATTTTCAATTTTCTGTCAAATACTGAACACAATGGATTATCTTGCAGTTTTGCAAAGATGTTGAAATTTATATAAAAGTACTGATTCAAAAATATTTAATAATTATTCCAATTAGTTTAATGGTTATGGGACATTTTCTTATCCTTACTCGAACCTATACCGAATATCTCCATATTTATAATCTATATCAAAGAAACCGTATATTTCTTTCATTCCTATCCATTGTGATGAATTTTTGAAAGTTTCAATTAAATTCAAGAATATTGGTTTTCTTGCAATTTTGCACAGACGTTAGAATTTCTATAAAGGTATTAAATTGAAGATATGGAATAATTACTCCAATTAGTTTAATGGTTATGTTACATTTTCTAATCTTTACCATATATCGAATATCTCAATATTTACAATCGATATCAAAGAAAGCGTTTGAAAAATGTGAAAATTTAATTTTTCAATTTTTTGTTAAATACTAAACACAATGGATTGTCCAGCAGTTTTCTAAAGATGTTGGAATTTATATAAAGTTATTGATTCAAAAGTATTAAATAATTATTCCAATTAGTTTAATGGTTATGGGACATTTTCTTATCTTTACTCGACCCTATACCGAATATCTCCATATTTAAAATTCATATCAAAGAAAGCGTTTATATTTCTTTCATTACTCTCCACTGTGTTGATTTTTTAAATGTATGAAACGGAAAGAATTTTTGTTCGAAAAATGGGAAAATGTAAATTTTCAATTTTTTGTCGAATACTAAACACAATGGATTATCTTCCAGTTTTGCAAAGATGTTGGAATTAATACAAAGGTGTTGATTCAAAAATATTTAATAATTATTCCAATTGTTTAATGGTTATGAGACATTTCTTATCTTTACTCGACCCTATACAGAATAACTCCATATTTAAAATGGATATCAAAGAAAGCGTTTACTTTTCTTTCATTACTCTCCATTGTGATGAATTTTTGAAAGGTTCAATTGAATTCAAGAATATGGATATTCTTGCAATTTTGCGCAGATGTTGGAATTTCTATAAAGGTCTTACATTGAAGATATTTAGTAATTACTCAAATTAGTTTGATGGTTATTTTACATTTTCTAATCTTTACCATATATCGAATATCTCCATATTTACAATCAATATCAAAGAAAGCGTTTATATTTATTTCATTACTCTCGACTGTATTTATTTTTTGAATGCGTGAACCTAACAGAATTTTTGTTCGAAAAAGTCAAAATTTAAATTTTCAATTTTTTGTTAAATACTAAACAATGGATTGTCTAGCTGTTTTCGAAAGATGTTGGAATTTATATAAAGGTATTGATTCAAAAGTATTTAATAATTATTCCAATTAGTTTAATGGTTATGGGACATTTTCTTATCTTAATCGACCCTATACCGAATATCTCCATATTTAAAATCGATATCAAAGAAAGCGTTTACATTTCTTTCATTGCTATCCATTGAGATGAATTTTCGAAAGTTTCAATTCAATACAATATTTATTGAATCATGGGAAAATGCCTTCCAAATTTTTCAATTTTTCTTCAAATACTAAACAATACGGATTGCCTTGCAATTTTGCAAAGATTTTGGAATTTCTATAAGGGTGTTAAATCGAATCTATTTAATAATCACTCCTATTAGTTTAATAGTTATTTTACATTTTCTAATCTTTACCATATATCGAATATCTCCATATTTACAATCGATATCAAAGAAAGCGTTTATATTTCTTACATTACTCTCCACTGTGATGATTTTTTGAATGTGTGAACCTCAAAGAATTTCGCTTCGAAACATGGGAAAATGTAAATTTTCAATTTTTTTCGAATACTAAACACAATGGATTACCTTGCAGTTTTGCAAATATGTTGCAATTTATATAAGGTACTGATTCAAAGTATTTAATAATTATTCCAATTAGTTTAATGGTTGTGGGACATTTTCTTATCTTTACTCGACCCTATATCAAATATCTCCATATTTATAATCGATATCAAAGAAACCGTTTACATTTCTTTCATTCCTATCCATTGTGATGAATTTTTGAAAGTTTCAATTGAATTCAAGAATATGGATTTTCTTGCAATTTTGCACAGACTTTAGAATTTCTATAAAGGTCTTAAATTGAAGATATTTAATAATTACTCGAATTAGTTTAATGTTATTTTACATTTTCTAATCTTTACCATATATCGAATATCTCAATATTTACAATCGATATCAAAGAAAGCGTTTATATTTCTTTCATTACTCTCCACTGTGATTATTTTTTGAATGTGCGAACCTGAAAAAATTTCGCTTCGAAACATGGGAAAATGTAAATTTTCAATTTTATGTCGAATACTAAACACAATGGATTACCTTCAGTTTTGCAAAGATGTTGGAATTTATATAAAGGTACTGATTCAAAAATATTTAATAGTTATTCCAATTAGTTTAATGGTTATGGGACATTTTCGTATCTTTAGTCGAACCTATATCGAATATCTCCATATTTAAAATCGATATCTAAGATAGCGTTTACATTTCTTTCATTGCTATCCATTGTGATGAATTTGTGAAAGGTTCAATTGAATTGAAGAATATGGATTTTTTTGCAATTTTGCACAGACGTTGGAATTTCTATAAATGTCTTAAATTGAAGATATTTAATAATTACTCCAATTAGTTTAATGGATATTTTACATTTTCTAATCTTTACCATATATCGAATATCTCCATATTTACAATCGATATCAAAGAAAGCGTTTATATTTATTTCATTACTCTCAACTGTGATTATTTTTTGAATGTGTGAACCTAACAGAATTTTTTTCGAAAAAGTGAAAATTTAAATTTTCAATTTTTTGTTAAATACTAAACACAATGGATTGTCTAGCTGCTTTCGAAAGATGTTGGAATTTATATAAAGGTATTGATTCAAAAGTATTTAATAATTATTCCAATTAGTTTAATGGTTATGGGACATTTTCTTATATTTACTCGACCCTATACCGAATATCTCCATATTTAAAATCGATATCAAAGAAAGCGTTTACATTTCTTTCATTGCTATCCATTGTGATGAATTTTTGAAAGTTTCATTGAATTCAATATTTATTGAATCATGGAAAATGCCTTCCAAATTTTTCAATTTTTCTTCAAATACTAAAGACTATGGATTGTTTACTATTTTGCAAGATTTGGAATTTCTATAAGGTGTTAAATCGAAGCTATTTAATAATAACTCCAATTAGTTTTCTAGTTATTTTACATTTTCTAATCTTTGCCATATATCGAATATCTCCATATTTACAATCGATATCAAAGAATGCGTTTATATTTCTTTCATTACTCTCCACTGTGATGATTTTTTGAATGTGTGAACCTGAAAGAATTTATGTTCGAAAAATGGGAAAATGTAAATTTTCAATTTTCTGTCAAATACTGAACACAATGGATTATCTGCAGTTTTGCAAAGATGTTGAAATTTATATAAAGTACTGATTCAAATATTTAATAATTATTCCAATTAGTTTAATGGTTATGGGACATTTTCTTATCTTACTCGACCCTATACCGAATATCTCCATATTTAAAATCGATATCAAAGAAAGCGTTTACATTTCTTTCATTGCTATCCATTGAGATGAATTTTCGAAAGTTTCAATTGAATACAATATTTATTGAATCATGGGAAAATGCCTTCCAAATTTTTCAATTTTTCTTCAAATACTAAACATATGGATTGCCTTGCAATTTTGCAAAGATTTGGAATTTCTATAAGGGTGTTAAATCGAATCTATTTAATAATCACTCCTATTAGTTTAATAGTTATTTTACATTTTCTAATCTTTACCATATATCGAATATCTCCATATTTACAATCGATATCAAAGAAAGCGTTTATATTTCTTTCATTATTCTCCACCGTGATGATTTTTTGAATGTATGAAACGGAAAGAATTTTTGTTCGAAAAATGGGAAAATGTAAATTTTCAATTTTTCTCGAATACTAAACACAATGGATTATCTTCCAGTTTTGCAAAGATGTTGGAATTAATATAAAGTATTGATTCAAAAATATTTAATAATTATTCCAATTAGTTTAATGGTTAGAGACATTTCTTATCTTTACTCGACCCTATAGAGAATATCTCCATATTTAAAATGGATATCAAAGAAAGCGTTTACTTTTCTTTCATTACTCTCCATTGTCATGAATTTTTGAAAGGTTTCAATTGAATTCAAAATATGGATTTTCTTGCAATTTTGCACAGATGTTGGAATTTCCATAAAGGTCTTACATTGAAGATATTTAATAATTACTCAAATTAGTTTAATGTTTATTTTAGATTTTCTAATCTTTACCATATATCGAATATCTCAATATTTACAATCGATATCAAAGAAAGCGTTTATATTTTTTTCATTACTCTCACTGTGATTATTTTTTGAATGTGTGAACCTGAAAGAATTTCGCTTCGAAACATGGGAAAATGTAAATTTTCAATTTTATGTCGAATACTAAACAAATGGATTACCTTCAGTTATGCAAAGATGTTGGAATTTATATATAGGTACTGATTCAAAAATATTTAATAATTATTCCAATTAGTTTAATGTTATTGTACATTTTCGTATCTTTACTCGACCCTATATCGAATATCTCCATATTTAAAATCGATATTTAAGAAAGCGTTTACATTTCTTTCATTGCTATCCATTGTGATGAATTTTTGAAAGGTTCAATTGAATTGAAGAATATGGATTTTTTTCAATTTTGCACAGACGTTGAATTTCTATAAAGGTCTTAATTGAAGATATTTAATAATTACTCCAAATAGTTTAATGGATATTTTACATTTTCTAATCTTTAAAATATATCGAATATCTCCATATTTACAATCGATATCAAAGAAAGCGTTTATATTTATTTCATTACTCTCCACTGTGATTATTTTTTGAATGCGTGAACCTAACAGAATTTTTGTTCGAAAAGTGAAAATTTAAATTTTCAATTTTTTTTAAATACTAAACACAAGGATTGTCTAGCTGTTTTCGAAAGATGTTGGAATTTATATAAAGGTATTGATTCAAAAGTATTTAATAATTATTCCAATTAGTTTAATGGTTAAGGGACATTTTCTTATCTTTACTCGACCGTATACCGAATATCTCCATATTTAAAATCGATATCAAAGAAAGCGTTTACATTTCTTTCATTGCTATCCATTGAGATGAATTTTTGAAAGTTTCAATTGAATTCAATATTTATTGAATAATGGGAAAATGCCTTACAAATTTTTCAATTTTTCTTCAAATACTAAAGACTATGGATTGTCTTAATATTTTACAAAGATTTTGGAATTTCTATAAAGGTGTTAAATCGAAGCTATTTAATAATTACTCCAATTAGTTTAATGGTTATTTTACATTTTTCTAATCTTTACCATATATCGAATATCTCAATATTTACAATCGATATCAAGAAAGCGTTTATATTTATTTCATTACTCTCCACTGTGATTATTTTTTGAATGCGTGAACCTAATAGAATTTTTGTTTGAAAAATGTGAAAATTTAATTTTCAATTTTTTCTTAAATACTAAAGACAATGGATTGTCTAGCAGTTTTCGAAAGATGTTGGAATTTATATAAATTTATTGATTCGAAAGTATTTAATAATTATTCCAATTAGTTTAATGGTTATGGGACATTTTCTTATCTTTACTCGACCCTATACCGAATATCTCCATATTTAAAATTCATATCAAAGAAAGCGTTTTATTTCTTTCATTACTCTCCACTGTGATGATTTTTTGAATGTGTGAACCTGAAAGAATTTCGCTTCGAAACATGGGAAAATGTAAATTTTCAATTTTTTGTCGAATACTAAACACAATGGATTACCTTGCAGTTTTGCAGAGATGATGTAATTTATATAAAGGTACTGATTCAAAAGTATTTAATAATTATTCCAATTAGTTTAATGGTTATGGGACATTTTCTTATCTTTACTCGACCTATTTCAAATATCTCCATATTTATAATCGATATCAAAGAAACCGTTTACATTTCTTTCATTCCTATTCATTGTGACGAATTTTTGAAAGTTTCAATTGTATTCAAGACTTGGATTTTCTTGCAATTTTGCACAGACGTTAGAATTTCTATAAAGGTCTTAAATTGAAGATATGTAATAATTACTCCAATTAGTTTAATGGTTATTTTACATTTTCTAATCGAATATCTCCATATTTACAATCAATATCAAAGAAAGCGTTTATATTTATTTCATTACTCTCCACTGTGATTATTTTTTGAATGCGTGAACCTAACACAATTTTTGTTCGAAAAAGTGAAAATTTAAATTTTCAATTTTTTGTTAAATACTAAACACAATGGATTTTCTAGCTGTTTTCGAAAGATGTTGGAATTTATATAATGGTATTGATTCAAAAGTATTTAATAATTATTCCAATTAGTTTAATGGTTATGGGACATTTTCTTATCTTTACTCGAACCTATACCGAATATCTCCATATTTAAAATCGATATCAAAGAAAGCGTTCACATTTCTTTCATTGCTATCCATTGAGATGAATTTTTAAAAGTTTCAATTGAATTCAATATTTATTGAATAATGGGAAAATGCCTTCCAAATTTTTCAATTTTTCTTGAAATACTATGACTATGGATTGTCTTACAATTTTGCAAAGATTTTGGAATTTCTATAAGGCTGTTAAATCGAAGCTATTTAATAATTACTCCTATTAGTTTAATAGTTATTTTACATTTTCTAATCTTTACCATATATCGAATATCTCCATATTTACAATCGATATCAAAGAAAGCGTTTATATTTCCTTCAATACTCTCCACTGTGATGATTTTTTGAATGTATGAAACGTAAAGAATTTTTGTTCGAAAAACGGGAAAATGTAAATTTTCAATTTTTGTCGCATACTAAACACAATGGATTATCTTCCAGTTTTGCAAAGATGTTGGAATTAATATAAAGGTATTGATTCAAAAATATTTAATAATTATTCCAATTAGTTTAATGGTTATGAGACATTTCTTATCTTTACTCGACGCTATAGAGAATATCTCCATATTTAAAATGGATATCAAAGAAAGCGTTTACTTTTCTTTCATTACTCTCCTTTGTCATGAATTTTTGAAAGGTTCAATTCAATTCAAGAATATGGATTTTCTTGCAATTTTGCACAGATGTTGGAATTTCTATAAAGGTCTTACATTGAAGATATTTAATAATTACTCAAATTAGTTTAATGTTTATTTTAGATTTTCTAATCTTTACCATATATCGAATATCTCAATATTTACAATTGATATCAAAGAAAGCGTTTATATTTTTTTCATTACTCTCAACTGTGATTATTTTTTGAATGTGTGAACCTGAAAGAATTTCGCTTCGAAACATGGGAAAATGTAAATTTTCAAATTTATGTCGAATACTAAACACAATGGATTACCTTCAGTTTTGCAAAGATGTTGGAATTTATATAAAGGTACTGATTCAAAAGTATTTAATAATTATTCCAATTAGTTTAATGGTTGTGGGACATTTTCTTATCTTTACTCGACCCTATATCAAATATCTCCATATTTATAATCGATATCAAAGAAACCGTTTACATTTCTTTCATTCCTATCCATTGTGATGAATTTTTGAAAGTTTCAATTGAATTCAAGAATATGGATTTTCTTGCAATTTTGCACAGACGTTAGAATTTCTATAAAGGTCTTAATTGAAGATATTTAATAATTACTCGAATTAGTTTAATGGTTATTTTACATTTTCTAATCTTTACCATATATCGAATATCTCAATATTTACAATCGATATCAAAGAAAGCGTTTATATTTCTTTCATTACTCTCCACTGTGATTATTTTTTGAATGTGCGAACCTGAAAAAATTTCGCTTCGAAACATGGGAAAATGTAAATTTTCAATTTTATGTCGAATACTAAACACAATGGATTACCTTCAGTTTTGCAAAGATGTTGGAATTTATATAAAGGTACTGATTCAAAAATATTTAATAGTTATTCCAATTAGTTTAATGGTTATGGGACATTTTCGTATCTTTAGTCGAACCTATATCGAATATCTCCATATTTAAAATCGATATCTAAGATAGCGTTTACATTTCTTTCATTGCTATCCATTGTGATGAATTTGTGAAAGGTTCAATTGAATTGAAGAATATGGATTTTTTTGCAATTTTGCACAGACGTTGGAATTTCTATAAATGTCTTAAATTGAAGATATTTAATAATTACTCCAATTAGTTTAATGGATATTTTACATTTTCTAATCTTTACCATATATCGAATATCTCCATATTTACAATCGATATCAAAGAAAGCGTTTATATTTATTTCATTACTCTCAACTGTGATTATTTTTTGAATGTGTGAACCTAACAGAATTTTTTTTCGAAAAAGTGAAAATTTAAATTTTCAATTTTTTGTTAAATACTAAACACAATGGATTGTCTAGCTGCTTTCGAAAGATGTTGGAATTTATATAAAGGTATTGATTCAAAAGTATTTAATAATTATTCCAATTAGTTTAATGGTTATGGGACATTTTCTTATATTTACTCGACCCTATACCGAATATCTCCATATTTAAAATCGATATCAAAGAAAGCGTTTACATTTCTTTCATTGCTATCCATTGTGATGAATTTTTGAAAGTTTCTATTGAATTCAATATTTATTGAATCATGGGAAAATGCCTTCCAAATTTTTCAATTTTTCTTCAAATACTAAAGACTATGGATTGTCTTACTATTTTGCAAAGATTTTGGAATTTCTATAAGGGTGTTAAATCGAAGCTATTTAATAATTACTCCAATTAGTTTAATAGTTATTTTACATTTTCTAATCTTTACCATATATCGAATATCTCCATATTTACAATCGATATCAAAGAAAGCGTTTATATTTTTTTCATTACTCTCAACTGTGATTATTTTTTGAATACGTGAACCTAACAGAATTTTTGTTTGAAAAAGTGAAAATTTAAATTTTCAATTTTTTGTTAAATACTAAACACAATGGATTGTCTAGCTGTTTTCGAAAGATGTTGGAATTTATATAAAGGTATTGATTCAAAGGTATTTATTATTTATTAAAATTAGTTTAATGGTTATGGGACATTTTCTTATCTTTACTCGACCCTATACCGAATATCTCCATATTTAAAATCGATATCAAAGAAAGCGTTTACATATCTTTCATTGCTATCCATTGAGATGAATTTTTGAAAGTTTCAATTGAATTCAATATTTATTGAATAATGGGAAAATGCCTTCCAAATTTTTCAATTTTTCTTCAAGTACTAAAGACTATGGATTTTCTTGCAATTTTGCACAGATGTTGGAATTTCTATTAAGGTGTTAAATCGAAGCTATTTAATAATAACTCCAATTAGTTTTATTTATTTTACATTTTCTAATCTTTACCATATATCGAATATCTCCATATTTACAATCGATATCAAAGAATGCGTTTATATTTCTTTCATTACTCTCCACTGTGATGATTTTTTGAATGTGTGAACCTGAAAGAATTTATGTTCGAAAAATGGGAAAATGTAAATTTTCAATTTTCTGTCAAATACTGAACACAATGGATTATCT
This sequence comes from Bathynomus jamesi, assembly GCA_023014485.1. Taxonomy (NCBI): domain Eukaryota; kingdom Metazoa; phylum Arthropoda; class Malacostraca; order Isopoda; family Cirolanidae; genus Bathynomus; species Bathynomus jamesi. Next base: position 303,419 of record JAJOZX010003713.1, on the reverse strand, counting down.
TGCAGTTTTGCAAAGATGTTGAAATTTATATAAAAGTACTGATTCAAAAATATTTAATAATTATTCCAATTAGTTTAATGGTTATGGGACATTTTCTTATCCTTACTCGAACCTATACCGAATATCTCCATATTTATAATCTATATCAAAGAAACCGTATATTTCTTTCATTCCTATCCATTGTGATGAATTTTTGAAAGTTTCAATTAAATTCAAGAATATTGGTTTTCTTGCAATTTTGCACAGACGTTAGAATTTCTATAAAGGTATTAAATTGAAGATATGGAATAATTACTCCAATTAGTTTAATGGTTATGTTACATTTTCTAATCTTTACCATATATCGAATATCTCAATATTTACAATCGATATCAAAGAAAGCGTTTGAAAAATGTGAAAATTTAATTTTTCAATTTTTTGTTAAATACTAAACACAATGGATTGTCCAGCAGTTTTCTAAAGATGTTGGAATTTATATAAAGTTATTGATTCAAAAGTATTAAATAATTATTCCAATTAGTTTAATGGTTATGGGACATTTTCTTATCTTTACTCGACCCTATACCGAATATCTCCATATTTAAAATTCATATCAAAGAAAGCGTTTATATTTCTTTCATTACTCTCCACTGTGTTGATTTTTTAAATGTATGAAACGGAAAGAATTTTTGTTCGAAAAATGGGAAAATGTAAATTTTCAATTTTTTGTCGAATACTAAACACAATGGATTATCTTCCAGTTTTGCAAAGATGTTGGAATTAATACAAAGGTGTTGATTCAAAAATATTTAATAATTATTCCAATTTGTTTAATGGTTATGAGACATTTCTTATCTTTACTCGACCCTATACAGAATAACTCCATATTTAAAATGGATATCAAAGAAAGCGTTTACTTTTCTTTCATTACTCTCCATTGTGATGAATTTTTGAAAGGTTCAATTGAATTCAAGAATATGGATATTCTTGCAATTTTGCGCAGATGTTGGAATTTCTATAAAGGTCTTACATTGAAGATATTTAGTAATTACTCAAATTAGTTTGATGGTTATTTTACATTTTCTAATCTTTACCATATATCGAATATCTCCATATTTACAATCAATATCAAAGAAAGCGTTTATATTTATTTCATTACTCTCGACTGTATTTATTTTTTGAATGCGTGAACCTAACAGAATTTTTGTTCGAAAAAGTCAAAATTTAAATTTTCAATTTTTTGTTAAATACTAAACAATGGATTGTCTAGCTGTTTTCGAAAGATGTTGGAATTTATATAAAGGTATTGATTCAAAAGTATTTAATAATTATTCCAATTAGTTTAATGGTTATGGGACATTTTCTTATCTTAATCGACCCTATACCGAATATCTCCATATTTAAAATCGATATCAAAGAAAGCGTTTACATTTCTTTCATTGCTATCCATTGAGATGAATTTTCGAAAGTTTCAATTCAATACAATATTTATTGAATCATGGGAAAATGCCTTCCAAATTTTTCAATTTTTCTTCAAATACTAAACAATACGGATTGCCTTGCAATTTTGCAAAGATTTTGGAATTTCTATAAGGGTGTTAAATCGAATCTATTTAATAATCACTCCTATTAGTTTAATAGTTATTTTACATTTTCTAATCTTTACCATATATCCGAATATCTCCATATTTACAATCGATATCAAAGAAAGCGTTTATATTTCTTACATTACTCTCCACTGTGATGATTTTTTGAATGTGTGAACCTGAAAGAATTTCGCTTCGAAACATGGGAAAATGTAAATTTTCAATTTTTTTCGAATACTAAACACAATGGATTACCTTGCAGTTTTGCAAATATGTTGCAATTTATATAAAGGTACTGATTCAAAAGTATTTAATAATTATTCCAATTAGTTTAATGGTTGTGGGACATTTTCTTATCTTTACTCGACCCTATATCAAATATCTCCATATTTATAATCGATATCAAAGAAACCGTTTACATTTCTTTCATTCCTATCCATTGTGATGAATTTTTGAAAGTTTCAATTGAATTCAAGAATATGGATTTTCTTGCAATTTTGCACAGACTTTAGAATTTCTATAAAGGTCTTAAATTGAAGATATTTAATAATTACTCGAATTAGTTTAATGGTTATTTTACATTTTCTAATCTTTACCATATATCGAATATCTCAATATTTACAATCGATATCAAAGAAAGCGTTTATATTTCTTTCATTACTCTCCACTGTGATTATTTTTTGAATGTGCGAACCTGAAAAAATTTCGCTTCGAAACATGGGAAAATGTAAATTTTCAATTTTATGTCGAATACTAAACACAATGGATTACCTTCAGTTTTGCAAAGATGTTGGAATTTATATAAAGGTACTGATTCAAAAATATTTAATAGTTATTCCAATTAGTTTAATGGTTATGGGACATTTTCGTATCTTTAGTCGAACCTATATCGAATATCTCCATATTTAAAATCGATATCTAAGATAGCGTTTACATTTCTTTCATTGCTATCCATTGTGATGAATTTGTGAAAGGTTCAATTGAATTGAAGAATATGGATTTTTTTGCAATTTTGCACAGACGTTGGAATTTCTATAAATGTCTTAAATTGAAGATATTTAATAATTACTCCAATTAGTTTAATGGATATTTTACATTTTCTAATCTTTACCATATATCGAATATCTCCATATTTACAATCGATATCAAAGAAAGCGTTTATATTTATTTCATTACTCTCAACTGTGATTATTTTTTGAATGTGTGAACCTAACAGAATTTTTTTTCGAAAAAGTGAAAATTTAAATTTTCAATTTTTTGTTAAATACTAAACACAATGGATTGTCTAGCTGCTTTCGAAAGATGTTGGAATTTATATAAAGGTATTGATTCAAAAGTATTTAATAATTATTCCAATTAGTTTAATGGTTATGGGACATTTTCTTATATTTACTCGACCCTATACCGAATATCTCCATATTTAAAATCGATATCAAAGAAAGCGTTTACATTTCTTTCATTGCTATCCATTGTGATGAATTTTTGAAAGTTTCTATTGAATTCAATATTTATTGAATCATGGGAAAATGCCTTCCAAATTTTTCAATTTTTCTTCAAATACTAAAGACTATGGATTGTCTTACTATTTTGCAAAGATTTTGGAATTTCTATAAGGGTGTTAAATCGAAGCTATTTAATAATTACTCCAATTAGTTTAATAGTTATTTTACATTTTCTAATCTTTACCATATATCGAATATCTCCATATTTACAATCAATATCAAAGAAAGCGTTTATATTTTTTTCATTACTCTCAACTGTGATTATTTTTTGAATACGTGAACCTAACAGAATTTTTGTTTGAAAAAGTGAAAATTTAAATTTTCAATTTTTTGTTAAATACTAAACACAATGGATTGTCTAGCTGTTTTCGAAAGATGTTGGAATTTATATAAAGGTATTGATTCAAAGGTATTTATTATTTATTAAAATTAGTTTAATGGTTATGGGACATTTTCTTATCTTTACTCGACCCTATACCGAATATCTCCATATTTAAAATCGATATCAAAGAAAGCGTTTACATATCTTTCATTGCTATCCATTGAGATGAATTTTTGAAAGTTTCAATTGAATTCAATATTTATTGAATAATTGGAAAATGCCTTCCAAATTTTTCAATTTTTCTTCAAGTACTAAAGACTATGGATTTTCTTGCAATTTTGCACAGATGTTGGAATTTCTATTAAGGTGTTAAATCGAAGCTATTTAATAATAACTCCAATTAGTTTTCTAGTTATTTTACATTTTCTAATCTTTGCCATATATCGAATATCTCCATATTTACAATCGATATCAAAGAATGCGTTTATATTTCTTTCATTACTCTCCACTGTGATGATTTTTTGAATGTGTGAACCTGAAAGAATTTATGTTCGAAAATGGGAAAATGTAAATTTTCAATTTTCTGTCAAATACTGAACACAATGGATTATCTTGCAGTTTTGCAAAGATGTTGAAATTTATATAAAAGTACTGATTCAAAAATATTTAATAATTATTCCAATTAGTTTAATGGTTATGGGACATTTTCTTATCTTAATCGACCCTATACCGAATATCTCCATATTTAAAATCGATATCAAAAAGCGTTTACATTTCTTTCATTGCTATCCATTGAGATGAATTTTCGAAAGTTTCAATTGAATACAATATTTATTGAATCATGGGAAAATGCCTTCCAAATTTTTCAATTTTTCTTCAAATACTAAACAATATGGATTGCCTTGCAATTTTGCAAAGATTTTGGAATTTCTATAAGGGTGTTAAATCGAATCTATTTAATAATCACTCCTATTAGTTTAATAGTTATTTTACATTTTCTAATCTTTACCATATATCGAATATCTCCATATTTACAATCGATATCAAAGAAAGCGTTTATATTTCTTTCATTATTCTCCACCGTGATGATTTTTTGAATGTATGAAACGGAAAGAATTTTTGTTCGAAAAATGGGAAAATGTAAATTTTCAATTTTTTCTCGAATACTAAACACAATGGATTATCTTCCAGTTTTGCAAAGATGTTGGAATTAATATAAAGGTATTGATTCAAAAATATTTAATAATTATTCCAATTAGTTTAATGGTTAAGAGACATTTCTTATCTTTACTCGACCCTATAGAGAATATCTCCATATTTAAAATGGATATCAAAGAAAGCGTTTACTTTTCTTTCATTACTCTCCATTGTCATGAATTTTTGAAAGGTTCAATTGAATTCAAGAATATGGATTTTCTTGCAATTTTGCACAGATGTTGGAATTTCCATAAAGGTCTTACATTGAAGATATTTAATAATTACTCAAATTAGTTTAATGTTTATTTTAGATTTTCTAATCTTTACCATATATCGAATATCTCAATATTTACAATCGATATCAAAGAAAGCGTTTATATTTTTTTCATTACTCTCAACTGTGATTATTTTTTGAATGTGTGAACCTGAAAGAATTTCGCTTCGAAACATGGGAAAATGTAAATTTTCAATTTTATGTCGAATACTAAACAAAATGGATTACCTTCAGTTATGCAAAGATGTTGGAATTTATATATAGGTACTGATTCAAAAATATTTAATAATTATTCCAATTAGTTTAATTGTTATTGTACATTTTCGTATCTTTACTCGACCCTATATCGAATATCTCCATATTTAAAATCGATATTTAAGAAAGCGTTTACATTTCTTTCATTGCTATCCATTGTGATGAATTTTTGAAAGGTTCAATTGAATTGAAGAATATGGATTTTTTTTCAATTTTGCACAGACGTTAGAATTTCTATAAAGGTCTTAAATTGAAGATATTTAATAATTACTCCAAATAGTTTAATGGATATTTTACATTTTCTAATCTTTAAAATATATCGAATATCTCCATATTTACAATCGATATCAAAGAAAGCGTTTATATTTATTTCATTACTCTCCACTGTGATTATTTTTTGAATGCGTGAACCTAACAGAATTTTTGTTCGAAAAAGTGAAAATTTAAATTTTCAATTTTTTTTAAATACTAAACACAAGGGATTGTCTAGCTGTTTTCGAAAGATGTTGGAATTTATATAAAGGTATGATTGATTCAAAAGTATTTAATAATTATTCCAATTAGTTTAATGGTTAAGGGACATTTTCTTATCTTTACTCGACCGTATACCGAATATCTCCATATTTAAAATCGATATCAAAGAAAGCGTTTACATTTCTTTCATTGCTATCCATTGAGATGAATTTTGAAAGTTTCAATTGAATTCAATATTTATTGAATAATGGGAAAATGCCTTACAAATTTTTCAATTTTTCTTCAAATACTAAAGACTATGGATTGTCTTAATATTTTACAAAGATTTTGGAATTTCTATAAAGGTGTTAAATCGAAGCTATTTAATAATTACTCCAATTAGTTTAATGGTTATTTTACATTTTTCTAATCTTTACCATATATCGAATATCTCAATATTTACAATCGATATCAAAGAAAGCGTTTATATTTATTTCATTACTCTCCACTGTGATTATTTTTTGAATGCGTGAACCTAATAGAATTTTTGTTTGAAAAATGTGAAAATTTAATTTTTCAATTTTTTCTTAAATACTAAAGACAATGGATTGTCTAGCAGTTTTCGAAAGATGTTGGAATTTATATAAATTTATTGATTCGAAAGTATTTAATAATTATTCCAATTAGTTTAATGGTTATGGGACATTTTCTTATCTTTACTCGACCCTATACCGAATATCTCCATATTTAAAATTCATATCAAAGAAAGCGTTTATATTCTTTCATTACTCTCCACTGTGATGATTTTTTGAATGTGTGAACCTGAAAGAATTTCGCTTCGAAACATGGGAAAATGTAAATTTTCAATTTTTGTCGAATACTAAACACAATGGATTACCTTGCAGTTTTGCAGAGATGATGTAATTTATATAAAGGTACTGATTCAAAAGTATTTAATAATTATTCCAATTAGTTTAATGGTTATGGGACATTTTCTTATCTTTACTCGACCTATTTCAAATATCTCCATATTTATAATCGATATCAAAGAAACCGTTTACATTTCTTTTCATTCCTATTCATTGTGACGAATTTTTGAAAGTTTCAATTGTATTCAAGACTATGGATTTTCTTGCAATTTTGCACAGACGTTAGAATTTCTATAAAGGTCTTAAATTGAAGATATGTAATAATTACTCCAATTAGTTTAATGGTTATTTTACATTTTCTAATCGAATATCTCCATATTTACAATCAATATCAAAGAAAGCGTTTATATTTATTTCATTACTCTCCACTGTGATTATTTTTTGAATGCGTGAACCTAACAATTTTTGTTCGAAAAAGTGAAAATTTAAATTTTCAATTTTTTGTTAAATACTAAACACAATGGATTTTCTAGCTGTTTTCGAAAGATGTTGGAATTTATATAATGGTATTGATTCAAAAGTATTTAATAATTATTCCAATTAGTTTAATGGTTATGGGACATTTTCTTATCTTTACTCGAACCTATACCGAATATCTCCATATTTAAAATCGATATCAAAGAAAGCGTTCACATTTCTTTCATTGCTATCCATTGAGATGAATTTTTAAAAGTTTCAATTGAATTCAATATTTATTGAATAATGGGAAAATGCCTTCCAAATTTTTCAATTTTTCTTGAAATACTATGACTATGGATTGTCTTACAATTTTGCAAAGATTTTGGAATTTCTATAAGGCTGTTAAATCGAAGCTATTTAATAATTACTCCTATTAGTTTAATAGTTATTTTACATTTCTAATCTTTACCATATATCGAATATCTCCATATTTACAATCGATATCAAAGAAAGCGTTATATTTCCTTCAATACTCTCCACTGTGATGATTTTTTGAATGTATGAAACGTAAAGAATTTTTGTTCGAAAAACGGGAAAATGTAAATTTTCAATTTTTGTCGCATACTAAACACAATGGATTATCTTCCAGTTTTGCAAAGATGTTGGAATTAATATAAAGGTATTGATTCAAAAATATTTAATAATTATTCCAATTAGTTTAATGGTTATGAGACATTTCTTATCTTTACTCGACGCTATAGAGAATATCTCCATATTTAAAATGGATATCAAAGAAAGCGTTTACTTTTCTTTCATTACTCTCCTTTGTCATGAATTTTTGAAAGGTTCAATTCAATTCAAGAATATGGATTTTCTTGCAATTTTGCACAGATGTTGGAATTTCTATAAAGGTCTTACATTGAAGATATTTAATAATTACTCAAATTAGTTTAATGTTTATTTTAGATTTTCTAATCTTTACCATATATCGAATATCTCAATATTTACAATTGATATCAAAGAAAGCGTTTATATTTTTTTCATTACTCTCAACTGTGATTATTTTTTGAATGTGTGAACCTGAAAGAATTTCGCTTCGAAACATGGGAAAATGTAAATTTTCAAATTTATGTCGAATACTAAACACAATGGATTACCTTCAGTTTTGCAAAGATGTTGGAATTTATATAAAGGTACTGATTCAAAAGTATTTAATAATTATTCCAATTAGTTTAATGGTTGTGGGACATTTTCTTATCTTTACTCGACCCTATATCAAATATCTCCATATTTATAATCGATATCAAAGAAACCGTTTACATTTCTTTCATTCCTATCCATTGTGATGAATTTTTGAAAGTTTCAATTGAATTCAAGAATATGGATTTTCTTGCAATTTTGCACAGACGTTAGAATTTCTATAAAGGTCTTAAATTGAAGATATTTAATAATTACTCGAATTAGTTTAATGGTTATTTTACATTTTCTAATCTTTACCATATATCGAATATCTCAATATTTACAATCGATATCAAAGAAAGCGTTTATATTTCTTTCATTACTCTCCACTGTGATTATTTTTTGAATGTGCGAACCTGAAAAAATTTCGCTTCGAAACATGGGAAAATGTAAATTTTCAATTTTATGTCGAATACTAAACACAATGGATTACCTTCAGTTTTGCAAAGATGTTGGAATTTATATAAAGGTACTGATTCAAAAATATTTAATAGTTATTCCAATTAGTTTAATGGTTATGGGACATTTCGTATCTTTAGTCGAACCTATATCGAATATCTCCATATTTAAAATCGATATCTAAGATAGCGTTTACATTTCTTTCATTGCTATCCATTGTGATGAATTTGTGAAAGGTTCAATTGAATTGAAGAATATGGATTTTTTTGCAATTTTGCACAGACGTTGGAATTTCTATAAATGTCTTAAATTGAAGATATTTAATAATTACTCCAATTAGTTTAATGGATATTTTACATTTTCTAATCTTTACCATATATCGAATATCTCCATATTTACAATCGATATCAAAGAAAGCGTTTATATTTATTTCATTACTCTCAACTGTGATTATTTTTTGAATGTGTGAACCTAACAGAATTTTTTTTCGAAAAAGTGAAAATTTAAATTTTCAATTTTTTGTTAAATACTAAACACAATGGATTGTCTAGCTGCTTTCGAAAGATGTTGGAATTTATATAAAGGTATTGATTCAAAAGTATTTAATAATTATTCCAATTAGTTTAATGGTTATGGGACATTTTCTTATATTTACTCGACCCTATACCGAATATCTCCATATTTAAAATCGATATCAAAGAAAGCGTTTACATTTCTTTCATTGCTATCCATTGTGATGAATTTTTGAAAGTTTCTATTGAATTCAATATTTATTGAATCATGGGAAAATGCCTTCCAAATTTTTCAATTTTTCTTCAAATACTAAAGACTATGGATTGTCTTACTATTTTGCAAAGATTTTGGAATTTCTATAAGGGTGTTAAATCGAAGCTATTTAATAATTACTCCAATTAGTTTAATAGTTATTTTACATTTTCTAATCTTTACCATATATCGAATATCTCCATATTTACAATCGATATCAAAGAAAGCGTTTATATTTTTTTCATTACTCTCAACTGTGATTATTTTTTGAATACGTGAACCTAACAGAATTTTTGTTTGAAAAAGTGAAAATTTAAATTTTCAATTTTTTGTTAAATACTAAACACAATGGATTGTCTAGCTGTTTTCGAAAGATGTTGGAATTATATAAAGGTATTGATTCAAAGGTATTTATTATTTATTAAAATTAGTTTAATGGTTATGGGACATTTTCTTATCTTTACTCGACCCTATACCGAATTCTCCATATTTAAAATCGATATCAAAGAAAGCGTTTACATATCTTTCATTGCTATCCATTGAGATGAATTTTTGAAAGTTTCAATTGAATTCAATATTTATTGAATAATGGAAAATGCCTTCCAAATTTTTCAATTTTTCTTCAAGTACTAAAGACTATGGATTTTCTTGCAATTTTGCACAGATGTTGGAATTTCTATTAAGGTGTTAAATCGAAGTTTAATAATAACTCCAATTAGTTTTATAGTTATTTTACATTTTCTAATCTTTACCATATATCGAATATCTCCATATTTACAATCGATATCAAAGAATGCGTTTATATTTCTTTCATTACTCTCCACTGTGATGATTTTTTGAATGTGTGAACCTGAAAGAATTTATGTTCGAAAAATGGGAAAATGTAAATTTTCAATTTTCTGTCAAATACTGAACACAATGGATTATCTTGCAGTTTTGCAAAGATGTTGAAATTTATATAAAAGTACTGATTCAAAAATATTTAATAATTATTCCAATTAGTTTAATGGTTATGGGACATTTCTTATCCTTACTCGAACCTATACCGAATATCTCCATATTTATAATCTATATCAAAGAAACCGTATATTTCTTTCATTCCTATCCATTGTGATGAATTTTTGAAAGTTTCAATTAAATTCAAGAATATTGGTTTTCTTGCAATTTTGCACAGACGTTAGAATTTCTATAAAGGTATTAAATTGAAGATATGGAATAATTACTCCAATTAGTTTAATGGTTATGTTACATTTTCTAATCTTTACCATATATCGAATATCTCAATATTTACAATCGATATCAAAGAAAGCGTTTGAAAAATGTGAAAATTTAATTTTTCAATTTTTTGTTAAATACTAAACACAATGGATTGTCCAGCAGTTTTCTAAAGATGTTGGAATTTATATAAAGTTATTGATTCAAAAGTATTAAATAATTATTCCAATTAGTTTAATGGTTATGGGACATTTTCTTATCTTTACTCGACCCTATACCGAATATCTCCATATTTAAAATTCATATCAAAGAAAGCGTTTATATTTCTTTCATTACTCTCCACTGTGTTGATTTTTTAAATGTATGAAACGGAAAGAATTTTTGTTCGAAAAATGGGAAAATGTAAATTTTCAATTTTTTGTCGAATACTAAACACAATGGATTATCTTCCAGTTTTGCAAAGATGTTGGAATTAATACAAAGGTGTTGATTCAAAAATATTTAATAATTATTCCAATTTGTTTAATGGTTATGAGACATTTCTTATCTTTACTCGACCCTATACAGAATAACTCCATATTTAAAATGGATATCAAAGAAAGCGTTTACTTTTCTTTCATTACTCTCCATTGTGATGAATTTTTGAAAGGTTCAATTGAATTCAAGAATATGGATATTCTTGCAATTTTGCGCAGATGTTGGAATTTCTATAAAGGTCTTACATTGAAGATATTTAGTAATTACTCAAATTAGTTGATGGTTATTTTACATTTTCTAATCTTTACCATATATCGAATATCTCCATATTTACAATCAATATCAAAGAAAGCGTTTATATTTATTTCATTACTCTCGACTGTATTTATTTTTTGAATGCGTGAACCTAACAGAATTTTTGTTCGAAAAAGTCAAAATTTAAATTTTCAATTTTTTGTTAAATACTAAACAATGGATTGTCTAGCTGTTTTCGAAAGATGTTGGAATTTATATAAAGGTATTGATTCAAAAGTATTTAATAATTATTCCAATTAGTTTAATGGTTATGGGACATTTTCTTATCTTAATCGACCCTATACCGAATATCTCCATATTTAAAATCGATATCAAAGAAAGCGTTTACATTTCTTTCATTGCTATCCATTGAGATGAATTTCGAAAGTTTCAATTCAATACAATATTTATTGAATCATGGGAAAATGCCTTCCAAATTTTTCAATTTTTCTTCAAATACTAAACAATACGGATTGCCTTGCAATTTTGCAAAGATTTTGGAATTTCTATAAGGGTGTTAAATCGAATCTATTTAATAATCACTCCTATTAGTTTAATAGTTATTTTACATTTTCTAATCTTTACCATATATCGAATATCTCCATATTTACAATCGATATCAAAGAAAGCGTTTATATTTCTTACATTACTCTCCACTGTGATGATTTTTTGAATGTGTGAACCTCAAAGAATTTCGCTTCGAAACATGGGAAAATGTAAATTTTCAATTTTTTTCGAATACTAAACACAATGGATTACCTTGCAGTTTTGCAAATATGTTGCAATTTATATAAAGGTACTGATTCAAAAGTATTTAATAATTATTCCAATTAGTTTAATGGTTGTGGGACATTTTCTTATCTTTACTCGACCCTATATCAAATATCTCCATATTTATAATCGATATCAAAGAAACCGTTTACATTTCTTTCATTCCTATCCATTGTGATGAATTTTGAAAGTTTCAATTGAATTCAAGAATATGGATTTTCTTGCAATTTTGCACAGACTTTAGAATTTCTATAAAGGTCTTAAATTGAAGATATTTAATAATTACTCGAATTAGTTTAATGGTTATTTTACATTTTCTAATCTTTACCATATATCGAATATCTCAATATTTACAATCGATATCAAAGAAAGCGTTTATATTTCTTTCATTACTCTCCACTGTGATTATTTTTTGAATGTGCGAACCTGAAAAAATTTCGCTTCGAAACATGGAAAATGTAAATTTTCAATTTTATGTCGAATACTAAACACAATGGATTACCTTCAGTTTTGCAAAGATGTTGGAATTTATATAAAGGTACTGATTCAAAAATATTTAATAGTTATTCCAATTAGTTTAATGGTTATGGGACATTTTCGTATCTTTAGTCGAACCTATATCGAATATCTCCATATTTAAAATCGATATCTAAGATAGCGTTTACATTTCTTTCATTGCTATCCATTGTGATGAATTTGTGAAAGGTTCAATTGAATTGAAGAATATGGATTTTTTTGCAATTTTGCACAGACGTTGGAATTTCTATAAATGTCTTAAATTGAAGATATTTAATAATTACTCCAATTAGTTTAATGGATATTTTACATTTTCTAATCTTTACCATATATCGAATATCTCCATATTTACAATCGATATCAAAGAAAGCGTTTATATTTATTTCATTACTCTCAACTGTGATTATTTTTTGAATGTGTGAACCTAACAGAATTTTTTTTCGAAAAAGTGAAAATTTAAATTTTCAATTTTTTGTTAAATACTAAACACAATGGATTGTCTAGCTGCTTTCGAAAGATGTTGGAATTTATATAAAGGTATTGATTCAAAAGTATTTAATAATTATTCCAATTAGTTTAATGGTTATGGGACATTTTCTTATATTTACTCGACCCTATACCGAATATCTCCATATTTAAAATCGATATCAAAGAAAGCGTTTACATTTCTTTCATTGCTATCCATTGTGATGAATTTTTGAAAGTTTCTATTGAATTCAATATTTATTGAATCATGGAAAATGCCTTCCAAATTTTTCAATTTTTCTTCAATACTAAAGACTATGGATTGTCTTGCAATTTTGCAAAGATTTTGGAATTTCTATAAGGGTGTTAAATCGAAGCTATTTAATAATACTCCAATTAGTTTAATAGTTATTTTACATTTTCTAATCTTTACCATATATCGAATATCTCCATATTTACAATCGATATCAAAGAAAGCGTTTATATTTTTTCATTACTCTCACTGTGATGATTTTTTGAATGTGAACCTAACAGAATTTGTTTCGAAAAAGTGAAAATTTAAATTTTCAATTTTTGTAAATACTAAACACAATGGATTGTCTAGCTGTTTTCGAAAGATGTTGGAATTTATATAAAGGTATTGATTCAAAAGGTATTTATAATTATTAAAATTAGTTTAATGGTTATGGGACATTTTCTTATCTTATCGACCCTATACCGAATATCTCCATATTTAAAATCGATATCAAAGAAAGCGTTTACATTCTTTCATTGCTATCCATTGAGATGAATTTTCGAAAGTTTCAATTGAATCAATATTTATTGAATCATGGAAAATGCCTTCCAAATTTTTCAATTTTTCTTCAAATACTAAACAATATGGATTGCCTTGCAATTTTGCAAGATTTGGAATTTCTATAAGGGTGTTAAATCGAATCTATTTAATAATCACTCCTATTAGTTTAATAGTTATTTTACATTTTCTAATCTTTACCATATATCGAATATCTCCATATTTACAATCGATATCAAAGAAGCGTTTATATTTCTTTCATTATTCTCCACCGTGATGATTTTTTGAATGTATGAAACGGAAAGAATTTTGTTCGAAAAATGGGAAAATGTAAATTTTCAATTTTTCTCGAATACTAAACACAATGGATTATCTTCCAGTTTTGCAAAGATGTTGGAATTAATATAAAGGTTGATTCAAAAATATTTAATAATTATTCCAATTAGTTTAATGGTTAGAGACATTTCTTATCTTTACTCGACCCTATAGAGAATATCTCCATATTTAAAATGGATATCAAAGAAAGCGTTTACTTTTCTTTCATTACTCTCCATTGTCATGAATTTTTGAAAGGTTCAATTGAATTCAAGAATATGGATTTTCTTGCAATTTTGCACAGATGTTGGAATTTCCATAAAGGTCTTACATTGAAGATATTTAATAATTACTCAAATTAGTTTAATGTTTATTTTAGATTTTCTAATCTTTACCATATATCGAATATCTCAATATTTACAATCGATATCAAAGAAAGCGTTTATATTTTTTCATTACTCTCAACTGTGATTATTTTTTGAATGTGTGAACCTGAAAGAATTTCGCTTCGAAAACATGGGAAAATGTAAATTTTCAATTTTATGTCGAATACTAAACAAAATGGATTACCTTCAGTTATGCAAAGATGTTGGAATTTAATATAGGTACTGATTCAAAAATATTTAATAATTATTCCAATTAGTTTAATGTTATTGTACATTTTCGTATCTTTACTCGACCCTATATCGAATATCTCCATATTTAAAATCGATATTTAAGAAAGCGTTTACATTTCTTTCATTGCTATCCATTGTGATGAATTTTTGAAAGGTTCAATTGAATTGAAGAATATGGATTTTTTTTCAATTTTGCACAGACGTTAGAATTTCTATAAAGGTCTTAAATTGAAGATATTTAATAATTACTCCAAATAGTTTAATGGATATTTTACATTTTCTAATCTTTAAAATATATCGAATATCTCCATATTTACAATCGATATCAAAGAAAGCGTTTATATTTATTTCATTACTCTCCACTGTGATTATTTTTTGAATGCGTGAACCTAACAGAATTTTTGTTCGAAAAGTGAAAATTTAAATTTTCAATTTTTTTTAAATACTAAACACAAGGATTGTCTAGCTGTTTTCGAAAGATGTTGGAATTTATATAAAGGTATTGATTCAAAAGTATTTAATAATTATTCCAATTAGTTTAATGGTTAAGGGACATTTTCTTATCTTTACTCGACCGTATACCGAATATCTCCATATTTAAAATCGATATCAAAGAAAGCGTTTACATTTCTTTCATTGCTATCCATTGAGATGAATTTTTGAAAGTTTCAATTGAATTCAATATTTATTGAATAATGGGAAAATGCCTTACAAATTTTCAATTTTTCTTCAAATACTAAAGACTATGGATTGTCTTAAATTTTACAAAGATTTGGAATTTCTATAAAGGTGTTAAATCGAAGCTATTTAATAATTACTCCAATTAGTTTAATGGTTATTTTACATTTTTCTAATCTTTACCATATATCGAATATCTCAATATTTACAATCGATATCAAAGAAAGCGTTTATATTTATTTCATTACTCTCCACTGTGATTATTTTTTGAATGCGTGAACCTAATAGAATTTTTGTTTGAAAAATGTGAAAATTTAATTTTTCAATTTTTTCTTAAATACTAAAGACAATGGATTGTCTAGCAGTTTTCGAAAGATGTTGGAATTTATATAAATTTATTGATTCGAAAGTATTTAATAATTATTCCAATTAGTTTAATGGTTATGGGACATTTTCTTATCTTTACTCGACCCTATACCGAATATCTCCATATTTAAAATTCATATCAAAGAAAGCGTTTATATTTCTTTCATTACTCTCCACTGTGATGATTTTTGAATGTGTGAACCTGAAAGAATTTCGCTTCGAAACATGGGAAAATGTAAATTTTCAATTTTTTGTCGAATACTAAACACAATGGATTACCTTGCAGTTTTGCAGAGATGATGTAATTTATATAAAGGTACTGATTCAAAAGTATTTAATAATTATTCCAATTAGTTTAATGGTTATGGGACATTTTCTTATCTTTACTCGACCTATTTCAAATATCTCCATATTTATAATCGATATCAAAGAAACCGTTTACATTTCTTTCATTCCTATTCATTGTGACGAATTTTTGAAAGTTTCAATTGTATTCAAGACTGGATTTTCTTGCAATTTTGCACAGACGTTAGAATTTCTATAAAGGTCTTAAATTGAAGATATGTAATAATTACTCCAATTAGTTTAATGGTTATTTTACATTTTCTAATCGAATATCTCCATATTTACAATCAATATCAAAGAAAGCGTTTATATTTATTTCATTACTCTCCACTGTGATTATTTTTTGAATGCGTGAACCTAACAGAATTTTTGTTCGAAAAAGTGAAAATTTAAATTTTCAATTTTTTGTTAAATACTAAACACAATGGATTTTCTAGCTGTTTTCGAAAGATGTTGGAATTTATATAATGGTATTGATTCAAAAGTATTTAATAATTATTCCAATTAGTTTAATGGTTATGGGACATTTTCTTATCTTTACTCGAACCTATACCGAATATCTCCATATTTAAAATCGATATCAAAGAAAGCGTTCACATTTTTCATTGCTATCCATTGAGATGAATTTTTAAAAGTTTCAATTGAATTCAATATTTATTGAATAATGGGAAAATGCCTTCCAAATTTTTCAATTTTTTTGAAATACTATGACTATGGATTGTCTTACAATTTTGCAAAGATTTTGGAATTTCTATAAGGTGTTAAATCGAAGCTATTTAATAATTACTCCTATTAGTTTAATAGTTATTTTACATTTTCTAATCTTTACCATATATCGAATATCTCCATATTTACAATCGATATCAAAGAAAGCGTTTATATTTCCTTCAATACTCTCCACTGTGATGATTTTTTGAATGTATGAAACGTAAAGAATTTTTGTTCGAAAAACGGGAAAATGTAAATTTTCAATTTTTGTCGCATACTAAACACAATGGATTATCTTCCAGTTTTGCAAAGATGTTGGAATTAATATAAAGGTATTGATTCAAAAATATTTAATAATTATTCCAATTAGTTTAATGGTTATGAGACATTTCTTATCTTTACTCGACGCTATAGAGAATATCTCCATATTTAAAATGGATATCAAAGAAAGCGTTTACTTTTCTTTCATTACTCTCCTTTGTCATGAATTTTTGAAAGGTTCAATTCAATTCAAGAATATGGATTTTCTTGCAATTTTGCACAGATGTTGGAATTTCTATAAAGGTCTTACATTGAAGATATTTAATAATTACTCAATTAGTTTAATGTTTATTTTAGATTTTCTAATCTTACCATATATCGAATATCTCAATATTTACAATTGATATCAAAGAAAGCGTTTATATTTTTTTCATTACTCTCAACTGTGATTATTTTTTGAATGTGTGAACCTGAAAGAATTTCGCTTCGAAACATGGGAAAATGTAAATTTTCAAATTTATGTCGAATACTAAACACAATGGATTACCTTCAGTTTTGCAAAGATGTTGGAATTTATATAAAGGTACTGATTCAAAAGTATTTAATAATTATTCCAATTAGTTTAATGGTTGTGGGACATTTTCTTATCTTTACTCGACCCTATATCAAATATCTCCATATTTATAATCGATATCAAAGAAACCGTTTACATTTCTTTCATTCCTATCCATTGTGATGAATTTTTGAAAGTTTCAATTGAATTCAAGAATATGGATTTTCTTGCAATTTTGCACAGACGTTAGAATTTCTATAAAGGTCTTAAATTGAAGATATTTAATAATTACTCGAATTAGTTTAATGGTTATTTTACATTTTCTAATCTTTACCATATATCGAATATCTCAATATTTACAATCGATATCAAAGAAAGCGTTTATATTTCTTTCATTACTCTCCACTGTGATTATTTTTGAATGTGCGAACCTGAAAAAATTTCGCTTCGAAACATGGGAAAATGTAAATTTTCAATTTTATGTCGAATACTAAACACAATGGATTACCTTCAGTTTTGCAAAGATGTTGGAATTTATATAAAGGTACTGATTCAAAAATATTTAATAGTTATTCCAATTAGTTTAATGGTTATGGGACATTTTCGTATCTTTAGTCGAACCTATATCGAATATCTCCATATTTAAAATCGATATCTAAGATAGCGTTTACATTTCTTTCATTGCTATCCATTGTGATGAATTTGTGAAAGGTTCAATTGAATTGAAGAATATGGATTTTTTGCAATTTTGCACAGACGTTGGAATTTCTATAAATGTCTTAAATTGAAGATATTTAATAATTACTCCAATTAGTTTAATGGATATTTTACATTTTCTAATCTTTACCATATATCGAATATCTCCATATTTACAATCGATATCAAAGAAAGCGTTTATATTTATTTCATTACTCTCAACTGTGATTATTTTTTGAATGTGTGAACCTAACAGAATTTTTTTTCGAAAAAGTGAAAATTTAAATTTTCAATTTTTTGTTAAATACTAAACACAATGGATTGTCTAGCTGCTTTCGAAAGATGTTGGAATTTATATAAAGGTATTGATTCAAAAGTATTTAATAATTATTCCAATTAGTTTAATGGTTATGGGACATTTTCTTATATTTACTCGACCCTATACCGAATATCTCCATATTTAAATCGATATCAAAGAAAGCGTTTACATTTCTTTCATTGCTATCCATTGTGATGAATTTTGAAAGTTTCTATTGAATTCAATATTTATTGAATCATGGGAAAATGCCTTCCAAATTTTTCAATTTTTCTTCAAATACTAAAGACTATGGATTGTCTTACTATTTTGCAAAGATTTTGGAATTCTATAAGGGTGTTAAATCGAAGCTATTTAATAATTACTCCAATTAGTTTAATAGTTATTTTACATTTTCTAATCTTTACCATATATCGAATATCTCCATATTTACAATCGATATCAAAGAAAGCGTTTATATTTTTTTCATTACTCTCAACTGTGATTATTTTTTGAATACGTGAACCTAACAGAATTTTTGTTTGAAAAAGTGAAAATTTAAATTTTCAATTTTTGTTAAATACTAAACACAATGGATTGTCTAGCTGTTTTCGAAAGATGTTGGAATTTATATAAGGTATTGATTCAAAGGTATTTATTATTTATTAAAATTAGTTTAATGGTTATGGGACATTTTCTTATCTTTACTCGACCCTATACCGAATATCTCCATATTTAAAATCGATATCAAAGAAAGCGTTTACATATCTTTCATTGCTATCCATTGAGATGAATTTTGAAAGTTTCAATTGAATTCAATATTTATTGAATAATGGGAAAATGCCTTCCAAATTTTTCAATTTTTCTTCAAGTACTAAAGACTATGGATTTTCTTGCAATTTTGCACAGATGTTGGAATTTCTATTAAGGTGTTAAATCGAAGCTATTTAATAATAACTCCAATTAGTTTTATAGTTATTTTACATTTTCTATCTTTACCATATATCGAATATCTCCATATTTACAATCGATATCAAAGAATGCGTTTATATTTCTTTCATTACTCTCCACTGTGATGATTTTTTGAATGTGTGAACCTGAAAGAATTTATGTTCGAAAAATGGGAAAATGTAAATTTTCAATTTTCTGTCAAATACTGAACACAATGGATTATCTTGCAGTTTTGCAAAGATGTTGAAATTTATATAAAAGTACTGATTCAAAAATATTTAATAATTATTCCAATTAGTTTAATGGTTATGGGACATTTTCTTATCCTTACTCGAACCTATACCGAATATCTCCATATTTATAATCTATATCAAAGAAACCGTATATTTCTTTCATTCCTATCCATTGTGATGAATTTTTGAAAGTTTCAATTAAATTCAAGAATATTGGTTTTCTTGCAATTTTGCACAGACGTTAGAATTTCTATAAAGGTATTAAATTGAAGATATGGAATAATTACTCCAATTAGTTTAATGGTTATGTTACATTTTCTAATCTTTACCATATATCGAATATCTCAATATTTACAATCGATATCAAAGAAAGCGTTTGAAAAATGTGAAAATTTAATTTTTCAATTTTTTGTTAAATACTAAACACAATGGATGTCCAGCAGTTTTCTAAAGATGTTGGAATTTATATAAAGTTATTGATTCAAAAGTATTAAATAATTATTCCAATTAGTTTAATGGTTATGGGACATTTTCTTATCTTTACTCGACCCTATACCGAATATCTCCATATTTAAAATTCATATCAAAGAAAGCGTTTATATTTCTTTCATTACTCTCCACTGTGTTGATTTTTTAAATGTATGAAACGGAAAGAATTTTTGTTCGAAAAATGGGAAAATGTAAATTTTCAATTTTTTGTCGAATACTAAACACAATGGATTATCTTCCAGTTTTGCAAAGATGTTGGAATTAATACAAAGGTGTTGATTCAAAAATATTTAATAATTATTCCAATTTGTTTAATGGTTATGAGACATTTCTTATCTTTACTCGACCCTATACAGAATAACTCCATATTTAAAATGGATATCAAAGAAAGCGTTTACTTTTCTTTCATTACTCTCCATTGTGATGAATTTTTGAAAGGTTCAATTGAATTCAAGAATATGGATATTCTTGCAATTTTGCGCAGATGTTGGAATTTCTATAAAGGTCTTACATTGAAGATATTTAGTAATTACTCAAATTAGTTTGATGGTTATTTTACATTTTCTAATCTTTACCATATATCGAATATCTCCATATTTACAATCAATATCAAAGAAAGCGTTTATATTTATTTCATTACTCTCGACTGTATTTATTTTTTGAATGCGTGAACCTAACAGAATTTTTGTTCGAAAAAGTCAAAATTTAAATTTTCAATTTTTTGTTAAATACTAAACAATGGATTGTCTAGCTGTTTTCGAAAGATGTTGGAATTTATATAAAGGTATTGATTCAAAAGTATTTAATAATTATTCCAATTAGTTTAATGGTTATGGGACATTTTCTTATCTTAATCGACCCTATACCGAATATCTCCATATTTAAAATCGATATCAAAGAAAGCGTTTACATTTCTTTCATTGCTATCCATTGAGATGAATTTTCGAAAGTTTCAATTCAATACAATATTTATTGAATCATGGGAAAATGCCTTCCAAATTTTTCAATTTTTCTTCAAATACTAAACAATACGGATTGCCTTGCAATTTTGCAAAGATTTTGGAATTTCTATAAGGGTGTTAAATCGAATCTATTTAATAATCACTCCTATTAGTTTAATAGTTATTTTACATTTTCTAATCTTTACCATATATCGAATATCTCCATATTTACAATCGATATCAAAGAAAGCGTTTATATTTCTTACATTACTCTCCACTGTGATGATTTTTTGAATGTGTGAACCTGAAAGAATTTCGCTTCGAAACATGGGAAAATGTAAATTTTCAATTTTTTTCGAATACTAAACACAATGGATTACCTTGCAGTTTTGCAAATATGTTGCAATTTATATAAAGGTACTGATTCAAAAGTATTTAATAATTATTCCAATTAGTTTAATGGTTGTGGGACATTTTCTTATCTTTACTCGACCCTATATCAAATATCTCCATATTTATAATCGATATCAAAGAAACCGTTTACATTTCTTTCATTCCTATCCATTGTGATGAATTTTTGAAAGTTTCAATTGAATTCAAGAATATGGATTTTCTTGCAATTTTGCACAGACTTTAGAATTTCTATAAAGGTCTTAAATTGAAGATATTTAATAATTACTCGAATTAGTTTAATGGTTATTTTACATTTTCTAATCTTTACCATATATCGAATATCTCAATATTTACAATCGATATCAAAGAAAGCGTTTATATTTCTTTCATTACTCTCCACTGTGATTATTTTTTGAATGTGCGAACCTGAAAAAATTTCGCTTCGAAACATGGGAAAATGTAAATTTTCAATTTTATGTCGAATACTAAACACAATGGATTACCTTCAGTTTTGCAAAGATGTTGGAATTTATATAAAGGTACTGATTCAAAAATATTTAATAGTTATTCCAATTAGTTTAATGGTTATGGGACATTTTCGTATCTTTAGTCGAACCTATATCGAATATCTCCATATTTAAAATCGATATCTAAGATAGCGTTTACATTTCTTTCATTGCTATCCATTGTGATGAATTTGTGAAAGGTTCAATTGAATTGAAGAATATGGATTTTTTGCAATTTTGCACAGACGTTGGAATTTCTATAAATGTCTTAAATTGAAGATATTTAATAATTACTCCAATTAGTTTAATGGATATTTTACATTTTCTAATCTTTACCATATATCGAATATCTCCATATTTACAATCGATATCAAAGAAAGCGTTTATATTTATTTCATTACTCTCAACTGTGATTATTTTTTGAATGTGTGAACCTAACAGAATTTTTTTTCGAAAAAGTGAAAATTTAAATTTTCAATTTTTTGTTAAATACTAAACACAATGGATTGTCTAGCTGCTTTCGAAAGATGTTGGAATTTATATAAAGGTATTGATTCAAAAGTATTTAATAATTATTCCAATTAGTTTAATGGTTATGGGACATTTTCTTATATTTACTCGACCCTATACCGAATATCTCCATATTTAAAATCGATATCAAAGAAAGCGTTTACATTTCTTTCATTGCTATCCATTGTGATGAATTTTTGAAAGTTTCTATTGAATTCAATATTTATTGAATCATGGGAAAATGCCTTCCAAATTTTTCAATTTTCTTCAAATACTAAAGACTATGGATTGTCTTACTATTTTGCAAAGATTTTGGAATTTCTATAAGGGTGTTAAATCGAAGCTATTTAATAATTACTCCAATTAGTTTAATAGTTATTTTACATTTTCTAATCTTTACCATATATCGAATATCTCCATATTTACAATCGATATCAAAGAAAGCGTTTATATTTTTTCATTACTCTCAACTGTGATTATTTTTTGAATACGTGAACCTAACAGAATTTTTGTTTGAAAAAGTGAAAATTTAAATTTTCAATTTTTTGTTAAATACTAAACACAATGGATTGTCTAGCTGTTTTCGAAAGATGTTGGAATTTATATAAAGGTATTGATTCAAAGGTATTTATTATTTATTAAAATTAGTTTAATGGTTATGGGACATTTTCTTATCTTTACTCGACCCTATACCGAATATCTCCATATTTAAAATCGATATCAAAGAAAGCGTTTACATATCTTTCATTGCTATCCATTGAGATGAATTTTTGAAAGTTTCAATTGAATTCAATATTTATTGAATAATTGGAAAATGCCTTCCAAATTTTTCAATTTTTCTTCAAGTACTAAAGACTATGGATTTTCTTGCAATTTTGCACAGATGTTGGAATTTCTATTAAGGTGTTAAATCGAAGCTATTTAATAATAACTCCAATTAGTTTTCTAGTTATTTTACATTTTCTAATCTTTGCCATATATCGAATATCTCCATATTTACAATCGATATCAAAGAATGCGTTTATATTTCTTTCATTACTCTCCACTGTGATGATTTTTTGAATGTGTGAACCTGAAAGAATTTATGTTCGAAAAATGGGAAAATGTAAATTTTCAATTTTCTGTCAAATACTGAACACAATGGATTATCTTGCAGTTTTGCAAAGATGTTGAAATTTATATAAAAGTACTGATTCAAAAATATTTAATAATTATTCCAATTAGTTTAATGGTTATGGGACATTTTCTTATCTTAATCGACCCTATACCGAATATCTCCATATTTAAAATCGATATCAAAGAAAGCGTTTACATTTCTTTCATTGCTATCCATTGAGATGAATTTTCGAAAGTTTCAATTGAATACAATATTTATTGAATCATGGGAAAATGCCTTCCAAATTTTTCAATTTTTCTTCAAATACTAAACAATATGGATTGCCTTGCAATTTTGCAAAGATTTTGGAATTTCTATAAGGGTGTTAAATCGAATCTATTTAATAATCACTCCTATTAGTTTAATAGTTATTTTACATTTTCTAATCTTTACCATATATCGAATATCTCCATATTTACAATCGATATCAAAGAAAGCGTTTATATTTCTTTCATTATTCTCCACCGTGATGATTTTTGAATGTATGAAACGGAAAGAATTTTTGTTCGAAAAATGGGAAAATGTAAATTTTCAATTTTTCTCGAATACTAAACACAATGGATTATCTTCCAGTTTTGCAAAGATGTTGGAATTAATATAAAGGTATTGATTCAAAAATATTTAATAATTATTCCAATTAGTTTAATGGTTAAGAGACATTTCTTATCTTTACTCGACCCTATAGAGAATATCTCCATATTTAAAATGGATATCAAAGAAAGCGTTTACTTTTCTTTCATTACTCTCCATTGTCATGAATTTTTGAAAGGTTCAATTGAATTCAAGAATATGGATTTTCTTGCAATTTTGCACAGATGTTGGAATTTCCATAAAGGTCTTACATTGAAGATATTTAATAATTACTCAAATTAGTTTAATGTTTATTTTAGATTTTCTAATCTTTACCATATATCGAATATCTCAATATTTACAATCGATATCAAAGAAAGCGTTTATATTTTTTTCATTACTCTCAACTGTGATTATTTTTTGAATGTGTGAACCTGAAAGAATTTCGCTTCGAAACATGGGAAAATGTAAATTTTCAATTTTATGTCGAATACTAAACAAAATGGATTACCTTCAGTTATGCAAAGATGTTGGAATTTATATATAGGTACTGATTCAAAAATATTTAATAATTATTCCAATTAGTTTAATTGTTATTGTACATTTTCGTATCTTTACTCGACCCTATATCGAATATCTCCATATTTAAAATCGATATTTAAGAAAGCGTTTACATTTCTTTCATTGCTATCCTTGTGATGAATTTTTGAAAGGTTCAATTGAATTGAAGAATATGGATTTTTTTTCAATTTTGCACAGACGTTAGAATTTCTATAAAGGTCTTAAATTGAAGATATTTAATAATTACTCCAAATAGTTTAATGGATATTTTACATTTTCTAATCTTTAAAATATATCGAATATCTCCATATTTACAATCGATATCAAAGAAAGCGTTTATATTTATTTCATTACTCTCCACTGTGATTATTTTTTGAATGCGTGAACCTAACAGAATTTTTGTTCGAAAAAGTGAAAATTTAAATTTTCAATTTTTTTTAAATACTAAACACAAGGGATTGTCTAGCTGTTTTCGAAAGATGTTGGAATTTATATAAAGGTATTGATTCAAAAGTATTTAATAATTATTCCAATTAGTTTAATGGTTAAGGGACATTTTCTTATCTTTACTCGACCGTATACCGAATATCTCCATATTTAAAATCGATATCAAAGAAAGCGTTTACATTTCTTTCATTGCTATCCATTGAGATGAATTTTTGAAAGTTTCAATTGAATTCAATATTTATTGAATAATGGGAAAATGCCTTACAAATTTTTCAATTTTTCTTCAAATACTAAAGACTATGGATTGTCTTAATATTTTACAAAGATTTTGGAATTTCTATAAAGGTGTTAAATCGAAGCTATTTAATAATTACTCCAATTAGTTTAATGGTTATTTTACATTTTTCTAATCTTTACCATATATCGAATATCTCAATATTTACAATCGATATCAAAGAAAGCGTTTATATTTATTTCATTACTCTCCACTGTGATTATTTTTTGAATGCGTGAACCTAATAGAATTTTTGTTTGAAAAATGTGAAAATTTAATTTTTCAATTTTTTCTTAAATACTAAAGACAATGGATTGTCTAGCAGTTTTCGAAAGATGTTGGAATTTATATAAATTTATTGATTCGAAAGTATTTAATAATTATTCCAATTAGTTTAATGGTTATGGGACATTTCTTATCTTTACTCGACCCTATACCGAATATCTCCATATTTAAAATTCATATCAAAGAAAGCGTTTATATTTCTTTCATTACTCTCCACTGTGATGATTTTTTGAATGTGTGAACCTGAAAGAATTTCGCTTCGAAACATGGGAAAATGTAAATTTTCAATTTTTTGTCGAATACTAAACACAATGGATTACCTTGCAGTTTTGCAGAGATGATGTAATTTATATAAAGGTACTGATTCAAAAGTATTTAATAATTATTCCAATTAGTTTAATGGTTATGGGACATTTTCTTATCTTTACTCGACCTATTTCAAATATCTCCATATTTATAATCGATATCAAAGAAACCGTTTACATTTCTTTCATTCCTATTCATTGTGACGAATTTTTGAAAGTTTCAATTGTATTCAAGACTCTGGATTTTCTTGCAATTTTGCACAGACGTTAGAATTTCTATAAAGGTCTTAAATTGAAGATATGTAATAATTACTCCAATTAGTTTAATGGTTATTTTACATTTTCTAATCGAATATCTCCATATTTACAATCAATATCAAAGAAAGCGTTTATATTTATTTCATTACTCTCCACTGTGATTATTTTTTGAATGCGTGAACCTAACAGAATTTTTGTTCGAAAAAGTGAAAATTTAAATTTTCAATTTTTTGTTAAATACTAAACACAATGGATTTTCTAGCTGTTTTCGAAAGATGTTGGAATTTATATAATGGTATTGATTCAAAAGTATTTAATAATTATTCCAATTAGTTTAATGGTTATGGGACATTTTCTTATCTTTACTCGAACCTATACCGAATATCTCCATATTTAAAATCGATATCAAAGAAAGCGTTCACATTTCTTTCATTGCTATCCATTGAGATGAATTTTTAAAAGTTTCAATTGAATTCAATATTTATTGAATAATGGGAAAATGCCTTCCAAATTTTTCAATTTTTCTTGAAATACTATGACTATGGATTGTCTTACAATTTTGCAAAGATTTTGGAATTTCTATAAGGCTGTTAAATCGAAGCTATTTAATAATTACTCCTATTAGTTTAATAGTTATTTTACATTTTCTAATCTTTACCATATATCGAATATCTCCATATTACAATCGATATCAAAGAAAGCGTTTATATTTCCTTCAATACTCTCCACTGTGATGATTTTTTGAATGTATGAAACGTAAAGAATTTTTGTTCGAAAAACGGGAAAATGTAAATTTTCAATTTTTGTCGCATACTAAACACAATGGATTATCTTCCAGTTTTGCAAAGATGTTGGAATTAATATAAAGGTATTGATTCAAAAATATTTAATAATTATTCCAATTAGTTTAATGGTTATGAGACATTTCTTATCTTTACTCGACGCTATAGAGAATATCTCCATATTTAAAATGGATATCAAAGAAAGCGTTTACTTTTCTTTCATTACTCTCCTTTGTCATGAATTTTTGAAAGGTTCAATTCAATTCAAGAATATGGATTTTCTTGCAATTTTGCACAGATGTTGGAATTTCTATAAAGGTCTTACATTGAAGATATTTAATAATTACTCAAATTAGTTTAATGTTTATTTTAGATTTTCTAATCTTTACCATATATCGAATATCTCAATATTTACAATTGATATCAAAGAAAGCGTTTATATTTTTTTCATTACTCTCAACTGTGATTATTTTTTGAATGTGTGAACCTGAAAGAATTTCGCTTCGAAACATGGGAAAATGTAAATTTTCAAATTTATGTCGAATACTAAACACAATGGATTACCTTCAGTTTTGCAAAGATGTTGGAATTTATATAAAGGTACTGATTCAAAAGTATTTAATAATTATTCCAATTAGTTTAATGGTTGTGGGACATTTTCTTATCTTTACTCGACCCTATATCAAATATCTCCATATTTATAATCGATATCAAAGAAACCGTTTACATTTCTTTCATTCCTATCCATTGTGATGAATTTTTGAAAGTTTCAATTGAATTCAAGAATATGGATTTTCTTGCAATTTTGCACAGACGTTAGAATTTCTATAAAGGTCTTAAATTGAAGATATTTAATAATTACTCGAATTAGTTTAATGGTTATTTTACATTTTCTAATCTTTACCATATATCGAATATCTCAATATTTACAATCGATATCAAAGAAAGCGTTTATATTTCTTTCATTACTCTCCACTGTGATTATTTTTTGAATGTGCGAACCTGAAAAAATTTCGCTTCGAAACATGGGAAAATGTAAATTTTCAATTTTATGTCGAATACTAAACACAATGGATTACCTTCAGTTTTGCAAAGATGTTGGAATTTATATAAAGGTACTGATTCAAAAATATTTAATAGTTATTCCAATTAGTTTAATGGTTATGGGACATTTTCGTATCTTTAGTCGAACCTATATCGAATATCTCCATATTTAAAATCGATATCTAAGATAGCGTTTACATTTCTTTCATTGCTATCCATTGTGATGAATTTGTGAAAGGTTCAATTGAATTGAAGAATATGGATTTTTTTGCAATTTTGCACAGACGTTGGAATTTCTATAAATGTCTTAAATTGAAGATATTTAATAATTACTCCAATTAGTTTAATGGATATTTTACATTTTCTAATCTTTACCATATATCGAATATCTCCATATTTACAATCGATATCAAAGAAAGCGTTTATATTTATTTCATTACTCTCAACTGTGATTATTTTTTGAATGTGTGAACCTAACAGAATTTTTTTTCGAAAAAGTGAAAATTTAAATTTTCAATTTTTTGTTAAATACTAAACACAATGGATTGTCTAGCTGCTTTCGAAAGATGTTGGAATTTATATAAAGGTATTGATTCAAAAGTATTTAATAATTATTCCAATTAGTTTAATGGTTATGGGACATTTTCTTATATTTACTCGACCCTATACCGAATATCTCCATATTTAAAATCGATATCAAAGAAAGCGTTTACATTTCTTTCATTGCTATCCATTGTGATGAATTTTTGAAAGTTTCTATTGAATTCAATATTTATTGAATCATGGGAAAATGCCTTCCAAATTTTTCAATTTTTCTTCAAATACTAAAGACTATGGATTGTCTTACTATTTTGCAAAGATTTTGGAATTTCTATAAGGGTGTTAAATCGAAGCTATTTAATAATTACTCCAATTAGTTTAATAGTTATTTTACATTTTCTAATCTTTACCATATATCGAATATCTCCATATTTACAATCGATATCAAAGAAAGCGTTTATATTTTTTTCATTACTCTCAACTGTGATTATTTTTTGAATACGTGAACCTAACAGAATTTTTGTTTGAAAAAGTGAAAATTTAAATTTTCAATTTTTTGTTAAATACTAAACACAATGGATTGTCTAGCTGTTTTCGAAAGATGTTGGAATTTATATAAAGGTATTGATTCAAAGGTATTTATTATTTATTAAAATTAGTTTAATGGTTATGGGACATTTTCTTATCTTTACTCGACCCTATACCGAATATCTCCATATTTAAAATCGATATCAAAGAAAGCGTTTACATATCTTTCATTGCTATCCATTGAGATGAATTTTTGAAAGTTTCAATTGAATTCAATATTTATTGAATAATGGGAAAATGCCTTCCAAATTTTTCAATTTTTCTTCAAGTACTAAAGACTATGGATTTTCTTGCAATTTTGCACAGATGTTGGAATTTCTATTAAGGTGTTAAATCGAAGCTATTTAATAATAACTCCAATTAGTTTTATAGTTATTTTACATTTTCTAATCTTTACCATATATCGAATATCTCCATATTTACAATCGATATCAAAGAATGCGTTTATATTTCTTTCATTACTCTCCACTGTGATGATTTTTTGAATGTGTGAACCTGAAAGAATTTATGTTCGAAAAATGGGAAAATGTAAATTTTCAATTTTCTGTCAAATACTGAACACAATGGATTATCTTGCAGTTTTGCAAAGATGTTGAAATTTATATAAAAGTACTGATTCAAAAATATTTAATTCCAATTAGTTTAATGGTTATGGGACATTTTCTTATCCTTACTCGAACCTATACCGAATATCTCCATATTTATAATCTATATCAAAGAAACCGTATATTTCTTTCATTCCTATCCATTGTGATGAATTTTTGAAAGTTTCAATTAAATTCAAGAATATTGGTTTTCTTGCAATTTTGCACAGACGTTAGAATTTCTATAAAGGTATTAAATTGAAGATATGGAATAATTACTCCAATTAGTTTAATGGTTATGTTACATTTTCTAATCTTTACCATATATCGAATATCTCAATATTTACAATCGATATCAAAGAAAGCGTTTGAAAAATGTGAAAATTTAATTTTTCAATTTTTTGTTAAATACTAAACACAATGGATTGTCCAGCAGTTTTCTAAAGATGTTGGAATTTATATAAAGTTATTGATTCAAAAGTATTAAATAATTATTCCAATTAGTTTAATGGTTATGGGACATTTTCTTATCTTTACTCGACCCTATACCGAATATCTCCATATTTAAAATTCATATCAAAGAAAGCGTTTATATTTCTTTCATTACTCTCCACTGTGTTGATTTTTTAAATGTATGAAACGGAAAGAATTTTTGTTCGAAAAATGGGAAAATGTAAATTTTCAATTTTTTGTCGAATACTAAACACAATGGATTATCTTCCAGTTTTGCAAAGATGTTGGAATTAATACAAAGGTGTTGATTCAAAAATATTTAATAATTATTCCAATTAGTTTAATGGTTATGAGACATTTCTTATCTTTACTCGACCCTATACAGAATAACTCCATATTTAAAATGGATATCAAAGAAAGCGTTTACTTTTCTTTCATTACTCTCCATTGTGATGAATTTTTGAAAGGTTCAATTGAATTCAAGAATATGGATATTCTTGCAATTTTGCGCAGATGTTGGAATTTCTATAAAGGTCTTACATTGAAGATATTTAGTAATTACTCAAATTAGTTTGATGGTTATTTTACATTTTCTAATCTTTACCATATATCGAATATCTCCATATTTACAATCAATATCAAAGAAAGCGTTTATATTTATTTCATTACTCTCGACTGTATTTATTTTTTGAATGCGTGAACCTAACAGAATTTTTGTTCGAAAAAGTCAAAATTTAAATTTTCAATTTTTGTTAAATACTAAACAATGGATTGTCTAGCTGTTTTCGAAAGATGTTGGAATTTATATAAAGGTATTGATTCAAAAGTATTTAATAATTATTCCAATTAGTTTAATGGTTATGGGACATTTTCTTATCTTAATCGACCCTATACCGAATATCTCCATATTTAAAATCGATATCAAAGAAAGCGTTTACATTTCTTTCATTGCTATCCATTGAGATGAATTTTCGAAAGTTTCAATTCAATACAATATTTATTGAATCATGGGAAAATGCCTTCCAAATTTTTCAATTTTTCTTCAAATACTAAACAATACGGATTGCCTTGCAATTTTGCAAAGATTTTGGAATTTCTATAAGGGTGTTAAATCGAATCTATTTAATAATCACTCCTATTAGTTTAATAGTTATTTTACATTTTCTAATCTTTACCATATATCGAATATCTCCATATTTACAATCGATATCAAAGAAAGCGTTTATATTTCTTACATTACTCTCCACTGTGATGATTTTTTGAATGTGTGAACCTGAAAGAATTTCGCTTCGAAACATGGGAAAATGTAAATTTTCAATTTTTTTCGAATACTAAACACAATGGATTACCTTGCAGTTTTGCAAATATGTTGCAATTTATATAAAGGTACTGATTCAAAAGTATTTAATAATTATTCCAATTAGTTTAATGGTTGTGGGACATTTTCTTATCTTTACTCGACCCTATATCAAATATCTCCATATTTATAATCGATATCAAAGAAACCGTTTACATTTCTTTCATTCCTATCCATTGTGATGAATTTTTGAAAGTTTCAATTGAATTCAAGAATATGGATTTTCTTGCAATTTTGCACAGACTTGAATTTCTATAAAGGTCTTAAATTGAAGATATTTAATAATTACTCGAATTAGTTTAATGGTTATTTTACATTTTCTAATCTTTACCATATATCGAATATCTCATATTTACAATCGATATCAAAGAAAGCGTTTATATTTCTTTCATTACTCTCCACTGTGATTATTTTTTGAATGTGCGAACCTGAAAAAATTTTTCGAAACATGGGAAAATGTAAATTTTCAATTTTGTCGAATACTAAACACAATGGATTGTCTTTTTTTCAAAGATGTTGGAATTTATATAAAGGTATTGATTCAAAAGTATTTAATAATTATTCCAATTAGTTTAATGGTTAAGGGACATTTTCTTATCTTTACTCGACCGTATACCGAATATCTCCATATTTAAAATCGATATCAAAGAAAGCGTTTACATTTCTTTCATTGCTATCCATTGAGATGAATTTTTGAAAGTTTCAATTGAATTCAATATTTATTGAATAATGGGAAAATGCCTTACAAATTTTTCAATTTTTCTTCAAATACTAAAGACTATGGATTGTCTTAAAATTTTACAAAGATTTTGGAATTTCTATAAAGGTGTTAAATCGAAGCTATTTAATAATTACTCCAATTAGTTTAATGGTTATTTTACATTTTCTAATCTTTACCATATATCGAATATCTCAATATTTACAATCGATATCAAAGAAAGCGTTTATATTTATTTCATTACTCTCCACTGTTATTATTTTTTGAATGCGTGAACCTAATAGAATTTTTGTTTGAAAAATGTGAAATTTAATTTTTCAATTTTTCTTAAATACTAAAGACAATGGATTGTCTAGCAGTTTTCGAAAGATGTTGGAATTTATATAAATTTATTGATTCGAAAGTATTTAATAATTATTCCAATTAGTTTAATGGTTATGGGACATTTTCTTATCTTTACTCGACCCTATACCGAATATCTCCATATTTAAAATTCATATCAAAGAAAGCGTTTATATTTCTTTCATTACTCTCCACTGTGATGATTTTTTGAATGTGTGAACCTGAAAGAATTTCGCTTCGAAACATGGGAAAATGTAAATTTTCAATTTTTTGTCGAATACTAAACACAATGGATTACCTTGCAGTTTTGCAGAGATGATGTAATTTATATAAAGGTACTGATTCAAAAGTATTTAATAATTATTCCAATTAGTTTAATGGTTATGGGACATTTTCTTATCTTTACTCGACCTATTTCAAATATCTCCATATTTATAATCGATATCAAAGAAACCGTTTACATTTCTTTCATTCCTATTCATTGTGACGAATTTTGAAAGTTTCAATTGTATTCAAGACTATGGATTTTCTTGCAATTTTGCACAGACGTTAGAATTTCTATAAAGGTCTTAAATTGAAGATATTAATAATTACTCCAATTAGTTTAATGGTTATTTTACATTTTCTAATCGAATATCTCCATATTTACAATCAATATCAAAGAAAGCGTTTATATTTATTTCATTACTCTCCACTGTGATTATTTTTTGAATGCGTGAACCTAACACAATTTTTGTTCGAAAAAGTGAAAATTTAAATTTTCAATTTTTTGTTAAATACTAAACACAATGGATTTTCTAGCTGTTTTCGAAAGATGTTGGAATTTATATAATGGTATTGATTCAAAAGTATTTAATAATTATTCCAATTAGTTTAATGGTTATGGGACATTTTCTTATCTTTACTCGAACCTATACCGAATATCTCCATATTTAAAATCGATATCAAAGAAAGCGTTCACATTTCTTTCATTGCTATCCATTGAGATGAATTTTTAAAAGTTTCAATTGAATTCAATATTTATTGAATAATGGGAAAATGCCTTCCAAATTTTTCAATTTTTCTTGAAATACTATGACTATGGATTGTCTTACAATTTTGCAAAGATTTTGGAATTTCTATAAGGCTGTTAAATCGAAGCTATTTAATAATTACTCCTATTAGTTTAATAGTTATTTTACATTTTCTAATCTTTACCATATATCGAATATCTCCATATTTACAATCGATATCAAAGAAAGCGTTTATATTCCTTCAATACTCTCCACTGTGATGATTTTTTGAATGTATGAAACGTAAAGAATTTTTGTTCGAAAAACGGGAAAATGTAAATTTTCAATTTTTGTCGCATACTAAACACAATGGATTATCTTCCAGTTTTGCAAAGATGTTGGAATTAATATAAAGGTATTGATTCAAAAATATTTAATAATTATTCCAATTAGTTTAATGGTTATGAGACATTTCTTATCTTTACTCGACGCTATAGAGAATATCTCCATATTTAAAATGGATATCAAAGAAAGCGTTTACTTTTCTTTCATTACTCTCCTTTGTCATGAATTTTTGAAAGGTTCAATTCAATTCAAGAATATGGATTTTCTTGCAATTTTGCACAGATGTTGGAATTTCTATAAAGGTCTTACATTGAAGATATTTAATAATTACTCAAATTAGTTTAATGTTTATTTTAGATTTTCTAATCTTTACCATATATCGAATATCTCAATATTTACAATTGATATCAAAGAAAGCGTTTATATTTTTTTCATTACTCTCAACTGTGATTATTTTTTGAATGTGTGAACCTGAAAGAATTTCGCTTCGAAACATGGGAAAATGTAAATTTTCAAATTTATGTCGAATACTAAACAAATGGATTACCTTCAGTTTTGCAAAGATGTTGGAATTTATATAAAGGTACTGATTCAAAATATTTAATAATTATTCCAATTAGTTTAATGTTATGGTACATTTTCGTATCTTTACTCGACCCTATATCGAATATCTCCATATTTAAATCGATATCTAAGAAACGTTTACATTTCTTTCATTGCTATCCATTGTGATAATTTTTGAAAGGTTCAATTGAATTGAAGAATATGGATTTTTTTTGCAATTTTGCACAGACGTTGAATTTCTATAAAGGTCTTAAATTGAAATATTTAATAATTACTCCAAATAGTTTAATGGATATTTTACATTTTCTAATCTTTAATATATCGAATATCTCATATTTACACGATATCAAAGAAAGCGTTTTATTTCTTTCATTACTCTCCACTGTGATTATTTTTTGAATGCGTGAACCTAAAAATTTTTGTTTGAAAAATGTGAAAATTAATTTTCAATTTTTGTTAATACTAAACACAATGGATTGTTAGCACTTTCGAAAGATGTTGGAATTTATATAAAGGTACTGATTCAAAAGTATTTAATAATTATTCCAGTTAGTAATGGTTATGGGACATTTTCTTATCTTTACTCGACCTATATCAAATATCTCCATATTTATAAATCGATATCAAAGAAACGTTTACATTTCTTTCATTCCTATCCATTATGATGAATTTTGAAAGTTTCAATTGAATTCAAGAATATGATTTTCTTGCAATTTGCACAGACGTTAGAATTTCTATAAAGTCTTAAATTGAAGATATTTAATAATTACTCCAATTAGTTTAATGGTTATTTTACATTTTATAATCTTTACCATATATCGAATATCTCCATATTTACAATCGATATGAAAGAAAGCGTTTATATTTATTTCATTACTCTCAACTGTGATTATTTTTTGAATGCGTGAACCTAACAGAATTTTTGTTCGAAAAAGTGAAAATTTAAATTTTCAATTTTTTGTTAAATACTAAACACAATGGATTGTCTAGCTGTTTTCGAAAGATGTTGGAATTTATATAAAGGTATTGATTCAAAAGTATTTAATATTTATTCCAATTAGTTTAATGGTTATGGGACATTTTCTTATCTTTACTCGACCCTATACCGAATATCTCCATATTTAAAATTATTCCAATTAGTTTAATGGTTATGGGACATTTTCTTATCTTTACTCGACCCTATACAGAATATCTCCATATTTAAAATTCATATCAAAGAAAGCGTTTATATTTCTTTCATTACACTCCACTGTGATGATTTTTCGAATGTGTGAACCTGAAACAATTTCGCTTCGAATCATGGGAAAATGAAAATTTTCAATTTTTTGTCGAATACTAAACACAATGGATTATGTTGCAGTTTTGCAAAGATGTTGGAATTTATATAAAGGTACTGATTCAAAAATATTTAATAATTATTCCAAATAGTTTAATGGTTATCGGACATTTTCGGATCTTTACTCGACCCTATATCGAATATCTCCATATTTAAAATCGATATCTAAGAAAGCGTTTACATTTCTTTCATTGCTATCCATTGTTATGAATTTTTGAAAGGTTCAATTGAATTGAAGAATATGGATTTTTTGCAATTTTGCACAGACGTTGGAATTTCTATAAAGGTCTTAAATTAAAGCTATTTAATAATTACTCCAATTAGTTTAATAGTTTTTTACATTTCTAATCTTTACCATATATCGAATATCTCCATATTTACAATCGATATCAAAGAAAGCGTTTATATTTCTTTCATTACTCTCCACTGTGATGATTTTTTGAATGTATGAAACGGAAAGAATTTTTGTTCGAAAAATGGGAAAATGTAAATTTTAAATTTTTTGTCGAATACTAACACAATGGATTATCTTCCAGTTTGAAAAGATGTTGGAATTAATATAAATGTATTGATTCAAAATATTTGATAATTATTCCAATTAGTTTAATGGTTATAAGATATTTCTTATCTTTACTCGACCCTATACAGAATATCTCCATATTTAAAATGGATATCAAAGAAAGCGTTTACTTTTCTTTCATTACTCTCCATTGTGATGAATTTTTGAAAGGTTCAATTGAATTCAAGAATATGGATTTTCTTGCAATTTTGCACAGATGTTGGAATTTCTCTAAAGGTCTTACATTGAAGATATTTAATAATTACTCAAATTAGTTTAATGTTTATTTTAGAGTTTCTAATCTTTACCATATATCGAATATCTCAATATTTACAATCGATATCAAACAAAGCGTTTATATTTATTTCATTACTCTCCACTGTGATTATTTTTTGAATGCGTGGACCTAATAGAATTTTTGTTCGAAAAAAGTGAAAATTTAAATTTTCAATTTTTTTCGAATACTAAACACAATGGATTATGTTGCAGTTTTACAAAGATGTTGGAATTTATATAAAGGTACTGATTCAAAAATATTTAATAATTATTCCAATTAGTTTAACGGTTATGGGACATTTTCGTATCTTTACTCGACCCTATATCGAATATCTCCATATTTAAAATCGATATCTAAGAAAGCGTTTACATTTCTTTCATTGCTATCCATTGTGATGAATTTTTGAAAGGTTCAATTGAATTGAAGAATATGGATTTTTTTACAATTTTGCACAGACGTTGGAATTTCTATAAAGGTCTTAAATTGAAGATATTTAATAATTTCTCCAATTAGTTTAATGGATATTTTACATTTTCTAATCTTTACCATATATCGATATCTCCATATTTACAATCGATATCAAAGAAAGCGTTTATATTTATTTCATTACTCTCAACTGTGATTATTTTTTGAATGTGTGAACCTAACAGAATTTTTTTTCGAAAAAGTGAAAATTTAAATTTTCAATTTTTTGTTAAATACTAAACACAATGGATTGTCTATCTGCTTTCGAAAGATGTTGGAATTTATATAGGGTGAACCAAATGTAGGTGGACAGTAAATGATAACGTTTATTTTGAGAATACATATTTAATTTTTTTGTATACTATAATACAAAATAAATTTAAATAAATTTAGTTATAATATTTAATATAATATAACACAAACACCATAGTTATAATGAACACCATAGTTATAATATAATATAACACAAACCGTATTCAACCTACTGTCCACCTACTTTTGGTTCACCGTGTATAAAGGTATTGATTCAAAGTATTTAATAATTATTCCAATTAGTTTAATGGTTATGGGACATTTTCTTATATTTACTCGACCCTATACCGAATATCTCCATATTTAAAATCGATATCAAAGAAGCGTTTACATTTCTTTCATTGCTATCCATTGTGATGAATTTTGAAAGTTTCATTGAATTCAATATTTATTGAATCATGGGAAAATGCTTTCCAAATTTTTCAATTTTTCTTCAAATACTAAAGACTATGGATTGTCTTACTATTTTTCAAAGATTTTGGAATTTCTATAAGGGTGTTAAATCGAAGCTATTTAATAATTACTCCAATTAGTTTAATAGTTATTTTACATTTTCTAATCTTTACCATATATCGAATATCTCCATATTTACAATCGATATCAAAGGAAGCGTTTTATTTTTTCATTACTCTCAACTGTGATTATTTTTGAATACGTGAACCTAACAGAATTTTTGTTCGAAAAAGTGAAAATATAAATTTTCAATTTTTGTTAAATACTAAACACAATGGTTTTCTAGAAATTTTCGAAAGATGTTGGAATTTTATAAAGTTATTGATTCACAATATTTAATAATTACTCGAATTAGTTTAATGGTTATTTTACATTTTCTTATCTTTACTCGATATACGAATATCTCATATTTAAATCGATATCAAAGAAAGCGTTTATATTTTTTCATTACTCTCCACTGTGATTATTTTTTGAATGTGCGAACCTGAAAAAATTTCGCTTCGAAACATGGGAAAATGTAAATTTTCAATTTTTGTCGAATACTAAACACAATGGATTACCTTCAGTTTTGCAAAGATGTTGGAATTTATATAAAGGTACTGATTCAAAAATATTTAATAGTTATTCCAATTAGTTTAATGGTTATGGGACATTTTCGTATCTTTAGTCGAACCTATATCGAATATCTCCATATTTAAAATCGATATCTAAGATAGCGTTTACATTTCTTTCATTGCTATCCATTGTGATGAATTTGTGAAAGGTTCAATTGAATTGAAGAATGGATTTTTTGCAATTTTGCACAGACGTTGGAATTTCTATAAATGTCTTAAATTGAAGATATTTAATAATTACTCCAATTAGTTTAATGGATATTTTACATTTTCTAATCTTTACCATATATCGAATATCTCCATATTTACAATCGATATCAAAGAAAGCGTTTATATTTATTTCATTACTCTCAACTGTGATTATTTTTTGAATGTGTGAACCTAACAGAATTTTTTTTCGAAAAAGTGAAAATTTAAATTTTCAATTTTTTGTTAAATACTAAACACAATGGATTGTCTAGCTGCTTTCGAAAGATGTTGGAATTTATATAAAGGTATTGATTCAAAAGTATTTAATAATTATTCCAATTAGTTTAATGGTTATGGGACATTTTCTTATATTTACTCGACCCTATACCGAATATCTCCATATTTAAAATCGATATCAAAGAAAGCGTTTACATTTCTTTCATTGCTATCCATTGTGATGAATTTTTGAAAGTTTCTATTGAATTCAATATTTATTGAATCATGGGAAAATGCCTTCCAAATTTTTCAATTTTTCTTCAAATACTAAAGACTATGGATTGTCTTACTATTTTGCAAAGATTTTGGAATTTCTATAAGGGTGTTAAATCGAAGCTATTTAATAATTACTCCAATTAGTTTAATAGTTATTTTACATTTTCTAATCTTTACCATATATCGAATATCTCCATATTTACAATCGATATCAAAGAAAGCGTTTATATTTTTTTCATTACTCTCAACTGTGATTATTTTTTGAATACGTGAACCTAACAGAATTTTTGTTTGAAAAAGTGAAAATTTAAATTTTCAATTTTTTGTTAAATACTAAACACAATGGATTGTCTAGCTGTTTTCGAAAGATGTTGGAATTTATATAAAGGTATTGATTCAAAGGTATTTATTATTTATTAAAATTAGTTTAATGGTTATGGGACATTTTCTTATCTTTACTCGACCCTATACCGAATATCTCCATATTTAAAATCGATATCAAAGAAAGCGTTTACATATCTTTCATTGCTATCCATTGAGATGAATTTTTGAAAGTTTCAATTGAATTCAATATTTATTGAATAATGGGAAAATGCCTTCCAAATTTTTCAATTTTCTTCAAGTACTAAAGACTATGGATTTTCTTGCAATTTTGCACAGATGTTGGAATTTCTATTAAGGTGTTAAATCGAAGCTATTTAATAATAACTCCAATTAGTTTTATAGTTATTTTACATTTTCTAATCTTTACCATATATCGAATATCTCCATATTTACAATCGATATCAAAGAATGCGTTTATATTTCTTTCATTACTCTCCACTGTGATGATTTTTTGAATGTGTGAACCTGAAAGAATTTATGTTCGAAAAATGGGAAAATGTAAATTTTCAATTTTCTGTCAAATACTGAACACAATGGATTATCTTGCAGTTTTGCAAAGATGTTGAAATTTATATAAAAGTACTGATTCAAAAATATTTAATAATTATTCCAATTAGTTTAATGGTTATGGGACATTTTCTTATCCTTACTCGAACCTATACCGAATATCTCCATATTTATAATCTATATCAAAGAAACCGTATATTTCTTTCATTCCTATCCATTGTGATGAATTTTTGAAAGTTTCAATTAAATTCAAGAATATTGGTTTTCTTGCAATTTTGCACAGACGTTAGAATTTCTATAAAGGTATTAAATTGAAGATATGGAATAATTACTCCAATTAGTTTAATGGTTATGTTACATTTTCTAATCTTTACCATATATCGAATATCTCAATATTTACAATCGATATCAAAGAAAGCGTTTGAAAAATGTGAAAATTTAATTTTTCAATTTTTTGTTAAATACTAAACACAATGGATTGTCCAGCAGTTTTCTAAAGATGTTGGAATTTATATAAAGTTATTGATTCAAAAGTATTAAATAATTATTCCAATTAGTTTAATGGTTATGGGACATTTTCTTATCTTTACTCGACCCTATACCGAATATCTCCATATTTAAAATTCATATCAAAGAAAGCGTTTATATTTCTTTCATTACTCTCCACTGTGTTGATTTTTTAAATGTATGAAACGGAAAGAATTTTTGTTCGAAAAATGGGAAAATGTAAATTTTCAATTTTTTGTCGAATACTAAACACAATGGATTATCTTCCAGTTTTGCAAAGATGTTGGAATTAATACAAAGGTGTTGATTCAAAAATATTTAATAATTATTCCAATTTGTTTAATGGTTATGAGACATTTCTTATCTTTACTCGACCCTATACAGAATAACTCCATATTTAAAATGGATATCAAAGAAAGCGTTTACTTTTCTTTCATTACTCTCCATTGTGATGAATTTTTGAAAGGTTCAATTGAATTCAAGAATATGGATATTCTTGCAATTTTGCGCAGATGTTGGAATTTCTATAAAGGTCTTACATTGAAGATATTTAGTAATTACTCAAATTAGTTTGATGGTTATTTTACATTTTCTAATCTTTACCATATATCGAATATCTCCATATTTACAATCAATATCAAAGAAAGCGTTTATATTTATTTCATTACTCTCGACTGTATTTATTTTTTGAATGCGTGAACCTAACAGAATTTTTGTTCGAAAAAGTCAAAATTTAAATTTTCAATTTTTTGTTAAATACTAAACAATGGATTGTCTAGCTGTTTTCGAAAGATGTTGGAATTTATATAAAGGTATTGATTCAAAAGTATTTAATAATTATTCCAATTAGTTTAATGGTTATGGGACATTTTCTTATCTTAATCGACCCTATACCGAATATCTCCATATTTAAAATCGATATCAAAGAAAGCGTTTACATTTCTTTCATTGCTATCCATTGAGATGAATTTTCGAAAGTTTCAATTCAATACAATATTTATTGAATCATGGGAAAATGCCTTCCAAATTTTTCAATTTTTCTTCAAATACTAAACAATACGGATTGCCTTGCAATTTTGCAAAGATTTTGGAATTTCTATAAGGGTGTTAAATCGAATCTATTTAATAATCACTCCTATTAGTTTAATAGTTATTTTACATTTTCTAATCTTTACCATATATCGAATATCTCCATATTTACAATCGATATCAAAGAAAGCGTTTATATTTCTTACATTACTCTCCACTGTGATGATTTTTTGAATGTGTGAACCTGAAAGAATTTCGCTTCGAAACATGGGAAAATGTAAATTTTCAATTTTTTTCGAATACTAAACACAATGGATTACCTTGCAGTTTTGCAAATATGTTGCAATTTATATAAAGGTACTGATT
Source organism: Bathynomus jamesi (assembly GCA_023014485.1). Lineage (NCBI taxonomy): Eukaryota > Metazoa > Arthropoda > Malacostraca > Isopoda > Cirolanidae > Bathynomus > Bathynomus jamesi. The sequence continues at coordinate 261,077 of JAJOZX010003713.1, read as the reverse complement.
CAAAAGTATTTAATAATTATTCCAATTAGTTTAATGGTTGTGGGACATTTTCTTATCTTTACTCGACCCTATATCAAATATCTCCATATTTATAATCGATATCAAAGAAACCGTTTACATTTCTTTCATTCCTATCCATTGTGATGAATTTTTGAAAGTTTCAATTGAATTCAAGAATATGGATTTTCTTGCAATTTTGCACAGACTTGAATTTCTATAAAGGTCTTAAATTGAAGATATTTAATAATTACTCGAATTAGTTTAATGGTTATTTTACATTTTCTAATCTTTACCATATATCGAATATCTCATATTTACAATCGATATCAAAGAAAGCGTTTATATTTCTTTCATTACTCTCCACTGTGATTATTTTTTGAATGTGTGAACCTAAAAATTTTTCGAAACATGAAAATTAAATTTTCAATTTTGTCGAATACTAAACACAATGGATTGTCTAGCTTTTTCAAAGATGTTGGAATTTATATAAAGGTATGATTCAAAAGTATTTAATAATTATTCCAATTAGTTTAATGGTTATGGGACATTTTCTATCTTTAGTCGAACCTATACGAATATCTCCATATTTAAAATCGATATCAAAGAAAGCGTTTACATTTCTTTCATTGCTATCCATTGAGATGAATTTTTGAAAGTTTCAATTGAATTCAATATTTATTGAATAATGGGAAAATGCCTTACAAATTTTTCAATTTTTCTTCAAATACTAAAGACTATGGATTGTCTTAAAATTTTACAAAGATTTTGGAATTTCTATAAAGGTGTTAAATCGAAGCTATTTAATAATTACTCCAATTAGTTTAATGGTTATTTTACATTTTTCTAATCTTTACCATATATCGAATATCTCAATATTTTCAATCGATATCAAAGAAAGCGTTTATATTTATTTCATTACTCTCCACTGTTATTATTTTTTGAATGCGTGAACCTAATAGAATGTTTGTTTGAAAAATGTGAAAATTTAATTTTTCAATTTTTTCTTAAATACTAAAGACAATGGATTGTCTAGCAGTTTTCGAAAGATGTTGGAATTTATATAAATTTATTGATTCGAAAGTATTTAATAATTATTCCAATTAGTTTAATGGTTATGGGACATTTTCTTATCTTTACTCGACCCTATACCGAATATCTCCATATTTAAAATTCATATCAAAGAAAGCGTTTATATTTCTTTCATTACTCTCCACTGTGATGATTTTTTGAATGTGTGAACCAGGAAAGAATTTCGCTTCGAAACATGGGAAAATGTAAATTTTCAATTTTTTGTCGAATACTAAACACAATGGATTACCTTGCAGTTTTGCAGAGATGATGTAATTTATATAAAGGTACTGATTCAAAAGTATTTAATAATTATTCCAATTAGTTTAATGGTTATGGGACATTTTCTTATCTTTACTCGACCTATTTCAAATATCTCCATATTTATAATCGATATCAAAGAAACCGTTTACATTTCTTTCATTCCTATTCATTGTGACGAATTTTTGAAAGTTTCAATTGTATTCAAGACTATGGATTTTCTTGCAATTTTGCACAGACGTTAGAATTTCTATAAAGGTCTTAAATTGAAGATATTAATAATTACTCCAATTAGTTTAATGGTTATTTTACATTTTCTAATCGAATATCTCCATATTTACAATCAATATCAAAGAAAGCGTTTATATTTATTTCATTACTCTCCACTGTGATTATTTTTTGAATGCGTGAACCTAACACAATTTTTGTTCGAAAAAGTGAAAATTTAAATTTTCAATTTTTTGTTAAATACTAAACACAATGGATTTTCTAGCTGTTTTCGAAAGATGTTGGAATTTATATAATGGTATTGATTCAAAAGTATTTAATAATTATTCCAATTAGTTTAATGGTTATGGGACATTTTCTTATCTTTACTCGAACCTATACCGAATATCTCCATATTTAAAATCGATATCAAAGAAAGCGTTCACATTTCTTTCATTGCTATCCATTGAGATGAATTTTTAAAAGTTTCAATTGAATTCAATATTTATTGAATAATGGGAAAATGCCTTCCAAATTTTTCAATTTTTCTTGAAATACTATGACTATGGATTGTCTTACAATTTTGCAAAGATTTTGGAATTTCTATAAGGCTGTTAAATCGAAGCTATTTAATAATTACTCCTATTAGTTTAATAGTTATTTTACATTTTCTAATCTTTACCATATATCGAATATCTCCATATTTACAATCGATATCAAAGAAAGCGTTTATATTTCCTTCAATACTCTCCACTGTGATGATTTTTTGAATGTATGAAACGTAAAGAATTTTTGTTCGAAAAACGGGAAAATGTAAATTTTCAATTTTTGTCGCATACTAAACACAATGGATTATCTTCCAGTTTTGCAAAGATGTTGGAATTAATATAAAGGTATTGATTCAAAAATATTTAATAATTATTCCAATTAGTTTAATGGTTATGAGACATTTCTTATCTTTACTCGACGCTATAGAGAATATCTCCATATTTAAAATGGATATCAAAGAAAGCGTTTACTTTTCTTTCATTACTCTCCTTTGTCATGAATTTTTGAAAGGTTCAATTCAATTCAAGAATATGGATTTTCTTGCAATTTTGCACAGATGTTGGAATTTCTATAAAGGTCTTACATTGAAGATATTTAATAATTACTCAAATTAGTTTAATGTTTATTTTAGATTTTCTAATCTTTACCATATATCGAATATCTCAATATTTACAATTGATATCAAAGAAAGCGTTTATATTTTTTTCATTACTCTCAACTGTGATTATTTTTTGAATGTGTGAACCTGAAAGAATTTCGCTTCGAAACATGGGAAAATGTAAATTTTCAAATTTATGTCGAATACTAAACAAAATGGATTACCTTCAGTTTTGCAAAGATGTTGGAATTTATATAAAGGTACTGATTCAAAAATATTTAATAATTATTCCAATTAGTTTAATTGTTATGGTACATTTTCGTATCTTTACTCGACCCTATATCGAATATCTCCATATTTAAAATCGATATCTAAGAAAGCGTTTACATTTCTTTCATTGCTATCCATTGTGATAAATTTTTGAAAGTTCAATTGAATTGAAGAATATGGATTTTTTGCAATTTTGCAAACGTTGAATTTCTATAAAGGTCTTAAATTGAAATATTTAATAATTACTCCAAATAGTTTAATGGATTTTTACATTTTCTAATCTTTAATATATCGAATATCTCCATATTTACCACCGATATCAAAGAAAGCGTTTATATTTCTTTCATTACTCTCCACTGTGATTATTTTTTGAATGCGTGAACCTAATAGAATTTTTGTTTGAAAATGTGAAAATTTAATTTTTCAATTTTTTGTTAAATACTAAACACAATGGATTGTCTAGCACATTTCGAAAGATGTTGGAATTTATATAAAGGTACTGATTCAAAAGTATTTAATAATTATTCCAGTTAGAGTAATGGTTATGGGACATTTTCTATCTTTACTCGACCTATATCAATATCTCCATATTTATAATCGATATCAAAGAAACCGTTTACATTTCTTTCATTCCTATCCATTATGATGAATTTTTGAAAGTTTCAATTGAATTCAAGAATATTGATTTTCTTGCAATATTGCACAGACGTTAGAATTTCTATAAAGGTTTTAAATTGAAGATATTTAATAATTACTCCAATTAGTTTAATGGTTATTTTACATTTTATAATCTTTACCATATATCGAATATCTCCATATTTACAATCGATATGAAAGAAAGCGTTTATATTTATTTCATTACTCTCAACTGTGATTATTTTTTGAATGCGTGAACCTAACAGAATTTTTGTTCGAAAAAGTGAAAATTTAAATTTTCAATTTTTTGTTAAATACTAAACACAATGGATTGTCTAGCTGTTTTCGAAAGATGTTGGAATTTATATAAAGGTATTGATTCAAAAGTATTTAATATTTATTCCAATTAGTTTAATGGTTATGGGACATTTTCTTATCTTTACTCGACCCTATACCGAATATCTCCATATTTAAAATTATTCCAATTAGTTTAATGGTTATGGGACATTTTCTTATCTTTACTCGACCCTATACAGAATATCTCCATATTTAAAATTCATATCAAAGAAAGCGTTTATATTTCTTTCATTACACTCCACTGTGATGATTTTTCGAATGTGTGAACCTGAAACAATTTCGCTTCGAATCATGGGAAAATGAAAATTTTCAATTTTTTGTCGAATACTAAACACAATGGATTATGTTGCAGTTTTGCAAAGATGTTGGAATTTATATAAAGGTACTGATTCAAAAATATTTAATAATTATTCCAAATAGTTTAATGGTTATCGGACATTTTCGGATCTTTACTCGACCCTATATCGAATATCTCCATATTTAAAATCGATATCTAAGAAAGCGTTTACATTTCTTTCATTGCTATCCATTGTTATGAATTTTTGAAAGGTTCAATTGAATTGAAGAATATGGATTTTTTTGCAATTTTGCACAGACGTTGGAATTTCTATAAAGGTCTTAAATTAAAGCTATTTAATAATTACTCCAATTAGTTTAATAGTTTTTTACATTTCTAATCTTTACCATATATCGAATATCTCCATATTTACAATCGATATCAAAGAAAGCGTTTATATTTCTTTCATTACTCTCCACTGTGATGATTTTTTGAATGATGAAACGGAAAGAATTTTTGTTCGAAAAATGGGAAAATGTAAATTTTAAATTTTTTGTCGAATACTAAACACAATGGATTATCTTCCAGTTTTGAAAAGATGTTGGAATTAATATAAATGTATTGATTCAAAATATTTGATAATTATTCCAATTAGTTTAATGGTTATAAGATATTTCTTATCTTTACTCGACCCTATACAGAATATCTCCATATTTAAAATGGATATCAAAGAAGCGTTTACTTTTCTTTCATTACTCTCCATTGTGATGAATTTTTGAAAGGTTCAATTGAATTCAAGAATATGGATTTTCTTGCAATTTTGCACAGATGTTGGAATTTCTCTAAAGGTCTTACATTGAAGATATTTAATAATTACTCAAATTAGTTTAATGTTTATTTTAGAGTTTCTAATCTTTACCATATATCGAATATCTCAATATTACAATCGATATCAAACAAAGCGTTTATATTTATTTCATTACTCTCCACTGTGATTATTTTTTGAATGCGTGGACCTAATAGAATTTTTGTTCGAAAAAGTGAAATTTAAATTTTCAATTTTTTCGAATACTAAACACAATGGATTATGTTGCAGTTTTACAAAGATGTTGGAATTTATATAAAGGTACTGATTCAAAATATTTAATAATTATTCCAATTAGTTTAACGGTTATGGGACATTTTCGTATCTTTACTCGACCCTATATCGAATATCTCCATATTTAAAATCGATATCTAAGAAAGCGTTTACATTTCTTTCATTGCTATCCATTGTGATGAATTTTTGAAAGGTTCAATTGAATTGAAGAATATGGATTTTTTTACAATTTTGCACAGACGTTGAGAATTTCTATAAAGGTCTTAAATTGAAGATATTTAATAATTTCTCCAATTAGTTTAATGGATATTTTACATTTTCTAATCTTTACCATATATCGAATATCTCCATATTTACAATCGATATCAAAGAAAGCGTTTATATTTATTTCATTACTCTCAACTGTGATTATTTTTTGAATGTGTGAACCTAACAGAATTTTTTTTCGAAAAAGTGAAAATTTAAATTTTCAATTTTTTGTTAAATACTAAACACAATGGATTGTCTATCTGCTTTCGAAAGATGTTGGAATTTATATAGGGTGAACCAAATGTAGGTGGACAGTAAATGATAACGTTTATTTTGAGAATACATATTTAATTTTTTTGTATACTATAATACAAAATAAAATTTAAATAAATTTAGTTATAATATTTAATATAATATAACACAAACACCATAGTTATAATGAACACCATAGTTATAATATAATATAACACAAACCGTATTCAACCTACTGTCCACCTACTTTTGGTTCACCGTGTATAAAGGTATTGATTCAAAAGTATTTAATAATTATTCCAATTAGTTTAATGGTTATGGGACATTTTCTTATATTTACTCGACCCTATACCGAATATCTCCATATTTAAAATCGATATCAAAGAAAGCGTTTACATTTCTTTCATTGCTATCCATTGTGATGAATTTTTGAAAGTTTCAATTGAATTCAATATTTATTGAATCATGGGAAAATGCTTTCCAAATTTTTCAATTTTTCTTCAAATACTAAAGACTATGGATTGTCTTACTATTTTGCAAAGATTTTGGAATTTCTATAAGGGTGTTAAATCGAAGCTATTTAATAATTACTCCAATTAGTTTAATAGTTATTTTACATTTTCTAATCTTTACCATATATCGAATATCTCCATATTTACAATCGATATCAAAGGAAGCGTTTATATTTTTTTCATTACTCTCAACTGTGATTATTTTTTGAATACGTGAACCTAACAGAATTTTTGTTCGAAAAAGTGAAAATTTAAATTTTCAATTTTTTGTTAAATACTAAACACAATGGTTTGTCTAGAAATTTTCGAAAGATGTTGGAATTTATATAAAGTTATTGATTCACAAGTATTTAATAATTATTCCAATTAGTTTAATGGTTATGGGACATTTGCTTATCTTTACTCGACCCTACACCGAATATCTCTATATTTAAAATTCATATCAAAGAAAGCGTTTATATTTGTTTCATTACTCTCCACTGTGATGATTTTTTGAATGTGTGAACCTGAAAGAATTTCGCTCTGAAACATGGGAAAATGTAAATTTTCAATTTTTTGTCGAATACTAAACACAATGGATTACCTTGCAGTTTTTCAAAGATGTTGGAATTTATATAAAGGTACTGATTCAAAAGTATTTAATAATTATTCCAATTAGATTAATGGTTATGGGACATTTTCTTATCTTTACTCGACCCTATATCAAATATCTCCATATTTATAATCGATATCAAAGAAACCGTTTACATTTCTTTCATTCCTATCCATTGTGATGAATTTTTGAAAGTTTCAATTGAATTCATGAATAATGATTTTCTTGCAATTTTGCACAGACGTTGGAATTTCTTTAAAGGTCTTAAACTAAAGATATTTAATAATTACTCCAATTAGTTTAATGGATATTTTACATTTTCTAATCTTTACCATATATCGAATATCTCCATATTTACAATCGATATCAAAGAAAGCGTTTACATTTCTTTCATTGCTATCCATTGAGATGAATTTTTGAAAGTTTCAATTGAATTCAATATTTATTGAATAATGGGAAAATGCCTACCAAATTTTTCAATTTTTCTTGAAATACTAACGACAATGGATTGTCTTGCAATTTTGCAAAGATTTTGGAATTTCTATAAGGCTGTTAAATCGAAGCTATTTAATAATTACTCCTATTAGTTTAATAGTTATTTTACATTTTCTAATCTTTACCATATATCGAATATCTCCATATATACAATCGATATCAAAGAAAGCGTTTATATTTCCTTCAATACTCTCCACTGTGATGATTTTTTGAATGTATGAAACGTAAAGAATTTTTCTTCGAAAAACGGGAAAATGTAAATATTCAATTTTTGTCGCATACTAAACACAATGGATTATCTTCCAGTTTTGCAAAGATGTTGGAATTAATATAAAGGTATTGATTAAAAAATATTTAATAATTATTCCAATTAGTTTAATGGTTATGAGACATTTCTTATCTTTACTCGACCCTATAGAGAATATCTCCATATTTAAAATGGATATCAAAGAAAGCGTTTACTTTTCTTTCATTCCTCTCCATTGTCATGAATTTTTGAAAGGTTCAATTGAATTCAAGAATATGGATTTTCTTGCAATTTTGCACAGATGTTGCAATTTCTATAAAGGTCTTACATTGAAGATATTTAATAATTACTCAAATTAGTTTAATCTTTATTTTAGTTTTTCTAATCTTTACCATATATCGAATATCTCAATATTTACAATCGATATCAAAGAAAGCGTTTATATTTTTTTCATTACTCTCAACTGTGATTATTTTTTGAATGTGTGAACCTGAAAGAATTTCGCTTCGAAACATGGGAAAATGTAAATTTTCAATTTTATGTCGAATACTAAACAAAATGGATTACCTTCAGTTTTGCAAAGATGTTGGAATTTATATAAAGTTACTGATTCAAAAATATTTAATAATTATTCCAATTAGTTTAATTGTTATGGTACATTTTCGTATCTTTACTCGACCCTATATCGAATATCTTAATATTTAAAATCGATATCTAAGTAAGCGTTTACATTTCTTTCATTGCTATCCATTTTGATGAATTTTTGAAAGGTTCAATTGAATTGAAGAATATGGATTTTTTTTGCAATTTTGCACAGACGTTGGAATTTCTATAAAGGTCTTAAATTGAAGATATTTAATAATTACTCCAAATAGTTTAATGGATATTTTACATTTTCTAATCTTTAAAATATATCGAATATCTCCATATTTACAATCGATATCAAAGAAAGCGTTTATATTTATTTCATTACTCTCAACTGTGATTAATTATTTTTTGAATGCGTGAACCTAACAGAATTTTTGTACGAAAAAGTGAAAATTTAAATTTTCAATTTTTTGTTAAATACTAAACACAAGGGATTGTCTAGCTGTTTTCGAAAGATGTTGGAATTTATATAAAGGTATTGATTCAAAAGTATTTAATAATTATTCCAATTAGTTTAATGGTTATCGGACATTTTCTTATCTTTACTCGAACCTATGCCGAATATCTCCATATTTAAAATCGATATCAAAGAAAGCGTTTACATTTCTTTCATTGCTATCCATTGAGATGAATTTTTGAAAGTTTCAATTGAATTCAATATTTATTGATTAATGGGAAAATGCCTACCAAATTTTTCAATTTTTCTTCAAATACTAAAGACTATGGATTGTCTTGCAATTTTGCAAAGATTTTGGAATTTCTATAAGGGTGTTAAATCGAAGCTATTCAATAATTACTCCAATTAGTTTAATAGTTATTTTACATTTTCTAATCTTTACCATATATCGAATATCTCCATATTTACAATCGATATCAAAGAAAGCGTTTATATTTCTTTCATTACTCTCCACTGTGATGATTTTTTGAATGTATGAAACGGAAAGAATTTTTGTTCGAAAAATGGGAAAATGTAAATTTTCAATTTTTTGTCGTATACTAAACACAATGGATTATCTTCCAGTTTGCAAAGATGTTGGAATTAATATAAATGTATTGATTCAAAAATATTTAATAATTATTCCAATTAGTTTAATGGTTATGAGACATTTCTTATCTTTACTCGACCCTATACAGAATATCTCCATATTTAAAATGGATATCAAAGAAAGCGTTTACTTTTCTTTCATTACTCAACATTGTGATGAATTTTTGAAAGTTTCAATTGAATTCTAGAATATGGATTTTCTTGCAATTTTGCACAAACGTTAGAATTTCTATAAAGGTCTTAAATTGAAGATATTTAATAATTACTCCAATTAGTTTAATTGTTATTTTACATTTTTCTAATCTTTACCATATATCGAATATCTCAATATTTACAATCGATGTCAAAGAAAGCGTTTATATTTATTTCATTACTCTTCACTATCATTATTTTTTGAATGCGTGAACCTAATAGAATTTTTGTTTGAAAAATGTGAAAATTTAATTTTTCAATTTTTTGTTAAATACTAAACACAATGGATTGTCTAGCAGTTTCCGAAAGATGTTGGAATTTATATAAATTTATTGATTCGAAAGTATTTAATAATTATTCCAATTAGTTTAGTGGTTATGGGACATTTTCTTATCTTTACTCGACCCTATACCGAATATCTCCATATTTAAAATTCATATCAAAGAAAGCGTTTATATTTCTTTCATTACTCTCCACTGTGATGATTTTTTGAATGTGTGAACCTGAAAGAATTTCGCTTCGAAACATGGGAAAATGTAAATTTTCAATTTTTTGTCAAATACTAAACACAATGGATTACCTTGCAGTTTTGCAGAGATGATGTAATTTATATAAAGTACTGATTCAAAAGTATTTAATAATTATTCCAATTAGTTTAATGGTTATGGGACATTTTCTTCTATTTACTCGACCCTATACCGAATATCTCCATATTTAAAATCGATATCAAAGAAAGCGTTTACATTTCTTTCATTGCTATCGATTGTGATGAATTTTTGAAAGTTTCAATTGAATTCAATATTTATTGAATCATGGGAAAATGCTTTCCAAATTTTTCAATTTTTCTTCAAATACTAAAGAATATGGATTGTCTTACTATTTTGCAAAGATTTTGGAATTTCTATAAGGGTGTTAAATCGAAGCTATTTAATAATAACTCCAATTAGTTTTATAGTTATTTTACATTTTCTAATCTTTACCATATATCGAATATCTCCATATTTACAATCGATATCAAAGAATGCGTTTATATTTCTTTCATTACTCTCCACTGTGATGATTTTTTGAATGTATGAACCTGAAAGAATTTATGTTCGAAAAATGGGAAAATGTAAATTTTCAATTTTCTGTCAAATACTGAACACAATGGATTATCTTGCAGTTTTGCAAAGATGTTGAAATTTATATAAAAGTACTGATTCAAAAATATTTAATAATTATTCCAATTAGTTTAATGGTTATGGGACATTTTCTTATCCTTACTCGAACCTATACCGAATATCTCCATATTTATAATCTATATCAAAGAAACCGTATATTTCTTTCATTCCTATCCATTGTGATGAATTTTTGAAAGTTTCAATTAAATTCAAGAATATTGGTTTTCTTGCAATTTTGCACAGACGTTAGAATTTCTATAAAGGTATTAAATTGAAGATATGGAATAAATACTCCAATTAGTTTAATGGTTATGTTACATTTTCTAATCTTTACCATATATCGAATATCTCAATATTTACAATCGATATCAAAGAAAGCGTTTGAAAAATGTGAAAATTTAATTTTTCAATTTTTTGTTAAATACTAAACACAATGGATTGCCAGCAGTTTTCTAAAGATGTTGGAATTTATATAAAGTTATTGATTCAAAAGTATTAAATAATTATTCCAATTAGTTTAATGGTTATGGGACATTTTCTTATCTTTACTCGACCCTATACCGAATATCTCCATATTTAAAATTCATATCAAAGAAAGCGTTTATATTTCTTTCATTACTCTCCACTGTGTTGATTTTTTAAATGTATGAAACGGAAAGAATTTTTGTTCGAAAAATGGGAAAATGTAAATTTTCAATTTTTTGTCGAATACTAAACACAATGGATTATCTTCCAGTTTTGCAAAGATGTTGGAATTAATACAAAGGTGTTGATTCAAAAATATTTAATAATTATTCCAATTAGTTTAATGGTTATGAGACATTTCTTATCTTTACTCGACCCTATACAGAATAACTCCATATTTAAAATGGATATCAAAGAAAGCGTTTACTTTTCTTTCATTACTCTCCATTGTGATGAATTTTTGAAAGGTTCAATTGAATTCAAGAATATGGATATTCTTGCAATTTTGCGCAGATGTTGGAATTTCTATAAAGGTCTTACATTGAAGATATTTAGTAATTACTCAAATTAGTTTGATGGTTATTTTACATTTTCTAATCTTTACCATATATCGAATATCTCCATATTTACAATCAATATCAAAGAAAGCGTTTATATTTATTTCATTACTCTCGACTGTATTTATTTTTTGAATGCGTGAACCTAACAGAATTTTTGTTCGAAAAAGTGAAAATTTAAATTTTCAATTTTTTGTTAAATACTAAACAATGGATTGTCTAGCTGTTTTCGAAAGATGTTGGAATTTATATAAAGGTATTGATTCAAAAGTATTTAATAATTATTCCAATTAGTTTAATGGTTATGGGACATTTTCTTATCTTAATCGACCCTATACCGAATATCTCCATATTTAAAATCGATATCAAAGAAAGCGTTTACATTTCTTTCATTGCTATCCATTGAGATGAATTTTCGAAAGTTTCAATTGAATACAATATTTATTGAATCATGGGAAAATGCCTTCCAAATTTTTCAATTTTTCTTCAAATACTAAACAATATGGATTGCCTTGCAATTTTGCAAAGATTTTGGAATTTCTATAAGGGTGTTAAATCGAATCTATTTAATAATCACTCCTATTAGTTTAATAGTTATTTTACATTTTCTAATCTTTACCATATATCGAATATCTCCATATTTACAATCGATATCAAAGAAAGCGTTTATATTTCTTTCATTATTCTCCACCGTGATGATTTTTTGAATGTATGAAACGGAAAGAATTTTTGTTCGAAAAATGGGAAAATGTAAATTTTCAATTTTTTCTCGAATACTAAACACAATGGATTATCTTCCAGTTTTGCAAAGATGTTGGAATTATATAAAGGTATTGATTCAAAAATATTTAATAATTATTCCAATTAGTTTAATGGTTATGAGACATTTCTTATCTTTATCGACCCTATAGAGAATATCTCCATATTTAAAATGGATATCAAAGAAAGCGTTTACTTTTCTTTCATTACTCTCCATTGTCATGAATTTTTGAAAGGTTCAATTGAATTCAAGAATATGGATTTTCTTGCAATTTTGCACAGATGTTGGAATTTCCATAAAGGTCTTACATTGAAGATATTTAATAATTACTCAAATTAGTTTAATGTTTATTTTAGATTTTCTAATCTTTACCATATATCGAATATCTCAATATTTACAATCGATATCAAAGAAAGCGTTTATATTTTTTCATTACTCTCAACTGTGATTATTTTTGAATGTGTGAACCTGAAAGAATTTCGCTTCGAAACATGGGAAAATGTAAATTTTCAATTTTATGTCGAATACTAAACAAAATGGATTACCTTCAGTTATGCAAAGATGTTGGAATTTATATATAGGTACTGATTCAAAAATATTTAATAATTATTCCAATTAGTTTAATTGTTATTGTACATTTTCGTATCTTTACTCGACCCTATATCGAATATCTCCATATTTAAAATCGATATCTAAGAAAGCGTTTACATTTCTTTCATTGCTATCCATTGTGATGAATTTTTGAAAGGTTCAATTGAATTGAAGAATATGGATTTTTTTTGCAATTTTGCACAGACGTTGGAATTTCTATAAAGGTCTTAAATTGAAGATATTTAATAATTACTCCAAATAGTTTAATGGATATTTTACATTTTCTAATCTTTAAAATATATCGAATATCTCCATATTTACAATCGATATCAAAGAAAGCGTTTATATTTATTTCATTACTCTCCACTGTGATTATTTTTTGAATGCGTGAACCTAATAGAATTTTTGTTTGAAAAATGTGAAAATTTAATTTTTCAATTTTTTCTTAAATACTAAAGACAATGGATTGTCTAGCAGTTTTCGAAAGATGTTGGAATTTATATAAATTTATTGATTCGAAATTATTTAATAATTATTCCAATTAGTTTAATGGTTATGGGACATTTTCTTATCTTTACTCGACCCTATACCGAATATCTCCATATTTAAAATTCATATCAAAGAAAGCGTTTATATTTTCTTTCATTACTCTCCACTGTGATGATTTTTTGAATGTGTGAACCTGAAAGAATTTCGCTTCGAAACATGGGAAAATGTAAATTTTCAATTTTTGTCGAATACTAAACACAATGGATTACCTTGCAGTTTTGCAGAGATGATGTAATTTATATAAAGGTACTGATTCAAAAGTATTTAATAATTATTCCAATTAGTTTAATGGTTATTGGACATTTTCTTATCTTTACTCGACCTATTTCAAATATCTCCATATTTATAATCGATATCAAAGAAACCGTTTACATTTCTTTCATTCCTATTCATTGTGACGAATTTTTGAAAGTTTCAATTGTATTCAAGACTATGGATTTTCTTGCAATTTTGCACAGACGTTAGAATTTCTATAAAGGTCTTAAATTGAAGATATTTAATAATTACTCCAATTAGTTTAATGGTTATTTTACATTTTCTAATCGAATATCTCCATATTTACAATCAATATCAAAGAAAGCGTTATATTTATTTCATTACTCTCCACTGTGATTATTTTTGAATGCGTGAACCTAACACAATTTTTGTTCGAAAAAGTGAAAATTTAAATTTTCAATTTTTTGTTAAATACTAAACACAATGGATTTTCTAGCTGTTTTCGAAAGATGTTGGAATTTATATAATGGTATTGATTCAAAAGTATTTAATAATTATTCCAATTAGTTTAATGGTTATGGGACATTTTCTTATCTTTACTCGAACCTATACCGAATATCTCCATATTTAAAATCGATATCAAAGAAAGCGTTCACATTTCTTTCATTGCTATCCATTGAGATGAATTTTTAAAAGTTTCAATTCAATTCAATATTTATTGAATAATGGGAAAATGCCTTCCAAATTTTTCAATTTTTCTTGAAATACTATGACTATGGATTGTCTTACAATTTTGCAAAGATTTTGGAATTTCTATAAGGCTGTTAAATCGAAGCTATTTAATAATTACTCCTATTAGTTTAATAGTTATTTTACATTTTCTAATCTTTACCATATATCGAATATCTCCATATTTACAATCGATATCAAAGAAAGCGTTTATATTTCCTTCAATACTCTCCACTGTGATGATTTTTTGAATGTGTGAACCTGAAAGAATTTCGCTTCGAAACATGGGAAAATGTAAATTTTCAAATTTATGTCGAATACTAAACAAAATGGATTACTTCAGTTTTGCAAAGATGTTGGAATTTATATAAAGGTACTGATTCAAAAATATTTAATAATTATTCCAATTAGTTTAATTGTTATGGTACATTTTCGTATCTTTACTCGACCCTATATCGAATATCTCCTTATTTAAAATCGATATCTACAGTAAGAAAGCGTTTACATTTCTTTCATTGCTATCCATTGTGATAAATTTTTGAAAGGTTCAATTGAATTGAAGAATATGGATTTTTTTTGCAATTTTGCACAGACGTTGGAATTTCTATAAAGGTCTTAAATTGAAGATATTTAATAATTACTCCAAATAGTTTAATGGATATTTTACATTTTCTAATCTTTAAAATATATCGAATATCTCCATATTTACCACCGATATCAAAGAAAGCGTTTATATTTCTTTCATTACTCTCCACTGTGATTATTTTTTGAATGCGTGAACCTAATAGAATTTTTGTTTGAAAAATGTGAAAATTTAATTTTTCAATTTTTTGTTAAATACTAAACACAATGGATTGTCTAGCACTTTTCGAAAGATGTTGGAATTTATATAAAGGTACTGATTCAAAAGTATTTAATAATTATTCCAGTTAGAGTAATGGTTATGGGACATTTTCTTATCTTTACTCGACCCTATATCAAATATCTCCATATTTATAATCGATATCAAAGAAACCGTTTACATTTCTTTCATTCCTATCCATTATGATGAATTTTTGAAAGTTTCAATTGAATTCAAGAATATTGATTTTCTTGCAATTTTGCACAGACGTTAGAATTTCTATAAAGGTCTTAAATTGAAGATATTTAATAATTACTCCAATTAGTTTAATGGTTATTTTACATTTTCTAATCTTTACCATATATCGAATATCTCCATATTTACAATCGAAATCAAAGAAAGCGTTTATATTTCTTTCATTACTCTCCACTGTAATTATTTTTTGAATGTGTGAACCTAAAAGAATTTCGCTTCAAAACATGGGAAAATGTAAATTTTCAATTTTATGTCGAAACTAAACACAATGGATTACCTTCAGTTTTTCAAAGATGTTGGAATTTATATAAATGTTCTGATTCAAAAATATTTAATAATTATTCCAATTAGTTTAATGTTTATGGGACATTTTCGTATCTTTACTAGATCCTATATCGAATATCTCCATATTTAAAATCGATATCTAAGAAAGCGTTCTCATTTCTTTCATTGCTATCCATTGTGATGAATTTTTGAAAGGTTCAATTGAATTGAAGAATATTGATTTTTTTGCAATTTTGCACAGACGTTGGAATTTCTATAAAGGTCTTAAATTGAAGATATTTAATAATTACTCCAATTAGTTTAATGGATATTTTACATTTTCTAATCTTTACCATATATCGAATATCTCCATATTTACAATCGATATGAAAGAAAGCGTTTATATTTATTTCATTACTCTCAACTGTGATTATTTTTTGAATGCGTGAACCTAACAGAATTTTTGTTCGAAAAAGTGAAAATTTAAATTTTCAATTTTTTGTTAAATACTAAACACAATGTATTGTCTAGCTGTTTTCGAAAGATGTTGGAATTTATATAAAGGTATTGATTCAAAAGTATTTAATATTTATTCCAATTAGTTTAATGGTTATGGGACATTTTCTTATCTTTACTCGACCCTATACCGAATATCTCCATATTTAAAATTATTCCAATTAGTTTAATGGTTATGGGACATTTTCTTATCTTTACTCGACCCTATATCGAATATCTCCATATTTAAAATCGATATCTAAGAAAGCGTTTACATTTCTTTCATTGCTATCCATTGTTATGAATTTTTGAAAGGTTCAATTGAATTGAAGAATATGGATTTTTTTGCAATTTTGCACAGACGTTGGAATTTCTATAAAGGTCTTAAATTAAAGCTATTTAATAATTACTCCAATTAGTTTGATAGTTTTTTACATTTCTAATCTTTACCATATATCGAATATCTCCATATTTACAATCGATATCAAAGAAAGCGTTTATATTTCTTTCATTACTCTCCACTGTGATGATTTTTTGAATGTATGAAACGGAAAGAATTTTTGTTCGAAAAATGGGAAAATGTAAATTTTAAATTTTTTGTCGAATACTAAACACAATGGATTATCTTCCAGTTTTGAAAAGATGTTGGAATTAATATAAATGTATTGATTCAAAAATATTTGATAATTATTCCAATTAGTTTAATGGTTATAAGATATTTCTTATCTTTACTCGACCCTATACAGAATATCTCCATATTTAAAATGGATATCAAAGAAAGCGTTTACTTTTCTTTCATTACTCTCCATTGTGATGAATTTTTGAAAGGTTCAATTGAATTCAAGAATATGGATTTTCTTGCAATTTTGCACAGATGTTGGAATTTCTCTAAAGGTCTTACATTGAAGATATTTAATAATTACTCAAATTAGTTTAATGTTTATTTTAGAGTTTCTAATCTTTACCATATATCGAATATCTCAATATTTACAATCGATATCAAACAAAGCGTTTATATTTATTTCATTACTCTCCACTGTGATTATTTTTTGAATGCGTGGACCTAATAGAATTTTTGTTCGAAAAAAGTGAAAATTTAAATTTTCAATTTTTTGTCGAATACTAAACACAATGGATTATGTTGCAGTTTTGCAAAGATGTTGGAATTTATATAAAGGTACTGATTCAAAAATATTTAATAATTATTCCAATTAGTTTAACGGTTATGGGACATTTTCGTATCTTTACTCGACCCTATATCGAATATCTCCATATTTAAAATCGATATCTAAGAAAGCGTTTACATTTCTTTCATTGCTATCCATTGTGATGAATTTTTGAAAGGTTCAATTGAATTGAAGAATATGGATTTTTTTGCAATTTTGCACAGACGTTGGAATTTCTATAAAGGTCTTAAATTGAAGATATTTAATAATTTCTCCAATTAGTTTAATGGATATTTTACATTTTCTAATCTTTACCATATATCGAATATCTCCATATTTACAATCGATATCAAAGAAAGCGTTTATATTTATTTCATTACTCTCAACTGCGATTATTTTTTGAATGCGTGAACCTAACAGAATTTTTGTTCGAAAAAGTGAAAATTTAAATTTTCAATTTTTTGTTAAATACCAAACACAATGGATTGTCTAGCTGTTTTCGAAAGATGTTAGAATTTATATAAAGGTATTGATTCAAAAGTATTTAATAATTATTCCATTTAGTTTAATGGTTATGGGATATTTTCTTATCTTTACTCGACCCTATACCGAATATCTCCATATTTAAAATCGATATCAAAGAAAGCGTTTACATTTCTTTCATTGCTATCCATTGAGATGAATTTTTGAAAGTTTCAATTGAATTCAATATTTATTGAATAATGGGAAAATGCCTTCCAAATTTTTCAATTTTTCTTCAAATACTAAAGACTACGGATTGTCTTGCAATTTTGCAAAGATTTTGGAATTTCTATAAGGCTGTTAAATCGAAGCTATTTAATAATTACTCCTATTAGTTTAATAGTTATTTTACATTTTCTAATCTTTACCATATATCGAATATCTCCATATTTACAATCGATATCAAAGAAAGCGTTTATATTTCTTTCATTACTCTCCACTGTGATGATTTTTTGAATGTATGAAATGGAAAGAATTTTTGTTTGAAAAATGTGAAAAATTAATTTTTCAATTTTGTGTTATATACTAAACACAATGGATTGTCTAGCAGTTTTCGAAAGATGTTGGAATTTATATAACGGTAGTGATTCTAAAGTATTTAATAATTATTCCAATTAGATTAATGGTTATGGGACATTTTCTTATCTCCAAATTTATAATCGATATCAAAGAAACCGTTTACATTTCTTTCATTCCTATCCATTGTGATGAATTTTTGAAAGTTTCAATTGAATTCATGAATATGGATTTTCTTGCAATTTTGCACAGATGTTGGAATTTCTATAAAGGTGTTAAATCGAAGCTATTTAATAATAACTCCAATTAGTTTAATAGTTATTTTACATTTTCTACTCTTTACCATATATCGAATATCTCCATATTTACAATCGATATCAAAGAGAGTGTTTATATGTCTTTCATTACTCTCCACTGTGATGATTTTTTGAATGTGTGAACCAGAAAGAATATTTGTTGGAAAAATGGGAAAATGTAAATTTTCAATTTTTTGTCGAATACTAAACACAATAGATTATCTTCCAGTTTTGCAAAGATGTTGGAATCAATATAAAGGTATTGATTCAAAAATATTTAATAATTATTCAAATTAGTTTAATCGTTATGAGACATTTCTTATCTTTACTCGACCCTATACAGAATAACTCCATATTAAAAATCGATATCAAAGAAAGCGTTTACTTTTCTTCCATTACTCTCCATTGTGATGAATTTTTGAAAAGTTCAATTGAATTCAAGAATATGGATTTTCTTGAAATTTTGCACAGATGTTTTAATTTCTATAAAAGTCTACATTGAAGATATTTAATAATTACTCCAATTAGTTTAATGGTTATTTCACATTTTCTAATCTTTACCATATATCGAATATCTCCATACTTACAATCAATATCAAAGAAAGCGTTTATATTTATTCATTACTCTCCACTGTGATGATTTTTTGAATGCGTGAACCAAATAAAAAAAATTTCGAAAAAGGGAAAATTTAAATTTTCAATTTTTTGTTAAATACTAAACACAATGGATTGTCTATAGCAGTGGTTCCCAACCGGTTTTGGCTTATGGCCCCCTTAGGAACCTTATTTTTTCCTGTGGCCCCCATAAGCATTATTTTCAGTAGGTAATATGCAGATTAACTCTATTTTACAAAATAACATTTTCCTGTGGCCCCCTTCAAATGTGCCATGGCCCCCAGGGAGCCATATGGCCCCCGGTTGGGAAACACTGGTCTATAGTCCAGGGAATCTAGAGCAAAAATAGCTTCAACCTGGGCAAAATTGCTTCAGAAGCTTTCTAAACTGTTTCCAGCTCAGGAACCATTGCAGAATAACATATCCAAAATCCGACAAAATTGGACCCATGAAACACCCCCAAAATTGAAATTCAAAATGGCGGACTGGCAGTTTCCTACGAAATACAATAAATTTTAATTTCGCTTTGTAGAGAGAGTTATGACGTTTTTCTTGATCAGTAAAATGTTTTAAAACACATTTTCGTTTCTAAATTAACCTATATGACACTAAAATTTGTATTAGGCGGCTTGTATTAAACTATGACGTCACGTAATGTAAATAAAATATACTGTATGGAGTGTATGTAAGAATGGACATTGCTACATCTTTATAAACTTATATTAAATACAACTCTTTAATTCCTACTACCCACTATCAAATCTGCGTATTTGTGCTTGTCATTTTCTTTAAAACTGTTATTATGTACTCCTTTTAAATACTGCAACACAGTTTATTAATTTGTGTTTTCTGTTTCAGACTGACTCGGTGTACGGCTGACTCGGTGTGCGTCCGCCTTCAAGAATGCAGACCTCTGAAGAATTGTGCGTGATTTGTAAGGAGAAATTGGACAGCGGACAGGAAGTGGTTCACATCTCGCAAACAGGAGCAGATGGTATAAATGCATCCAGCCGCAGCCCTGGAAGCGATGTTGTTGCAACAGCTGAAATAAGTGTTCACGTTGTATGTAGGAAAAGTTTTACGGATAAAAAGACCATTGAAATAAAGAAGCGACAGACCGCAGCCGAGGCAATACCAAGGAAAAGTGCTCGTTTTCATGAATACGCATTTTCCAGTGCTACTCACTGTTTGTTTTGTGATACCTTTGTGGACTTTTTTTCCAAACACAAACCAAAATCAGAGCATGTCAAAATAAGAACTTCAGAGTTCTCCGAAACCATAAAAAGGTGCTGTGAAAGCCGCTGCGATGAATGGTCGTTTAATGTAAAAGGCCGTCTGGAGTATTATCTTCGTGATCTTCCTGCTGCAGATTGTGTCTACTATCACACCTGCAGCGTAAATTTTCGAAGTGGAAAAAACATTCCTCGCGCATACTCCTCCGACGATCATGATTCGAAGAAAGGGAGACCAACTAATGAAGAGCAACACCAAGCATTCCTTCAGACCTGTGCTTACCTGGAAGAGGATGATGATGAACAACTGTTGATTGGAGACCTAATTTCCAAAATGGAGGAATATCTTCAAGGAAGTCAGAGCTCTGTCTACGAACGCAGGCACATGAAGAGAAAGCTTTTAGAACGTTACGGAGACAAGATCATAATATCAGGTGAAAGTGGGAAGGCAGATGTAGTAACACTACGAGAGACAGCTAATGAAATTCTTATAGATTATCACAAAAGTCGAAAGAATGTGATATAGATATAGAGCTACAGAAGATTTACCTAGTAGAAGCTGCTGCAAAAATAATCAGAAGTGATATCAAGTCTGTCGACTCGCCTAGAAAAGATGTGTATCCATCTCCAAATGACATCACTGCAGAAAGTGCTCTTGATTACATTCCCAACAGTCTGAAATTGCTATTATCAAAAGCATTTGCGGGACAGGATGCTTCAAGAAAAATAGGTGCAATTGGGCAGAGCATTATGCAAGCAACCCGTCCTAGAGGATTACTATGTCCACTACAGATCGGTTTGTCGGTTCAGCTACACCACAACTTTAGGTCAAGGTACCTTATTGACGTTCTCCATCAGCTGGGTTACTGTTCGTCGTATGCAGCAGTAACAAGATTCGAAAGAAACGCGGCGCTGGCAAGTGGGTCTGGCTCTTTTACTGTTGATGAAAACACTGCAGTCCTTCTAGCAGCAGATAACGTCGATCATGATGTCTGCACTTTGGATGGGAAGAATACCTTTCATGGAATGGGTATGATTGCCGAAATAACTCCGAAGATCAAGATCCACCCTTCTATTCACAGGCGTAATGTTGGTGACAATGACATTAAGAAGATTGCAACCGTTGACATTAGGGAATATAGACACGCGAGAAGCATGTTGAGGGACATCTCATTCCGCGAACTTCCAGTACCCACTGCCACCATAAGTCGACTTAGTCTTCTCTGGCAGATATCTTCAGCAGAAAGATCAGGTCCAAGTTGGTCCGGAACAATGCAGGCAATTCACGGTGGATCAAGTGTCTCACATCCAGGTGTGGCGTCGATCACGTTCCTTCCCATCATAGATATGTCGCCAACTGACATGACCTGCATATTTTCGACATTACTATATTTGAGCAAGATTGCACGCGATCAAAAAGTCCCATGCATTATTACCTTTGATCAGCCTTTGTTCTGGAAAGCTTCCCAAATCATCAATGAACAGAGAGACCTGCAGGACATTGTTTTAATGCTGGGATCATTTCACACTCTGATGAATCTTTTGGGAGCAGTCGGTACTCTTATGAATGGTTCAGGATTGTCTGAAGTACTTCAAGAAATATACGGACCAAATGCCGTGCAACACATGATGTCTGGAAAAGCTGTTTCAAGAGCGATACGTGGTCATATGATAGTAGATGCAGCTCTTAGTACCTTACTAGTCGCAGACGTTTTCCCTCGTAATGAAGATGGAACTCCTCATGACCTCCATAAGGAAGCTTGTGACCTGCTCGACGATGTTATGACCGTCAAACAATCAGTTGAGGATGTGGAATCTTCGAATGCATTGTCTCAGATTGCTACCACTTTGGATGCGAAGAAAACTGACCTACAATCTACTTCGCAAACAAGTCAACTCTGGTTGGAATATCAGCGAATGATCAACGTTGCACGTTCCTTGATAACAGCAGACAGAACCGGCTCGTGGGATTTGCACTTGCAAGCTATGCTGGAGACCATCCCCATAATTGCAGCAGCCGGACATCACAATTACCTGAAATCGATATACCTGTACCTGCAGAAAATGTTAAGTTTGCCTTCTGAAAATCCAGCCGTTAACAAAATGTTCCAGGAAGGTAAGTTTGTGGTAAGAAGAAGCAACAGATTATGGGCCGGACTCGGCACAGACCTGGTGATAGAACAAGTACTAATGCGTTCCCTGAAAAGCAGAGGCGGACTGACACGCGGAAGTGGATTTACAGACATCCAAAGGACAACGTGGCTCTTTTCTATGCCTCTGTGTTCCACTTATAACTTAGCAATGCAGGAATACACCAGAGTTTTGTTGGAAAGTAGTGAACAGCACAAGGAAATGAGGGGAAGTAGACAAATCAGGGACAGTAATGACATGAAGAAAGTACTTGAACGTCTGGAATTCTTATCCCCATTCCATTCTACCTCGGGTCTCTGCAACATTGTAACAGGGCTAACTGCTGATCCTGGAGTTAACGTTCATCAATTGCATTCAATCGGTACGAACATTGTCGTAAAAATGATTGGGAAACAAGCCTTTACATATTCTGCCAAAAGATCTGACAAAGTGAAAACACTAGGATCTGCTTCTGCCGTTGTGATCACTGATGCCTCAGATATAGAAGTAGATCCTGCACTACTGTTTCAGAGAATGATGACTGTTGCCACTGGCGGAGACATGAATCTTGAAGATGTCATGTGTTACGAACTGTGTGCATATCCTCCTGCATTGTTCGAATCACGAAGTATCTTGAGGAAACCCGATAAGTCTCAGCTAGCTCATGCAATAATCAAATACACTGACACTTTACGCATGGAAGAAGTTCAAGAAATTCAGTGCACAGACCAGTACGTATTGGATGGTGGATCTCTACTACATCGTGTTTCCTGGCGTAAAGATGAAACATATGACAGCATCGCCAACTCATATGCCGATTTCACTCTGAAAACATATGGAAAAGCAACCATTGTTTTTGATGGCTACAGCAGCTCTCCTACGATCAAGGACATGACCCACAGAAGAAGCAGCACCAAGACAAGCAGAAATGTGAATCTCAGTCCAAGCATGAAGTTTGTTGGCCAGAAGGAACACATCTTGGCTAATGAAAACAACAAGCAAGCATTTATTTCCCTCGTAGGTGAGATGTTGAAGAAGCACGGGTGTACTGTTCACAACGCAGATGGGGATGCTGATGTGGACATCATTCGTGCAGCAGTTTCCTCATCAGAAAATGCAACTACAACAGTAATAGGGGAAGACACCGACTTGCTGATTCTCCTTCTGTACCATGCCAAGGACAGTGGTTTCAAGTTGTACTATCGCAGCGATATAAGACGGGGACCATCTCCTAATCCTGTGTATGATATTCTCAGCATTCAATCATTGTTAGGCAATGACATCTGCAAGTATCTCCTGTTTGTGCATGCTTTCACGGGCTGTGATAGCACATCCAGAATTTTTTCGATCGGTAAAGCCAAAGCATTCGACACACTGATGAAGGTGGCTGAACTCCGTTCAGTTGCAAATACATTCTGTTCTGATTGTTGCCAACACTCTGACATTGAAGCCGCTGGAAGAAAGGCAATGCTTCTGTTGTATGGCTGCAAAACACTTGGATCCACTAACGCATTACGTAATCGAATGTTAGTTGAAAAGGTAGCTACAGCTAAATCTTTTGTTACACCCGAACGTTTGCCACCTACCGATGCGTCCACAAAGTACGACAGCTTTCGCACATACTTTCAAATACTAATCTGGAAGTCTACAGAAGAGAAGATCGATGCAGAACAGTGGGGGTGGTATGTAAAGAATAATTCCTACTACCCTACAGCCTGCGACAAGCCACCAGCTCCAAATTATCTACTCAACATGATCCGCTGCTCCTGCAAGACGAAATGTGCTACTTCAAGATGTGGATGCAAGCGTAATGGAATGCCCTGTTCAGCCGCTTGTGGCGAGTGCCAAATCAGTGGTTGCGATAACAACACAAGTACCGGTAATCTATCCGATGATAGTGATGAAGAGGATTAATTTCTGTATGTTTGTGACCAGGTATCACTTCTTCTGTAATGAACATAACTTGAAACTGGGAAAAAAATAATTGTTGTATTATTGATTATAAAAATCTGTAAAAAGCTATATAACATTATATTTGCGTAATAACTGGTTGTGTTGTATATTGTTGAATTATTTAAAACATTACAACTGAAAGAAAAAGCATCAAATGTATCTCTATAAATAAAAGCGTAAATTATATATATTTTTTTTTGTAGGAAACATCCAGTCCGCCATTTTGAATTTCATTTTTGGGGTGTTCCCGGGGTCCAATTTTTTCGGATTTTGGATATGTTATTCGGCAATGGTTCCTGAGCTGGAAACAGTTTAGAAAGCTTCTGAAGCAATTTTGCCCAGGTCTAACTACAAATTGCCTGGACTACTAGCAGTTTTCAAAAATGTTGGAATTTATATAAAGGTATTGATTCAAAAGTATTTAATAATTATTCCAATTAGTTTAATGGTTGTGGGACATTTTCTTATCTTTACTGGACCCTATATCAAATATCTCCATATTTATAATCGATATCAAAGAAACCGTTTACATTTCTTTCATTCCTATCCATTGTGATGAATTTTGGAAAGTTTCAATTGAATTCAAGGATTTGGATTTTCTTGCAATTTTGCACAGATGTTGGAATTTCTATAAAGGTGTTAAATCGAAGCTATTTAATAATAACTCCAATTAGTTTAATAGTTATTTTACATTTTCTAATCTTTACCATATATCGAATATCTCCATATTTACAATCGATATCAAAGAAAGCGTGTATATTTCTTTCATTAATCTCCACTGTGATGATTTTTTGAATGTGTGAACCAGAAAGAATATTTGTTGGAAAAATGGGAAAATGTAAATTTTCAATTTTTTGTCGAATACTAAACACAATAGATTATCTTCAAGTTTTGCAAAGATGGTGGAATTAATATAAAGGTATTGATTCAAAAATATTTAATAATTATTCAAATTAGTTTAATGGTTATGAGACATTTCTTATCTTTACTCGACCCTATACAGAATATCTCCATATTAAAAATCGATATCAAAGAAAGCGTTTACTTTTCTTTCATTACTCTCCATTGTGGGGAATTTTTGAAAAGTTCAATTGAATTCAAGAATATGGATTTTCTTGAAATTTTGCACAGATGTTGGAATTTCTATAGAGGTCTTACATTGAAGATATTTAATAATTACTCCAATTAGTTTAATGGTTATTTTACATTTTCTAATCTTTACCATATATCGAATATCTCCATACTTACAATCAATATCAAAGAAAGCGTTTATATTTATTTCATTACTCTCCACTGTGATTATTTTTTGAATGCGTGAACCTAACAGAATTTTTGTTCGAAAAACTGAAAATTTAATTTTTCAATTTTTTGTTAAATACTAAACACAATGGATTGTCTAGCAGTTTTCGAAAGATGTTGGAATTTATATAAAGTTATAGATTCAAAAGTATTTAATAATTATTCCAATTAGTTTAATGGTGATGGGACATTTTCTTATCTTTACTCGACCCTATACCGAATATCTCCATATTTAAAATCGATATCAGAGAAAGCGTTTACATTTCTTTCACTGCTATCCATTGTGATGAATTTTTGAAAGTTTCAATTGAATTAAATATT
Organism: Bathynomus jamesi; assembly: GCA_023014485.1. Classification (NCBI taxonomy): domain Eukaryota; kingdom Metazoa; phylum Arthropoda; class Malacostraca; order Isopoda; family Cirolanidae; genus Bathynomus; species Bathynomus jamesi. Next base: position 234,591 of record JAJOZX010003713.1, on the reverse strand, counting down.
TATAGAATAATGGGAAAATGCCTTCGAAATTTTTCAATTTTTCTTCAAATACTAAAGAATATGGATTGTCTTGCAATTTTGCACAGATTTTGGAATTTCTATAAAGGTGTTAAATCGAAGCTATTTAATAATTACTTCAATTAGTTTAATAGTTATTTTACATTATCTAATCTTTACCATATATCGAATATCTCTATATTTAAAATCGATATCTAAGAAAACGTTTACATTTCTTTCATTGCTATCCATTGTGATGAATTTTTGAAAGGTTCAATTGAGTTGAAGAATATGGATTATTTTGCAATTTTACATAGATGTTGCAATTTCTATAAAGGTCTTAAATTGAAGATGTTTAATAATTACTCAAAATAGGTTAATTGATATTTTACATTTTCTAAACTTTACCATATATCAAATATCTCCATATTTACAATCGATATCAAAGAAAGCGTTTATATTTATTTCATTACTCTCCACTGTGATTATTTTTTGAATGCGTGAACCTAACAGAATTTTTGTTCGAAAAAGTGAAAATTTAATTTTTCAATTTTTTGTTAAATACTAAACACAATGGATTGTCTAGCTGTTTTCGAAAGTTGTTGGAATTTATATAAAGGTATTGATTCAAAAGTATTTAATAATTATTCCAATTAATTTAATGGTTATGGGACATTTACTGATCTTTACTCGACCCTATACCGAATATCTCCATATTTAAAATCGATATCAAAGAAAGCGTTTACATTTCTTTCATTGCTATCCATTGTGATTAATTTTTGAAAGTTTCAATTGAATTCAATATTTATTGAATAATGAGAAAATGCCTTCGAAATTTTTAAATTTTTCTTCAAGTACTAAAGAATATGGATTGTCTTGCAATTTTGCGCAGATTTTGGAATTTCTCTAAAGGTGTTAAATCGAAGCTATTTAATAATTACTCCAATTAGTTTAATAGTTATTTTACTTTTTCTAATCTTTACCATATATCGAATATCTCCATATTTACAATCGATATCAAAGATGATTTTTTGAATGTGTGACCCTGAAAGAATTTCGCTTCGAAACATGGGAAAATGTAAATTTTCAATTTTATGTCGAATACTAAAATATTCAGTTTTGCAAAGATGTTGGAATTTATATAAAGTAACTGATTCAAAAATATTTAATAATTATTCCAATTAGTTTAATGGTTTTGGGAAATTTTCTTATCTTTACTCGAACCTATATCGAATATCTCCATATTTAAAATCGATATCTAAGAAAGTGTTTACATTTCTTTCATTGCTATCCATTGTGATGAATTTTTGGAAAGTTCAATTCAATTGAAGAATATGGATTTTTTTGCAATTTTGCACAGACGTTGGAATTTCTATAAAGGTCTTAAATTGAAGATATTTAATAATTACTCCATTTAGTTTAATGGATATTTTACATTTTCTAATCTTTACCATATATCGAATATCTCCATATTTACAATCGATATCAAAGAAAGCGTTTATATTTATTTCATTACTCTCAACTGTGATTATTTTTTGAATGCGTGAACCTAACAGAATTTTTGTTCGAAAAAGTGAAAATGTATTTTTCAATTTTTTGTTAAATACTAAACACAATTGATTGTCTAGCTGTTTTCGAAAGATGTTAGAATTTATATAAAGGTATTGATTCAAAAGTATTTAATAATTATTCCAAATAGTTTAATGGTTATGGGACATTTTCTTATCTTTACTCGACCCTATATCGAATATCTCCATATTTAAAATCGATATCAAAGAAAGTGTTTACATTTCTTTCATTGCTATCCATTGTGATGAATTTTTTAAAGTTTCAATTGAATTCAATATTTATTGAGTAATGGGAAAATGCCTTCCAAATTTTTCAATTTTTCTTCAAATACTAAAGACTATGGATTGTCTTGCAATTTTGCACACACTTTAGAATTGTTATAAAGGTGTTAAATCGAAGCTATTTAATAATTACTCCAATTAGTTTAATAGTTATTTTACATTTTCTAATCTTTACCATATATCGAATATCTCCATATTTACAATCAATATCAAAGAAAGCGTTTATATTTCTTTCATTACTATCCACTGTGATGATCTTTTGAATGTATGAAACGGAAAGAATTTTTGTTCGAAAATGGTAAAATGTATATTTTCAATTTTTTGTCGAATACTAAACACAATGGATTACACTGGTCAACAAAGATTTTTCATCAGAGTAAAATTTTTCACGCTGATTCCAAAACTGCATTCAGATTTTATCTAGCACGTATTGTTTTCAAGATGAAGGCATATATATAACTACACAGTTTTAACCATTTTAAATAGGCAAAATACTAATATTTCAACATTTGATTGTGTTTATTTTATTGTGTTTTTTTAGTTTATTCATCTTATTTATTTCAATTATCTTAATTATACATCGTATGTATTTCAGGTGTGAGCTTTTACGTCTAGCAGCATTGTGATTCAGGCAACAACGCCGTGCTTTGTGTGTCAAAAGATCATTCCAGTCCAAGAACTTGTTGTGTCAAGTTGGTGTACATTTTTTTTTAATTTATAGTTTGCTCAGGTCAGTCAACATGCCTCGACAATGTAAGAATGACCCCGACAAGTTCTGTTTCGTATGCGGCCAGTTGACAACTAAAACACAGCGACGAAGTATTACAACCGACATTAAGAAAATATACAAGCTATACTTTGGTTGCCATCTAGGTGACCAAGATAAACCATGGGCGCCACATCAAATCTGTTCTGGCTGTTCAAATGGATTACGTGATTGGCTTAACAAAAAGAAAGCTTCAATGCCATTTGCCATACCCATGATATGGAGGGAGCCGAGAGATCATCATGAAGACTGTTATTTTTGTAGTGTGAACTTAATGGGGTTTTCTGCCAAGAACAAACACCAGATTGTATATCCAAACTTGGATTCAGCACGTAGACCAGTAAAACATGATGAAACATTGCCCATTCCAATTCCCCCAAGGACAGTTGAATGATCTTCTTAGAGACTTATCGCTGTCTAAAGAGAAATCAGAGCTTCTCGCCTCAAGACTAAAGGAGAACAATTTACTTGAGAACAATGTTCGTATTAGTTACTACCGAAAGCGGAATTTTGAATTAACAGCATTCTTTGCAGTAGACGGTCCTCTCTGTTATTGCCATGACATCAATGGACTATTTACAGCCATATCTCAGACGTATGTGGCATCTGAGTGGCGCCTCTTTATTGATTCGTCGCAGAGAAGCCTGAAAGCAGTTCTTTTGCATAATGGTAATATAATGCCATCCATCCCCATTGCCCATTCCGTCCATCTAAAAGAGACATATGACAATATGGATATACTACTTAAGGCAATCAAATACGACAGTCATCAATGGAATGTTTGTGGAGATCTAAAAGTTATAGGAATCCTTATGGGTATGCAGTCAGGATTCACAAAATTTTGTTGTTTCCTTTGCCTGTGGGACAGTCGCGCCACTATAGAACATTACACGAAAAGTGACTGGCCACTTAGGTATACATATGTCCCAGGGATAAGCAATGTCCAGTCTGTCCCTTTAGTGGATCCCCAAAAGATCTATCTGCCACCTCTTCACATTAAACTTGGTTTAATGAAGAATTTTGTTAAAACAATGGGTAAAGTCAATTCTGAAGGGTTCCAATACCTTTCAAGGAAATTTCCGAAGGTTACTGCAGCAAAATTGAAGGAAGGAATTTTTGTTGGGCCACAAATAAGGGAAGTTTTGAATGACACTGAATTTGAAAAAGTCCTAAGTCCGCTGGAATTGAAGGCTTGGCTGGCGTTCAAATGGATATGTGAAAACTTTCTTGGAAGCAACAAGTCACCTGCGTATAAGGATGGAGTCAAGAACCTCCTTGATGCCTTCAAAGAAATGGAGTGTCGAATGTCGTTAAAAATTCACTTCCTGCATTCCCACTTAGATTTCTTTCCTGAAACCTTGGTGCAGTGAGTGACGAGCAAGGAGAGCGCTTCCATCAAGATATTCAGATGATGGAGAAGCGCTACCAAGGATATTGGAATGAAAGCATGATGGCGGACCATTGTTGGATGCTGTATCGTGACAATCCAGGCCAAATTTACAAAAGGAAATCACACTCACAGCGCTTTTAATAAAATAATGTATATATTCTTTATTTATAAGTACATTGAATAAGGTATATGATGTATTTGTTGTTTAGCATTCCTAAGTGTGATCTATGCATCCATAAATTTTCTTATAGCAATATCAAAAACTTAAAAATATCAAAACCAGTGTATCTATATAACTATACGTGCTAGAAACAAAATAAAACCAGATTCGGAATCAGCGCGAAACATGCATTAAGAAAGGTGTGATCATGTTTGTGATGAGGAAAAAAAGTTTCATTTTGTTGGCCAGTGTTATCTTCCAATTTGGCAAAGATGGTGGAAATAATATACAGTAAAGGTATTGATTCAAAAATATTAAATAATTATTCCAATTAGTTTAATGGTTATGAGACATTTCTTATCTTTACTCGACCCTATATCGAATATCTCCATATTTAAAATGGATATCTAAGAAAGCGTTTACATTTCTTTCATTGCTCTCCATTGTGATGAATTTTTGAAAGGTTCAATTCAATTGAAGAATATGGATTTTTTTGCAATTTTGCACAGACGTTGGAATGTCTATAAAGGTCTTAATTTGAAGATATTTAATAATTACTCCATTTAGTTTAATGGTTATTTTACATTTTCTAATCTTTACCATATATCGAATATCTCCATATTTACAATCGATATCAAAGAAAGCGTTTATATTTATTTCATTACTTTCCACTGTGATTAGTTTTTGAATGCGTGAACCTAATAGAATTTTTGTTAGAAAAAGTGAAAATTTAAATTTTCAATTTTTTGTTAAATACTAAACACACTGGATTGTAAAGCAGTTTTCGAAAGATGTTGGAATTCATATAAAGGTATTGATTCAAAAGTATTTAATAATTATTCCAAATAGTTTAATGGTTAGGGACATTTTCTTATCTTTCATCGACCCTATATCGAATATCTCCAGATTTATAATCGATATCAAAGAAACCGTTTACATTTCTTTCATTCCTATCCATTGTGATGAATTTTTGAAAGTTTCAATTGAATTCAAGAAAATTGATTTTCTTGCAATTTTGCACAGACGTTAGAATTTCTATAAAGGTCTTAAATTGAAGATATTTAATAATTACTACAATTAGTTTAATGGTTATTTTATATTTTGTAATCTTTACCATATATCGAATATCTCAATATTTACAATCAATATCAAAGAAAGCGTTTATACAGTATTTCTTTAATTACTCTCCAATGTGATTATTTTTTGAATGTGTGAACCTGAAAGAATTTCGCTTCGAAACATGGGAAAATGTAAATTTTCAATTTTATGTCGAATACTAAACACAATGGATTACCTTCAGTTTTGCAAAGATGTTGGAATTTATATAAAGGTACTGATTTAAAAATATTTAATAATTATTCCAATTAGTTTAATTGTTACGGGACATTTCTTATCTTTACTCGACCCTGTACAGAATATCTCCATATTTAAAATCGATGTCAAAGAAAGCGTTTACTTTTCTTTCATTACTCTCCATTGTGATGAATTTTTGAAAGGTTCAATTGAATTCAAGATTATGGATTTTCTTGCAATATTGCACAGATGTTGCAATTTCTATAAAGGTCTTACTTTGAAGATATTTAATAATTACTCCAATTAGTTTAATGGTTATTTTACATTTTCTAATCTTTACCATATATCGAATATCTCCATATTTACAATCAATATCAAAGAAAGCGTTTATATTTATTTCATTACTCTCCACTGTGATTATTTTTTGAATGCGTGAACCAATTAGAATTTTTGTTCGAAAAAGGGAAAATTTAAATTTTCATTTTTTGTTAAATACTAAACACAATGGATTGTCTAGCAGTTTTCGAAAGATGTTGGAATTTATATAAAGGTATTGACTCAAAAGTAATTAATAATTATTCCAATTAGTTTAATGGTTATGGGACATTTTCTTATCTTTACTCGACCCTATATCGAATATCTCCATATTTATAATCGATATCAAAGAAAGCGTTTACATTTCTTTCATTCCTATCCATTGTGATGAATTTTCGAAAGTTTCAATTGAATTCAAGAATTTGGATTTTCTTTCAATTTTGAACAGATGTTGGAATTTCTATAACGGTGTTAAATCGAAGCTATTTAATTATAATTCCAATTAGTTTAATAGTTATTTTACATTTTCTAATCTTTACCATATATCGAATATCTCCATATTTAAAATCGATATCAAAGAAAGCGTTTATATTTCTTTCATTACTCTCGACTGGGATGATTTTTTGAATGTGTGAACCAGAAAGAATATTTGTTCGAAAAATGGGAAAATATAAATTTTCAATTTTTTGTCGAATGCTAAACACAATGGATTATCTTCCAGTTTTGCAACGATGTTGGAATTAATATAAAGGTATTGATTAAAAAATATTTAATAATTATTGCAATTAGTTTAATGGTTATGCGACATTTTCCAATCTTTACTCGAACCTCTATCGAATATCTCCATATTTAAAATCTATATCAAAAAAAGCGTTTACATTTTTTTCATTACTATCCATTGTGATGAATTTTTGAGGGGTTCAATTGAATTCAATATTTGTCGAATCATGGGAAAATGCTTTCGAATTTTATAATTTTTCTTCAAATACTAAAGACTATGGATTGTCTAGCAAATTTGCGCAGATATTGGAATTTATATAAAGGTATTAATTCAAAATAGTTAATAATTATTCCAATTACTTTAATGGTTATGGGATATTTTCTAATCTTTACTCGACCCAAATCGAATACCTCCATATTTGAAATCGATATCAAAGGAAGCGTTTATATTTCTTTCATTACTCTCTATTGTGATGATTTTTTGAAAGTTTGAACGGAATTGAATTTTCGCCGAATAATGAGAAAATGTCTTCGAAATTTACAATTTTTTTTCAAGTACTAAACACTATGGATTTTCTTCCAATTTTGCACAGATGTTGGAATTTATATAAAGGTGTTAAGTCGAAGATATTTAATAATTACTCCAATTAATTTAATCGTTATTTTACATTTTCTAATCTTTACCATATATCGAATATCTCCATATTTATAATCGATATCAAAGAAAGCGTTTACATTTCTTCCATTACTCTCCAACTATCCATTGCGATGATTTTTTGCAAGGTTCAATTGAATTCAATATTTGTCGAATAATGGGAAAATGCCTTCGAAATTATCAATTTTATATCAAATACTAAAGACTATGGATTGTGTTGCAATTTTGCACAGATATTGGAATTTATATAAAAGTGTTAAATCGAAGATATTTAATAATTACTCCAATTAGTTTAATGGTTATTTTACTTTTTCTAATCTTTACCATATATCGAATATCTCCATATTTGCAATCGATATCAAAGAAAGCGTTTATATTTCTTTCATTACTCTCCACTGTGATGATTTTTTGAATGAGTGAACCGGATAGATTTTTTGTTCGAAAAATGGGAAAATGTAAATTTTCAATTTCTTCTCAAATACTAAACACAATGGATTGTCTAGCAGTTTTGGAAACATGTTGGAATTTATATAAAGGTATTGATTCAAAACTATTTAATAATTATTCCAATTACTTTAATGGTTATGGGACCTTTTCTAATCTTTACTCGACCCTATTTCAAATATTTCCATATTTAAAATCGATATCAAAGGAAGCGTTTATATTTCTTTCATTACTCTCTATTGTGATGATTTTTTGAAAGTTTGAACTGAATTTGATTTTCGTCGAATAATGGGAAAATGTCTTCGAAATTTACAATTTTTCGTCATATACTAAACACAATGGATTGTCTTCCAGGTTTGCAAAGATGTTGTAATTTATATAAAATTATTGATTAAATATATTTAATAATTATTCCAATTACTGTAGTGGTGATGGGATATTTTCTAATCTTTTCTCGACCCTATATCGAATATCTCCATTTTTAAAATCGATATCAAAGGAAGCGTTTATATTTCTTTCATTACTCTCTATTATGATCATTTTTTGAAAGTTTGAACGGAATTGAATTTTCGTCGAATAATGAGAAAATGTCTTCGAAATTTACAATTTTTTTTCAAGTACTAAACACTATGGATTGTCTTCCAATTTTGCTCAGATGTTGGAATTTATATAAAGGTGTTAAATCGAAGATATTTAATAATTACTCCAATTAATTTAATGGTTATTTTACATTTTCTAATCTTTACCATATATCGAATATCTCCATATTTATAATCTATATCAAAAAAAGTATTTATATTTCTTTCATTACTCTCCACTGTGATAATTTTTTGAATGCGTGTACTGAATAGAATTTTTGTTCGAAAAATTAGAAAATTTCAATTTTCAATTTTTTTGTGAAATACTAAATACATTGGATTGTCTATCAATTTTGGAAAGATGTTGGAATTTATATAAAGGTACTGATACAAAAATATTATATAATTATTCCAATTACTTCAATGGTTATGGGACATTTTCTAATCTTTACTGGACCCTATATCGAATATTTCCATATTTGAAATCGATTTCAAAGGAAGCGTTTATATTTCTTTCATTACTCTCTATTGTGATGATTTTTTGAAAGTTTGAACGGAATTTAATTTTCGTCGAATAATGGGAAAATGTCTTCGAAATTTACAATTTTTCGTCATATACTAAACACAATGGATTGTCTTGCAGTTTTGCAAAGATGTTGGAATTTATATAAAATTATTGATTAAATATATTTAATAATTATTCCAATTACTTTAATGGTTATTGGATATTTTTTAATCTTTACTCGACCCTATATCGAATATCTCCATTTTTAAAATCGATATCAAAGGAAGCGTTTATATTTCTTTCATTACTCTCTATTATGATGATTTTTTGAAAGTTTGAACGAATTTGAATTTTCGTCGAATCATGAGAAAATGTCAACGAAATTCACAATTTTTCTTCAAGTACTAAACACTATGGATTGTTTTGCAATTTTTCACATATGTTGGAATTTATATAAAGGTGTTAAATTGAAGATATTTTATAATTACCCTAATTAGTTTAATGGTTATTTTACATTTTCTAATCTTTACCCTATATCGAATATCTCCATATTTATAATTCCAACATCTTTCCAAAACTGCTAGACAATCCATTGTGTTTAGTATTTGAGAAGAAATTGAAAATTTACATTTTCCCATTTTTCGATCAAAAAATATATCCGGTTCACTCATTCAAAAAACCATCACAGTGGAGAGTAATGAAAGAAATATAAACGCTTCCTTTGATATCGATTTCAAATATGGAGATATTCGATATAGAGTCGAGTAACGATTAGAAAATATCCCATAACCATTAAAGTAATTGGAATAATTATTAAATATTTTGAATTAATACCTTTATATAAATTCCAATATCTGCGCAAATTTGATAGACAATCCATAGTCTTTAGTATTTGAAGAAAAATTATAAAATTCGAAAGCATTTTCCCATTATTCGACAAATATTGAATTCAATTGAACCCCTCAAAAATTCATCACAATGGATAGTAATGAAAAAAATGTAAACGCTTTTTTTGATATAGATTCTAAATACGGAGATATTCGATAGAGGTTCGAGTAAAGATTGGAAAATGTCCCATAACCATTAAACTAATTGCAATAATTATTAAATATTTTTTAATCAATACCTTTATATTAATTCCAACATCTTTGCAAAACTGAAAGATAATCCATTGTGTTTAGCATTCGACAAAAAATTGAAAATTTATATTTTCCCATTTTTCGAACAAATATTCTTTCTGGTTCACACATTCAAAAAATCATCCCAGTGGAGAGTAATGAAAGAAATATAAACGCTTTCTTTGATATCGATTGTAAATATGGAGATATTCGATATATGGTAAAGATTAGAAAATGTAAAATAACTATTAAACTAATTGGAGTTATTATTAAATAGCTTCCATTTAACACCTTTATAGAAATTCCAACATCTGTTCAAAATTGCAAGAAAATCCAAATTCTTGAATTCAATTGAAACTTTCAAAAATTCATCACAATGGATAGGAATGAAAGAAATGTAAACGCTTTCTTAGATATCGATTTTAAATATGGAGATATTCGGTATAGGGTCGATTAAAGATAAGAAAATGTCCCTAACCATTAAACTATTTGGAATAATTAGTAAATACTTTTGAATCAATACCTTTATATGAATTCCAACATCTTTCGAAAACTGCTTTACAATCCAGTGTGTTTAGTATTTAACAAAAAATTGAAAATTTAAATTTTCACTTTTTCGAACAAAAATTCTATTAGGTTCACGCATTCAAAAACTAATCACAGTGGAGAGTAATGAAATAAATATAAACGCTTTCTTTGATATCGATTGTAAATATGGAGATATTCGATACATGGTAAAGATTAGAAAATGTAAAATAACCATTAAACTAAATGGAGTAATTATTAAATATCTTCAAATTAAGACCTTTATAGAAATTCTAACGTCTGTGCAAAATTGCAAGAAAATCAATATTCTTTAATTCAATTGAAACTTTCAAAAATTCATCACAATAGATAGGAATGAAAGAAATGTAAACGGTTTCTTTGATATCGATTATAAATATGGAGATATTTGATATAGGGTCGAGTAAAGATAAGAAAATGTCCCATAACCATTAATCTAATTGGAATAATTATTAAATACTTTTGAATCAGTACCTTTATATAAATTCCAACATCTTTGAAAAACTGCAAGGTAATCCATTGTGTTTAGTATTCGACAAAAAATTGAAAATTTACATTTTCCCATGTTTCAGAGCGAAATTCTTTCAGGTTCACACATTCAAAAAATCATCACAGTGGAGAGTAATGAAACAAATATAAACGCTTTCTTTGATATGAATTTTAAATATAGAGATATTCGGTGTAGGGTCGAGTAAAGATAAGCAAATGTCCCATAACCATTAAACTAATTGGAATAATTATTAAATACTTGTGAATCAATAACTTTATATAAATTCCAACATCTTTCGAAAACTTCTAGACAAACCATTGTGTTTAGTATTTAACAAAAAATTGAAAATTTAAATTTTCACTTTTTCGAACAAAAATTCTGTTTGGTTCACGCATTCAAAAAATAATCACAGTGGAGAGTAATGAAATAAATGTAAACGCTTTCTTTGATATTGATTATAAATATGGAGATATTCGATATATGGTAAAGATTAGAAAATGTAAAATAACCATTAAACTAATTGGAGTATTTATTAAATATCTTCAATGTAAGACATTTATAGAAATTCCAACATCTGTGCAAAATTGCAAGAAAATCCATATTCTTGAATTCAATTGAACCTTTCAAAAATTCATCACAATGGAGAGTAATGAAAGAAAAGTAAACGCTTTCTTTGACATCCATTTTAAATATGGAGATATTCTGTATAGGGTCGAGTAAAGATAAGAAATGTCTCATAACCATTAAACTAATTGGAATAATTATTAAATATTTTTGAATCAATACCTTTATATTAATTCCAACATCTTTGCAAAACTGGAAGATAATTTCTTGTCGAATACTAAACACAATGGATTATAATCCATTGTGTTTAGTATTCGACAAGAAATTGAAAATTTACATTTTCCCATTTTTCGAACAAAAATTCTTTCCGTTTCATACATTTAAAAAATCATCACAGTGGAGAGTAATGAAAGAAATATAAACGCTTTCTTTGATATCGATTGTAAATATGGAGATATTCGATATATGGTAAAGATTAGAAACTGTAAAATAACTATTAAACTAAGTGGAGTAATTATTAAATAGCTTCGATTTAACACCTTTATAGAAATTCCAAAATCTTTCCAAAATTGCAAGACAATCCATAGACTTTAGTATTTGAAGAAAAATTGAAAAATTTGGAAGGCATTTTCCCATTATTCAATAAATATTGAATTCAATTGAAACTTTCAAAAATTCATCTCAATGGATATCAATGAAAGAAATGTAAACGCTTTCTTTGATATCGATTTTAAATATGGAGATATTCGGTATAGGGTCGAGTAAAGATAAGAAAATGTCCCATAACTGTCGCGCATACGTTGTGCGAGCCTCTGCCCGCTTGCGACTTTTTAGGGTTAATGCACTTTGGACAATCCAACGAAGGTGGTCCTTCTTGGGTAAGCTCGGCCTTGGCCGAGAGCATCCGAGTATCAACATAAATAGTTTCTACCAAGTTTGTTTGTTTTCCGAAGGGATGAATGGAAACACTTCACTCTTAAATCAAAGTTTTCGTTCACTCGTATAAGTTTTATTTCACAAATTATATATACAGGACGAGGCACTGAAGGAGGGAAATGAATTTACAGCCTCTCACGATAACAGCTCAAACAGTAATTAAAAATGAAAGGGGAGCAACCCTTTGTAACAAAGGCCCCGCGCAGGAATTTACAGGGGTAAGAGGTTCGACCCCGTTTCACAATAGTTAAGGTGGGAATTGAAAGCGAGGAGGCTTGTCCTCCTCGAGTAAGAGTTACGGCAGGAATTTAAAATGAGGAGGCTTGGCCTCCTTGGTCTAAGCCTCAGGCAGGAATTTAAAGTGAGGGGGGCTCGGCCTCCTCGGGTAAAGGCTCATGCAGGAATTTAAGATGAGAGAGGAGCCACCTCTGGTAACAACGGCTCAGGGAGGAAATTTAAAGTGAGGGAGGTGCAACCTCTGGTATCAAGAAACTCAGCAGAATTTACAGCGAGGAGGGCTTAGCCTTGCCTCGGGGATGGGGTACGGCAGGAATCTAAAAGGGGGCGAGGTGCAACCTCTGGTATCAAGAGCTCAGGCAGGAATGATTTAATTTACAATACAAGAAATAAATAAGCCTCAATTTTGGGGGAATGCAGTCGAAGGTTAAGCTCCCACTTTAGCTGGAGAGCTAAAGAATTCTGACGTTAAGCATAATTTAAGCAAAAAGTTAACAAAAAAGATACTAATTTTTGTAAGGTATACACTTTTGGGTGGCGACATAATGTCGGGGGACCGACATGTACAGAGTACATTAAGTACATAAATTACATTATATTACATACATTAATTACCGTTAATTACAATTTTAGCAATTTGTTAATTGAATACAGTAATCTGAATAGGTAACACAATTTAAATAATGAAGGAGAGTTCTCCGTTGTTTTATAATTTAAAGGGGATTAACGACAATTATATATATTTATAGTTAACAGTGATTACGCCAAATTATGTCAAATATTATTAGAAGAATGGTTGGTTATTATAGTTTGAAAGTCTAATTAGCCAGCGATGAGGAAAGCGGAGAAAAGATACGGTGTACTTTTCATTTGAAAGTACACGGACATTAATGATAACGTAACACATAAGTAACGGAATTTGAATGACAATTAGGTAGAAGTAGTAAGTACAGTAATGAGAACGTGGTAACTATGTGCCTAGTAGATAATACCAGTAGCCTGGCAGGGAACAATATGGTATATTATAATAATATAACATCACATCTTAACGTTATAAATTGGTAGCAGAGGCAAGAGAGAAGAGTTCGAATTCAGAGGCTCGCTTTTGACGACGTAATCGGAATTCGACCTTCGTCTCAGCAATAATAACAACTTGCGAGAGGTGAAATAATAAAAAGAAAATAAAACAAAAAGAATACATGTACGTATCATGATCGTCAATAGACATGTACGACTGCACACAGTAGTGTACACATATCATTCGTCACACAATAGGTTGTGTGCGTAATATAGACACGAGTAAACATAGACTGATAAGTTGATAGAGAATAACTAGACAATGGGTAATAGGTAATAAAATAGGTAATAGGTGATAAAATTAATAAAGGACAACGGTCAAGAAGGAACATGGATGTATGAATGAGTATGGTTGCATAACACCGACAGGACACAACATATAAATAATGACTCATAGAGAGTGACGTTATTATTATTATTATTATTAAAGAATTTACCATACATTGAATACGAAAGATATCCACATACTAAACACGTGATTCAGTATTCAAGGTATGGAAGGAAATTAAGTTACTTTATGACGTCAGAGTGATTCACTCTGTACGTACAATATAAGGGAGGGACATTCGCTGTTTACAGCGAACTTCTAATGGCACAAACATGGATACTGTTCAACCATAGAAATGGTAAATCGCATGGTTGTGACACTGCTCTCCCTATGAAAAAGGATGTAATGGTGGGTGGAAGTTTATTTACAATATATTAAAAAAATGAAACAGCGACAATTTCGGGTTGGATTAATCAAGGCAATTTAGTGGGAAGAATGATAATTATATTAATAAAATTAAAAAAATAATCAAGGGGAAAATTTTAAAATTACAGCAAATAAATTAACAAGGTTGAGGTCTGATTACTAGATTGTAGTGGAAATACTATGTCAACAAGTACGATAAAGTCCGAAGTTGTCACCTTAAAAAACAATTATAAGTATGATTAATTGTGGCAATCATACTACATAAACAATCTTATAAACTAATGAACCATCTAAGTTATTTCTGGCATTTCGACATAATTATTTCAGTTAAAGTTCCAATTACAGGATTGAATCTAATTTAAGTAAAATTTTTAGTTTGTCCAACGTTATAGTAACAAGATTACGGAACCGTGATAAATTCGGAAAGATTTCCAAGGTTAAGATAATTTTAGGGAAAAAGATACATACATAGTAAATAATGGTTAAAAGGAAAATTCAATTTAAGGTTCAGGAATTTTCAATTCATATGACTATTTGAAATGGAGTTTAATCCGTCAGTAATGACAGAGATAAGAGTTTCCGAAGTATCATGATTATACAGTAAAAAACTAATCGTATTCACTATGGTAGATAAAAATTGAATTAAATTTTATTGGTGGACGAAGTCTTCAGCAGTGGGAGCACGGTTGCAGAATGTAAACTTATTGCAAGTCCGAATAAGTTGGTAAAATATTAAAATTGATTTAAAGAAAAGTAAAATTAATTTATTGAAAACATGAAAATTTATCTAGTTACCGTTTTAGATACTTAGATATTGTTATCCATTAAGAATATCCAGGGAAAGGAAGATAGAATTCGTAATAGATGATGTATAGACCTTGGGTCACGTGTGTATTTTGTGCAGAGTGCAAGGTAGGTGTTTACCCAAAAATGGGGAAAAGGAATTTATAGTTGAAGTTATCGTAATCGCGTACGTACGTATAAAATATGGGTAATAAGTGTGTCTAGCTGAGTAGGTATGTACAGTAGTGTGTAGAATATGAAAGTAATTGGTTCATCCCGGGAAGAACTGAATCCTTAGTGGTCAATGGTAAATCATGAAATTTTGAAGAACGGATTAGCTTAGAGGTTGGTTCAAATTAACTTAAGAACAACAGGCAAGATTATATATTGTAAGCAGCAATTAAGTTTAAATAAATTCAAATAATCCAGAGTAAACATCAACAGTTAACTGCAATTAAATATATTTATCGTGATAGCCAATGATTTTAGAATAAGATTTATATGATAAAAATAAGATATGCGTAGTGAATTTCCTTTCCATAAGTACGCCAATGATTTCAAGAGTGTTTCAGAGTGTGGGTAAGCGTAATTGGGTGAAAGTGTAATCAGTAGGAAAGTGAATTCGAATAGGTGTCAAAAGTAAAAAATTCAATGGGATTATAGATTTTACGTAATAATCGGTTGCACGTATAAGGTAATTAAAATAAATACGCACTTAAAAGACTTTAAATACTTAAAGTAAATTAAGTGGTATTGAAAACTGAATTTAGGCACAGAATTAAATTCGACTAGTAACCTTCATAGCGTTATATTAGCAGTATCTCACCATTAATATTGACCAGAAGTATCAGTACGGCAATTGAATTTTATTTGACGAGTTGATGGGGCATAGATAAAACAGGTTTTAGTGGAATTCATGGTAGGGCACAGTTATGTGTTATCAATATTGACATGGTGTAATAGAATTATTAGAAGGGGAAAAGGAATGGCATCCTGGTATAGTGTGTCAAAATTGGCTATAATTTTGGTTGATACCTTAACAAATGGATATAAGAACATCTTAATGACAATTACTCAAGACTAATTTGAATAAAAAAAAAATCAAAATAAAAAGTTGAAAATAGAACTCAATTATGAGCTATTCTGAACTGAACACTTATAGGTTATAAGTTCCGTATAATTAAGATTAATTTAAAAATTAAAACAAAAAACAACTTAACCTAAATTGAGGGTATGTTCGGTCATACGGGTGAATTTCACGAACATACGAAGCCAGACAAATCAGCTGCATGGTTAGGTTGTCTTGCGATCGGGCATGTGGGTCATTCGGTTAAAGGTTTTCGCAACATGCCGGGAAGCAATGGACTGACCATACGAGCCTTGCTCACTCAAAAGGAGGTGGTGTATCGGGATTAAGAAGAATGACTTTCACTGGTTTCAGAAGAGGATCCAGGAACAGCCAAAGAGAAAGATTTGCAAAGTAGAAGGCAAGAAGGGCGAAAACATGAATTCGCGGAAGAAAAATGAAAATGATCGATGGAACGATCATATTATGGTAGTGAGGAATATTCCGCGCTTGCCCTTCCGCGCGTACAACTTCCGACGGAGGAGTAGGTTCGGTTCGCTCCCGCACCTATGGGCTTAGCCTCGGAATTAGGTGTAAATTCCTCTACCTTTGAAAACAGAATCAAGTCATCTTCCTTAAATAGGGATTTAAGCGAAATGACCAAATCGGAACTTAAGGGAAATGAGTTTTCAAATTTATTTGGAATAGCCAGAACACTGGGAACTTCAAGTTCCGGCCTAACTGTCACTGAAGGAGGTGACTCGCTCTCGATGGAGTCACAGGGGTTTACTGTGAAGACATTCGAGTCTTCGTACTCAAAATTATCAAAAGTATGTTGGTTTTCTAGTTCTTCGTTCGTCGGAACTAGAACGGAACAATTGACAATTGATGAAGAATCTTCCCCATCTGGTAGCAGTTCCTTTTTATTTTGAACTGGTTCCAGGGAGTCCGTCGGGCTCTCTGAAACGAGTCTTTCACCCTCAGCTGAAAAGACCGAAGAATAGGGGTGACAAACATACTCGAAAAGTGAGTTCTTTCCTCGAATTAGGCCTGCTTCTCTATCGGCCCAATAAAAATCGTGCGTAATAAGGAAATTCATCCCCAGGAGTAAGTCTCCATCCCAATTCAATTCAGATACGACCACAAATGGGGTCAGATAAGGGACTGAATCAAACTCAATAGGAAGGATGATTTCTCCGGTACTGTATTCTTCCCAGTCATCATCAATGCAGGACAAACGAGAATGCAAATCGAATTTTTCCGTAGCCACCTTGAGTAACTTCTCGTATACGTGTTGGTGAATGTAATTCGCCTGACAGCAAGTTTCAACAAGAGCCAAAACTGCTTGGTTGTTAATAGAAGTTTTCATGAAAATTTGTGGGCGTTCTTCCATGAGCTCCATTTCAAGAGTCCAAGAAGGCGTCTCCGAAACATGTGAACATGCTTCGTCTGCATCAGCGATGGTTTCGCACGAGGTTGGGGTATTGGGAGGAAAACCAAAATTTGGAATATCGCAATCAGGGGAATTGGGTGACCAACTGGAAAGACCTGATGTCGGCAATTGACAATACGTCTTTACGTGAGCACTTTGCTCTTTAGGAAAAGATTGCTTGCTACACTGCTCCGAACACGAATTAACGGAGTTAAAACAAAACGGAGGGACGGCATGGTCCTCACTATAGTAATTTAAAAAGAAGTCACTGGGACATGATCGATTCGTTACGAAACTGTTACTGTCATCATAAACATCACAATGATTATGAAAATTACAAAAACTGACTCGCCTACAGGACCTTGTGGGGCATTCTCCCCAGCTGCTACTACAGCAGAAAAAGCATCATCTGAAGCAAGATGACGGTCATCATGACCAAAAAAATAAAAACAGGGTCATCTTTCAGACCACTTAAACGAGGCGGCATTGCCGATTGGCCGTTGGCCGAAGTAAACTCAAAACAATTCGGGTCCTGTGGAGAAAAGTTATCAAAACATGGTCATCCTGACCATCTAACGCGTCCTCTTTGGGACATGCATGGATATCCGATCCATCTAAACCAAAAACAACATCAGTAACAGAATTCGCGTCCTTTTTGGGACATGCATGGATATCTGATCCATCTAAATCAAAAACGAGGTCTTCTCGACCAAAGTTCACTGAATGAACTATGTCACTGAACTAACTGAATCAGTTGAGTCAATGTCCGAATGACTAAAATTACTGACAATTTGAGGAGCAGTGTCTAAATCATCGTACAAGTCATGGCCATCGGGACCAACATGGTTGTCCTGACCATGGTGAGAAATAAATTCTGATTTTCAACATCAGTTGCACAGCAATCATCCAAGTTGTCTGAATTCACATTTAATAAAGAATTGGTCACATCCCCATTTACATTACAACAATTATTAACGTAGGTATTACACTTACTTTCACAAAACTTTCAACGGAAGTTTCATCATAAAGACTTCAACAGAAGTACCTTTATAATTACATAAATCAACAATTTCATGTTGTCGTTACTGTTTTCAACATTAGCATCACAAACACTGTCACAAGATGCTTCACAAAAATCATCATCAGAGGCTGTGAGTTCTAGCCTCGAAGGAAATTCATTTGATGAACAAGCTGGAACCAACGGTTCAGAGACAACTGAGTCAGAGAAGAAAGTTGGGTCAGGATTACCCAAATCTTCCAAGGGTGACGTTTCATCGTCACTATCAAGGTTCTGCTCGGGTGCCTCGCACCAGAGAAGGAAATAACGTCTTTTATCCCATTTATCGACGAAGCATCCATCCGAAAAGTCGAAATGGAATCCGTAGGGTCGTAGGGATTCTGGGCCAATAATTAAATCAAAATCGGGACAATATTCTGGCGGAACTAACGAGACACCTATACTAAAAAGACAATCATCAATCCACAAGTCAAGTTTAGTTTCCGCAAGGACGGGAATAAGGTTACCATCGGAATCCCGAATGTATGAAACGGATGGCGGTTCCTTAAAGAGAGGACACAGCAATTTATCCGCTAAAGACGCAGGAACAATACTGGACGAACATTTCGGATCAAAACGACCTAAAAGGGTCTCCTCTGGGCAACGGAGTTTGAAACCGATTTCGAGAAAAAAATAATCACTTTCTGGGGATTCCGAATGTACAGAACTCAAAGAGGAAGTGGATTGGGAAGGTGAGTCAGAATAAGGTACACTCAACGCCTTTCTACCCAGACCAGAAGGGTCAACGGAATCACTCCGATTCTCTACCGAAACATTATCGGGAGATGCGTTTTCGCGCATCTCTGAAGGATAATGACATGATCCATGAATAAAGGAATGAAGGGAAGTCCATAACTGGCGTGTACTGTTGTTTAAACCTTTAACGTCAACGTCCCATTTGACGGATCCCTGCCTGTCACAGTACTTCGTGATTTCCTGCAGACCTTTATATATATCCTGCCAAAAACGTTTAAATTCTACCCAAGACCATTGATATATTTGCCCATTGGACCCATCGATAAGAAAGGTACGGACGCGCGCGGCGTCACCAAAATTTGGGTCACAAGTGTCAAACGCAAAACCGATTTTATCTGCGTCTGTATTCAGACAACCTCTAAACGAATCGTCAATTTTACCGAACCAATCCTTAAAGGAGGGTTCTACAAATCTATTATTAACGCGACCGCGTAAATGAGGGACATCAACTGTACGTTTCAGTACGGAAAAGGGAGTTATAAGATTAACAGTAGTGCATGTCAGGGGGGTAATGGTTTGGACATCGTTAATCATAACACGTGTCGTTGACACGGAAGTGTGTGTGTAAAACAAAAATAACCATGTAAGAGACAAGCAATAAAAAAAAATAAATGGAACAAAGTCTAAGTATTTTGTATAGTTACGAAATAACGTAGAACAAAATCGGCGACTCTGCGTTTACTCCCGATGCCGCAATCGACGAGCAATTTTTTTCGAATCTCCCAACGCTGAAGTCTCGTTGGCGAGGGTCGAAATTCGGTCAAAATCACACTAGAAAAAAAGGGTTACATTATAATAACAATAACATAAATTTTCACTAAAATTAACGAAAAAGGTTTAAATTGAAAAAAATAAAAAAGGAACCTAACCGGGTTCAACTAAATAAAAATGTGAGTTATGGGTATATACATCAGCATTCTGACTGATCGCATTTATGTCCCACAACAAAATCTAAAATGATATTATTTAATATCCTCAATAAAAAAAACAATGCAGATAATTTTATAAAAAGAATTTTAAAAAAATTCAGATTTATAGTTTGATGGGAAAAATAAATATGTGAATACTGAATTAATGACAACGTCTGATTAGTACTGTATTTCGTATTACTATCGAACAGTTAATTGAAATCAATTAATTAAAAAAAATGATTAAGTGTTTATAAAGTCACTTCACTGTTTCACACTAAAAGGGGAATAAATAAGTGAATTAAAATTACTAAAATTAAAGAAAATGATAATTAAGGAAATGATTTAAAAGTAATAATTAATAATTAAACTCATTACATAAACGGAGAAAGCGTTTTGGTGAGGCAACTGAGGAAACTCAGCTGATGCCTCCAATCGTTTGGTGAGGCGACTCATTGCCACGACGGAGCACATAAACGTTGAAGGAAGATTGTAGATGGGAAGACGGTCGAACGGTTGATTGGAGAAAAATACGAACAATGATTCAAAAGTTGATTGAAGAGAAGTTCAACGATGAGTTGAATTAAATTGAGGTTGCAGATGGTGGGGTTGGAGTCCAAGTTGAAGAGGTAGCGGTCGACGTCGAATGAGTGAATCCATGAAGTGTTTCAAAAATTGTTCAAAGTAGGGACATCCATTGATGGACGACGGTTTTTTCGGTGGGGGACTGAAACAGTCTCGGTGTTGGAGAAATAAACCGGTCTCGGTGTTGGGAAACTAAAACAGTCTCGGTGTTGGGGAACTGAAAGAGTCTCGGTGTGGGGGAACTAAAACGGTCTCGGTGGGACCTCCAGTGTCGCGCATACGTTGTGCGAGCCTCTGCCCACTTGCGACTTTTTAGGGTTAATGCACTTTGGACAATCCAACGAAGGTGGTCCTTCTTGGGTAAGCTCGGCCTTGGCCGAGAGCATCCGAGTATCAACATAAATAGTTTCTACCAAGTTTGTTTGTTTTTCCCGAAGGGATGAATGGAAACACTTCACTCTTAAATCAAAGTTTTCGTTCACTCGTATAAGTTTTATTTCACAAATTATATATACAGGACGAGGCACTGAAGGAGGGAAATGAATTTACAGCCTCTCACGATAACAGCTCAAACAGTAATTAAAAATGAAAGGGGAGCAACCCTTTGTAACAAAGGCCCCGCGCAGGAATTTACAGGGGTAAGAGGTTCGACCCCGTTTCACAATAGTTAAGGTGGGAATTGAAAGCGAGGAGGCTTGTCCTCCTCGAGTAAGAGTTACGGCAGGAATTTAAAATGAGGAGGCTTGGCCTCCTTGGTCTAAGCCTCAGCTCAGGGAGGAAATTTAAAGTGAGGGAGGTGCAACCTCTGGTATCAAGAACTCAGGCAGGAATCTTACAGCGAGGAGGGCTTAGCCTCCTCGGGCGAGGGGTACGGCAGGAATCTAAACGGGGGCGAGGTGCAACCTCTGGTATCAAGAGCTCAGGCAGGAATGATTTAATTTACAATACAAGAAATAAATAAGCCTCAATTTTGGGGGAATGCAGTCGAAGGTTAAGCTCCCACTTTAGCTGGAGAGCTAAAGAATTCTGACGTTAAGCATAATTTAAGCAAAAGTTAACAAAAAAAATACTAATTTTTGTAAGGTATACACTTTTGGGTGGCGACATAATGTCGGGGGACCGACATGTACAGAGTACATTAAGTACATAAATTACATTATATTACATACATTAATTACCGTTAATTACAATTTTAGCAATTTGTTAATTGACATATCTAATAGGTAACACAATTTAAATAATGAAGGAGAGTTCTCCGTTGTTTTATAATTTAAAGGGGATTAACGACAATTATATATATTTATAGTTAACAGTGATTACGCCAAATTATGTCAAATATTATTAGAAGAATGGTTGGTTATTATAGTTTGAAAGTCTAATTAGCCAGCGATGAGGAAAGCGGAGAAAAGATACGGTGTACTTTTCATTTGAAAGTACACGGACATTAATGATAACGTAACACATAAGTAACGGAATTTGAATGACAATTAGGTAGAAGTAGTAAGTACAGGTAATGAGAACGTGGACAACTATGTGCCTAAGTAGATAATGACCAGTAGCCTGGCAGGGAACAATCTGGTATATTATAATAATGTAACATCACATCTTAACGTTATAAATTGGTAGCAGAGGCAAGAGAGAAGAGTTCGAATTCAGAGGCTCGCTTTTGACGACGTAATCGGAATTCGAACCTTCGTCTCAGCAATAATAAACAACTTGCGAGAGGTGAAATAATAAAAAGAAAATAAAACGTAAAAAGAATACATGTACGTATCATGATCGTCAATAGACATGTACGACTGCACACAGTAGTGTACACATATCATTCGTCACACAATAGGTTGTGTGCATAATATAGACACGAGTAAACATAGACTGATAAGTTGATAGAGAATAACTAGACAATGGGTAATAGGTAATAAAATAGGTAATAGGTGATAAAATTAATAAAGGACAACGGTCAAGAAGGAACATGGATGTATGAATGAGTATGGTTGCATAACACCGACAGGACACAACATATAATGACTCATAGAGAGTGACGTTATTATTATTATTATTATTAAAGAATTTACCATACATTGAATACGAAAGATATCCACATACTAAACACGTGATTCAGTATTCAAGGTATGGAAGGAAATTAAGTTACTTTATGACGTCAAAGTGATTCACTCTGTACGTACAATATAAGGGAGGGACATTCGCTGTTTACAGCGAACTTCTAATGGCACAAACATGGATACTGTTCAACCATAGAAATGGTAAATCGCATGGTTGTGACATAAACATTAAACTAATTGGAATAAATATTAAATACTTTTGAATCAATACCTTTATATAAATTCCAACATCTTTCGAAAACAGCTAGACAATCCATTGTGTTTAGTATTTAACAAAAAATTGAAAATTTAAATTTTCACTTTTTCGAACAAAAATTCTGTTAGGTTCACGCATTCAAAAAATAATCACAGTTGAGAGTAACGAAATAAATATAAACGCTTTCTTTGATATCGATTGTAAATATAGAGATATTCGATATATGGTAAAGATTAGAAAATGTAAAATATCCATTAAACTAATTGGAGTAATTATTAAATATCTTCAATTTAAGACCTTTATAGAAATTCCAACGTCTGTGCAAAATTGCAAAAAAATCCATATTCTTCAATTCAATTGAACCTTTCAAAAATTCATCACAATGGATAGCAATGAAAGAAATGTAAACGCTTTCTTAGATATCGATTTTAAATATGGAGATATTCGATATAGGGTCGAGTAAAGATACGAAAATGTCCCATAACCATTAAACTAATTGGAATAATTATTAAATATTTTTGAATCAGTATCTTTATATAAATTCCAACATCTTTGCAAAACTGAAGGTAATCCATTGTGTTTAGTATTCGACATAAAATTGAAAATTTACATTTTCCCATGTTTCGAAGCGAAATTCTTTCAGGTAATGAGGAAGTACTGCAACATGTGAGGGAGGAAAGAAGACTCATTAAGGTGATAAGAGAAAGACAGAAGAAATGGATCGGACATGTGTTGAGAGAAGGATTAGTGAAGGCGGTGATAGAAGGTAGATATGAAGGTAGAAGGCCGAGGGGAAGGAAAAGGGAAGCAATGCTGGATGATTTGAAGGCAGGCATGAGCTACCATGAGATGAAAAGGATAGCTCAGGATAGAACACTTTGGCGGGACAGATGAGTTGGACCTGCCTGATAAGCAGAACACGATGGATATATATATATATATTATATATATTATATATATATATAAGCAAACAACCACTGGGAAAAGGAAAAAGAAACACGAAATCCGAGCGCTTTCGTGATATATTCACATCTTCAGGGAAAAACAAGAAATAGGCAGATTTTACGAAAAATTTCCAATCGGCAACTCAATTTAAAAACCCTAAAACACTCTAAAGATTTTTTCAATAGATAACTTAATCTGAAGGCTGCTAAATTACTGAATATAAAAGAACTACATAGATGAAATTAGACAATTAACATGTACAGAGAACAAAAATTATTATAACAGTTATTAGAAATAGTATTTAATTAAAGCAGGCAATTAAGTGGCAAGAATTTAATGAAAACAAAAGGAATAGTGCCACCGTCTTACAGAATATTCCAAACTTCTACAAACAATCTGAAAAAACTCTCCCAATAGCCAACCTGTTCAAAAGTCCAATAAACCACCAAGCACACAAAGATTATATACGAAAGAAATATTACAATTAAAATGCACACATAAGAATGTTAACAGTTCTTAAAATAATATTTAACCAAGGCAAACCGTTAAGGGGCAAGAATGCGGTCAAGAAAACAATAGGCACTACACCAACTTTCTAACTATGTACGAGTCTATCTACACCAACTTTCTAACTATGTACGAGTCTACAGTAATTTATACAGCCCAGGGCTAATATTAAGGACCAAATCCGCATTATTTTTATCACACTTGATTCAAGTATATTTCTGCTAACAATAGATTTACTAAACCTTAATTTGGAGGCATTTTTCCAGTCAATGGGGTGATTAGTATCTCTTACGTGAATGAAAATGGCGTTAGATTCCTCATTACTTTGGTGTTCCCTCCAGCTTATCTTTAGCATTCTTCTCCATATCCACATTTCAAAACTATATACAGATATATGTTAAATAAAACAGATCGATGTAATTGTATGTTTTAATTCTCCTTTACACTGTCTGAAAAATGTGTCAAAGATGTATTCATACTTCATGCCAGAAAAATAAAAAAGTACATACATGGAAATAACTTTATATACAGTGTCTGTATATCAGTGTGCACAGAGAAAAGACTGCCTGCCTGAAGGATCGGGGGGGACCAACATTTCAGTTCAAAAAGTTGTCGTGAGAGCATGTACCGTTCCAGATATTCCAATATATACATATATATGTATACAGTGCTCTAAGTGGCACTCGAGTATATACCTTTCCTTTCAACCTTTCAAATGTTCCGCGCGATGATTCCTCATTTCACGAAGATCAAACTTGTCGCCCCTCCTCTCGAGTTGGCCTGGTGAAGTAGTGAGTTGGTTTCTTGTACTCTCCACCTCACATAGCCAGGTATGCCCGACTCATCAGGGATTGTTCTGAGCCAGGTGTCTAATCTTCTTTTGAAGATGCCCATTGCTACACCACTCGTGTTTCTTAGGTCTTTGGGCAGCTGATTAAACAGTTTTGGTCCCCTCACAACAAAACTTTTCTTTCAGGGTTAAGGATGTTCCCTCTCTGGCCTTTAATTTGAGAACATGACACAGTCTTCCTTTTCTACTTTCCAATGTTGTTTGGGGAGTTACAGAGTTCAGAGTAAGATTAGGGACTAGTTTCTCCATTATTTTCCAAGTGTAAATAGTGGCGTGTGTGTCTCGCCTCCTTTCCAGTGAATATAGGTTTAATTCGCGTAACCTTTCCCAGTAGTTTAGTTCTTTGCACCCCTTGATCTTGGCTGTGAAGCTTCTCTGAATCCCTTCTAATTGTCTAATGTCTTCTTTTTTATATGGGGATGTTAGGACCAAGCAGTATTCCAATTTGGGTATGATCAGTGTTTTCAGTAGAGGAATCATTATATTACTGTCCCTTCGTTTAAAGGTTCTCAGTATCTGCCCAGTTATTCTCTTTGCTCTGTTTACTGCTATCTTATTTTGTGTTTCAAATTTCGCACCATCAATCATTACAACCCCTAATCTTTTGCTTTAGAATTTCTCTGAATTTCTTATCCATCTAGGGTATAATATTCCATGGATTTTAGGTCCTCTCTTTTTCCGTACGTAACAGCTGAAATTTCTCAGTGTTAAACTTCATATTGTTGTGTTCCGTTATGTTGTGTCTGTTTGTCGAGATCCTATATCTTCTGGGTTTCTTATTTTTCTACTGATCTTTGTGTCTTCGGCAAAGAATGTTACTGTGCTGTCTCTGGTAATGTCCTCATTTATGTCAGTTAGCATGATTGTGAAGAGTAGTGGAGCTAATATTGTTCCTTGTGGTACTGAGCTGAGGACCTATCATTCTGATAAAGATGCTCCTTTTACTGTAACGACTTGCCGCCGCTCACTAAGGAAATTATATATCCATTTCCCTACTTTTCCTGTTATTCGCATATGTTTCAGTTTATGTATTATAATTCCATGGTCACACTTGTCGAACGCTTTGGCAAAGTCTGTGTATTTGAATCATAGTTTTCATTACTTTCCAGTGCATCAATAATGTTGTTGTAGTGTTTCATTAGTTGTGATAGGCATGGTCTACCTGACCGAAACCCATGCTGGTTATCATTTAATTTTTTCTGAGTTTCCAAAAAGCCATAAATTTTCTGTCTAACTATTCTTTTAAATATTTTAGTGAGATGAGATGTAAGCGACACTGGCCTATAGGTTTTGGCCTCGGATCGATCTCCTCCTTTATATAATGGGACTATGTTCGCTCTCTTCAGGATTATATATATATATATATATATATATATATATATATATATATATATATATATACAGGGTGGGCCGAAAGTCTGGATCCATAGGAAAATATTTATTTTAATACATAAATTACAACAAATGGTAAATACTTAAAATGAATATCAACTTTAACTCGTAAATGCGTATCCGTGATACTGTACAGTAGTTCGTACTCCAGTATAAATACTCAAATACCTTTTTTATTTCAGCCCAGAAATGGCTTCGAATCTAACAACAGAAGACCGGGTAGAACTTGTGCTCATGTACGCAAGACAGGGCACTACACACAGAGAAGTTGCTACCGAATTCAATAGAAATCATCCTGATAAGCATCCAGTAACACATGCGACTGTTGGCAAGTTGTTTAAACGTTTCAAAGAAACAGGAAGTGTACATGATCGACGGCGTTCTAGTCGTCCAAAAACTGCAACTGATGGAAATACCTCTGCAATGGTATGTGAAACTTTAACGAATAGTCCAGTAAAGTCAACAAGAAGATTATCAAATGAAACACGCATCTCGAGAACGTCAATTCGAGGAATTATTAAACATCATAAGTTCCATCCCTAAGTGTCTCGATGTCAGAGGCGGCCAATTTGAGCATTTGTTATAATTTGTTGTTTATACTGGAGTACGAACCACTGTACAGTATCACGGATACGCATTTACGAGTTAAAGTTGATATTCATTTTAAGTATTTACCATTTGTTGTAATTTATGTATTAAAATAAATATTTTCCTATGGATCCAGACTTTCGGTCCACCCTGTATATATATGATACACACAGACAGTGCATGGAACAAGGAACTCTTCTGGGATAATTAAATCCACTATAGTCCGAATAAGTAATGGTAAATGACAAATACCATAGTTTTTCTTTTTCATGATGCTAGCCCGAAGTGGGCAACGGGTCACTCGTAAAGAGGTCCCATAAATATAGCTTCCCTCACCAGCTATCTGCAAAGCAGACAGGATCCAGCTTTGGGACATGGATCTAGGGTTTAAAGCAGCCTAGCTCTGCTACATTTAGAACCTCAATATAAGCAAAAGACTCCCTGCCTTCACGTCAGATTGAATACATCATAGAAAAAGGGGTAACTATTATATTTTTAGCCAAAAACCAAAACTTAAACCTCAACTGGCAGAATTGAGCGTCCACTTTTCAAGGCACATAAAATGTCCGTTTCAAGATGGGAATGAACTCAGAATGGTCCCCTGAGTTTTTTATGATACACACAGACAGTGCATGGAACAAGGAACTCTTCTGGGATAATTAAATCCACTATAGTCCGAATAAGTAATGGTAAATGACAAATACCATGTTATGTGCCTTGAAAAGTGGACGCTCAATTCTGCCAGTTTAGGTTTAAGTTTTGGTTTTTGGCTAAAAATATAATAGTTACCCCTTTTTCTATGATGTATTCAATCTGACGTGAAGGCAGCGAGTCTTTTGCTTATATTGAGGTTCTAAATGTAGCAGAGCTAGGCTGCTTTAAACCCTAGATCCATGTCCCAAAGCTGGATCCTGTCTGCTTTGCAGATAGCTGGTGAGGGAAGCTATATTTATGGGACCTCTTTACGAGTGACCCGTTGCCCACGTCGGGCTAGCATCATGAAAAAGAAAAACTATGGTATTTGTCATTTACCATTACTTATTCGGACTATAGTGGATTTAATTATCCCAGAAGAGTTCCTTGTTCCATGCACTGTCTGTGTGTATCATAAAAAACTCAGGGGACCATTCTCAGTTCATTCCCATATATATATATATATATATATATGTATACATGCTTCTAAGCTAACTTGGCTGGTCATGGATCTGACTGGATTCTAAGCCAGTACGGACGGCTGTGGCTCCAGACTGCCACAGGCCCCAGTTTACTTCAAGAAGTTGTGGTGATAGGATGTCATGTTCCAGTTATTCAATTATTCAATATATATAAATATATATGTATTTTGGAATACAGCCCTTTGTACTTAGATGCCCAGCCGTTCAGCTACACCAGCCATTCTAAACCAACTGTCAGTGAGTCAAAAGCCACACACACAAACATAACATATATACATGAGGCTCTCTCTCTCTCTCTCTCTCTCTCTCTCTCTCTCTCTCTCTCTTCTTCGTCTTCTTCTCCCTCCCTCTCTTCCTTTGAGGGGGATATTTCTTCCTTTCTTCTTCTACTCCCCCCCCCCTTTCCCACCGTTTGGGCCTTGGCTTTGGGAACTATCCCCCCTTTGGGGGACCTTGGGGGAACCGCCCACTCGGCATTTTTTTAAATGAAGTTTAGCGTTGATTGTATTGGGATGATTGTATCAAATTTTAATTATTCATGTCGTTTTTTATTTTTCGTCGTATCCTCCAGTAATTGGGGGACCGCAGGTCCCCCAATTACTGGAGGTTCAGTTATTTTATCAATAAAACTATAGAAAAGAACGCAGCCATGAAGATCTTGAGCTTCACATTGTGTAGGTCTTCCAATTACTGGGGGGTTCAATTATTTGGTCAATAAAACTATTATAGTCATGAAAATCTTAATAAGCTTCACAAATCTTGACACAATGTGAAGTTCAAGATTTTCATGGCTGCTTTCTTTTCTATAGTTTTAATGACCAAATAATTCAACCAACAGTAATTGGGGGCCCTGCCGTCCCTCAATTACTGGGCCTCCACCCCACCTCAATTACTGGGCCCAGACCCCCATCCCAATTACTGGCAGCACTGGCGGTAGTGCCCTGTTTAGCTAATTCAAATCTTTTCAGAGACCCAAAAGTTAACAAACGGAGACAGAATCACACACAACTTGGTTTTATAAACATCAATACAATACTCAAGACATTTAATCAGATCATCAGTAATGCAAACAAATACATACCCGAGGGCAACATTAGGAAATACAACCCAAATTACACTAGAGAAATAGCCCACCTCATAAGGCAACGTAACAACCTCAAACATAACACGCAAACGCCACATACAGAAACCATGATACAACAGCTCAACACAGAAATAAACAACAAACTTAAAGAAAAACAAACAGAAACACTTACGGAATTCATAACAACACTAAACCACTCCACAGATACATCCAAGCTATACAAGACTATAAACAGCATTACCCACTCTAACAGCGGCATTCACACCTCACACGCGGATATCTGTCGCAGTCAAAATAATATCCCAACATATACACAACAAGCTAACATTCTACCGGGTGTTCCACTTAAAACCGGCCCGCTGGAGTATGGGAAGTGAAAAAATAAATAAAAATTTCTTGCAAACTCACCGTTTTGCGTCAGGTGTACTTGAATATGATAACATGAGCACAAAAATGTATTGATTCTCAGGGTTCGCATTTCCAACACTTTCTGTAAGAGTGTACACTTAATCTACAAAATAAAAGTGAGTTTGCAAGCGGGCCGGTTTTAAGTGGAACACCCTATAGTTAATCACTACGCAAAGATAAGTCACTTAAACAGAGCCAACAACCAGAAACACGCAGACAGAAAAACAGCCAGACACAAGAAATCCTAAAGACTCGACAGTCGACACGACCATTACACCCTTCAATACAGACTAGACCACCAAGATTATCAAAAACATTAATAATTCGAAGACTACTGGACCAGACAACATATCTAGCATACACCTTAAACACTTGGGCCCACAGGGAATACTAGCTCTCACAAATATCAGCACATATTCATACCAACACTGTATTATTCCTGACAAATGGAAACAAGCTAAAATTATTACACTACTCAAACCAAACAAAAATCCAACAGAACCAGCTTCCTATAGACCCATTACTTTACTATGCACACCTTCCAAAGTAACAGAAAGACTAATCTTACAAATCACCAACCCACACATACCACTATCGCCTACTCAACATGGATTCATACCTCACCACTCACTATTCATTACTCACTAATCTCACGCAGCACATCATGGATGGCATCAACTCCAGACGACCAGCTCAACGTACACTATTAGCAACAATAGACATTAGTAAAGCATTTAATGCTATCCCACGCTTCCCTCTCATAAACAAAATACTTAACACAAACATGCAGAATAACACCAAATGGTGGCTGAGCAACTATCTTTCAGGAAGATACTCACATGTCACATTTAATGGCAAGACACCCAAAAACAAGCTTTTTCCGAACTGGTCCCTCAAGGCTCTGTTCTCTCACCAACACTGTTCAACTTATACATACATGACATTCCAACACCCATAGATAACAAGCTTACCTTATCATCATATGCAGATGACATCACTCTAACATCCACCCACAACAACATCGACACCGCTACAAATAACCTACAAACATACATAAACAGTATACAAGACTGGCTCACACACAATAGACTCAAAGTAGCGCCCATAAAATCAACCATCACCTTGCTTACAAGCAACACAAAAGAACACCAGATAACTCCAGAGTTTACACTAAGCAACACCAACATTCCACACACTCACAGGACCAAAATACTTGGGGTCACATACAACACATCATTATCTTTTGCAAACCACACGCTTAGGGTACTAACAGGCACAAACTTTGGACACCAGCAGGAAACAACATCACTCATATACAAACAATATATTCGCTCAGTTATGGACTATGCTAGCCCATTCTGGGCACACATTATCTCAAGCACACACACATAAACACCTTACAGACAGTCCAAAACAACGCACTTCGTATCATTACAGGATGCACTCAAACAACACCAATAGAACACCTGCACACAGAAACAAAAATACTGAAAGTTAGGGAACATTTAGACATGAGGGGAACACCATTCGTGGCAGCAGCGACAACTAACCCACAACACCATTGCCACTACATGTACAATCATGCACCAACACCTCGCACCATTAAGGTAACACAAGAGAGACATTATAACCAAATACTCCATTCCATACCACGCCCCACAGACATCATACAGTATAGAAAACACATGCACACACACCTAACCCACAAAGCACTGACACTACTCGGTCCATGCAATCCTAGGTGCGAAGCAGCCACCCATTAACAGGTCAGAGACCAGCCTCAGCAGATCGGATCGAGTTAACTTTGTACGATTCCGATGTAGATATCATCCCAACTTACAGACATATAAACACAGACTAGACAACTCCACAGACGACACCTGCCACCTGTGCCAGGACACACCACAAACAATTGAACACATTATGACAGACTGGTCCGCTCTTGCACAACACAGAACACAAGACAACATCACTAGTGCGCTGAACCTCTGGTCCACTCCGGAGAGGGCGATCGGTTACCTGCGTGCCGCCAGCTTGCTCGATCAGGGTGAGCTGATCGGTTAACCAACAATAACAACTTTGTTTTATATAGATATATAGTTTCACATCCGAACCCACTGTATCAAGATTTGTGAAGCTTAATATTACATTGGCTGCGTTCTTTTTTATAGTTTTATTGATCGAATAATTGGCTACCCAGTAATTGGGAGTGGGGGGGGGGGCTGCGGCTCTGCAATTGCTGAGGCCGAAGGCCCCAGCACCGCAGGTTTAGTTAAATGGGCCCTACGGGCCCACTTTGGCTAGTAATAATAATAGACTAATGTTGTCTGTCTCTGTCTCTCTTACCCTAAAACACGGAAATGGCTTTTTGGACAGAAAAAAATATTAAATAAAAGTTGTTTAAAATTAATCGAAACCTACGGGAAAATTATAATTTTTTCAATGAGACAAAAAATTTAATTTTTAAAAATCTATATACTGCCTCTCTGTCTGTTCCACCGAAAAACACAGAAACGGCTCCTTGAGAAAAAATTATTAGATAAAAGTTGCCTACAATTAATCGAAACTCACAAAAAAAAAAATAAATAAAGCTGAAATAATGTTTGTTTGTTTGTGTATGTGCTCATTCCAGGAAATATTATAAGAAAAAAGAAATTGCCCCTGTTGATTTTTTAAGTATAGTATTTTTACCACCAGCTTCTGCTACTATATAAAAAGATGGATAGGAATATATATATATATATATACCAGGAGGACAAGGGGGGCACAAGAGAAGACGAGGAGCAAGCAAAAATGTTGATGGTTCTCACAAATGAGTTTATGTTGACACAGGAGATAACAGAAAATACCTGAAAAAAATAAGTGTTTAAATCTGGTATTCACGATTAACACGAACTTGATTGATGATATAAAAATAACCCCAACCATTATCTCAGACCACAACTTAATCGAGATATCAACAAATATGGCGACAACACTAAAAGACAATACACATATTGAAGAAAGAAACAAATTTGGGGCCTTCAACTTAAACTCCAAGACTATAAATTGGGAAGCAATCAGATCGCACATGGACCAAATAGAGTGGAGAACAGTTTTAGAGAATAAAACAACTGAAGAAATGCTAACAACTTTGGAAGAAAAGACGCTGAGAATTTTAGAAAAATATTCTCCGAAATCACAGCCCAAAGGAAAGAGTAGCTGGCTAGAGAGGCAAAAGAGTAGAATATTCCGCAAAAGAAAGAGAGTGGAGGCGAAGTTAGCCAACTGCGGAGATAATGCCAGGAAAGTAATACAAGAAAAACTGGAGGGTATCGATAGGGAAATACAAGCCCTGATTAAGGACCATACAGAGAGGGAAGAGGAAAAGGCGGTAAAAGCAATAAAGGAAAATCCAAAATACTTCTATAGCTATGTGAAAAGGAAAACAAAAACGCGCGCCGCTATTGGGCCCTTAAGGAAGAGAAATAATTAACTAACCGACGATCTAAAAGAAATATCTAAAACATTGAGAGCACAGAATGAATCAGTTTTCAGTACCCCAAAAAGTGACAAAGCGATACCTGACATAGATGCATTCTTTGAAGATAAATTGCAAGGAGAGTGTATAAAAACTTTGATTTTACCCCAGAATATGTAGCGAGAACTATACGACAAATGAAACCACATTCAGCCGCAGGTGCGGACAATTGGAACGCATTATTGATTAAAAACTTTAAAAATTAAATAGCTACACCTTTATACTGGATATGGAGAAGATCCCTAGACACTGGAGAAATACCGAGCATCTTGAAAAGAGCAAGCATTGTCCCTATTTATAAAGGAGGGGATAGATCTCAAGCAAAGAACAAAAGACCAGTGTCATTGACGTCCCACCTCACCAAAGTATTTGAAAGAATAGTTAGAGAAAATTTATGATTTCTTGGAGACACTGGAAAGATGCAACGAAAATCAGCATGGATTCCGATCAGGTAGATCATGCCTATTACAACTAATAGAGCACTATAACAATATCCTAGATGCACTGGAAGGCAATGACAACTACGATGTCATATACACAGATTTTTCTAAAGCTTCTGACAAATGTGGTCATGGTATAATAGCACATAAAATGAAATATATGGGAATAACAGTCAAAGTGGGAAAATGGATCTACAACTTCATTAGAGAAAGTCTACAGGTCGTCAAAATTCAAGGTATATCATCATCAGAATCGGAAGTACGCAGCTCAGTACCACAAGGTACAATACTGGCCCCACTTCTGTTCATTATCATGCTAACAGATATAGACAGCGGAGTAAACAGCAACAATATAGTAACATCTTTTGCAGATGATACAAAGATCAGCAGAAAAATCAGCGATCTAAACGAGGTGGAGGCCTTGCAGAGGGACACGAACAAAATATACAAGTGGTCAGAAGACAACAACATGACATTTAACACCGAGAAATTTCAACTCCTGAGATATGGTAGAAATGAGGAATTTAAACAGACTACATATTATGCTCTAGATAGAAAAGAAATTCAGAGAAGCACGAAAGTGATCGATCTTGGGGTAATAATGACCGATGATGCGAAATTCGAAACACAAAATCAGATATTGATAAATAAAGCAAAAAGAGTAACGGGACAAGTACTAAGAACGTTCAAAAGAAGGGACAGGACAGTAATGATTTCCCTGCTAAAAACACTGATTATACCAAAACGTGAATACTGTTCAGTTTTGACGTCCCCATATAAAAAGGAAGAAACTAATAAACTAGAAGAAACGCAGAGACATTTCACAGCAAAGATTGATGGCTGCAAAGAACTCAACTACTGGGAAAGACCACGTAAAGTAAATCTGTACTCCCTGGAAAGAAGAAGAGAGAGGTACACCATAATCTACATATGGAAAATGATCGAGAAACTAGTACCAAACCTCAAACTAAACCCAATTACCATTCACACAACGCTGGAAAATAGGAAAGGCAGGACGTATAGTGTCCCCAAATTAAAGGCCCGAAAAGGGACCTCTTCAACACTGAAGGAAAATAGCTTGGTTGTCAGGGGGCCAAGACTTTTTAACCAGCTTCCAAAGGACCTCAGAAATGTTACAGGGTCAAAGTTGACGTCTTCAAGAGAAGACTAGCCCTTCGTGGGCTGATGGGGTCCACTGGACCCCAAGCATATTTCAAAAATCTGCCATTCATTCAAATATTATTTTTAGAGCCTGGTTATCTATGACTTTTATTGTATGTAGGTATGGTATATACTCACAAAATATAAGAGAAAAATGTCACACCATTTGGAAGTGACAGGGTAGCAAATTTGAATGGGGTCTGCCTTACCCACCTCGCCTGCAATGTGACTAATTTATTTTAATTTTTTTTTCAGATTTTTTCATAAATGTTCTTAGATTTCCATTCTAATGGCAACGTCAATTCCAATATCGACGTTTTATGCTCCTATCAGGGTGGGAGAGGGAGATGTAGATGTAGACCAACCAAATTTGTCAGATGATAGTGAATCAGAAGTAGACTTATCTGATGCTAGTGAATATGAATATGTTGAACAATCTTCTGACAGTGACTTTAGTGGTTTTGATACTGACAATGCAAGCGATCATGATGATGATGATGATAATATTGTGTTAGGGAAAGATAACTTTGTGTGGTGCACTGAGCCTCCCCGGCTTAGACGAAATGTGAGACAAAACATTGTTCGTGAAGAAGGTGGTGTTCATGAAA
Organism: Bathynomus jamesi; assembly: GCA_023014485.1. Taxonomy (NCBI): domain Eukaryota; kingdom Metazoa; phylum Arthropoda; class Malacostraca; order Isopoda; family Cirolanidae; genus Bathynomus; species Bathynomus jamesi. The sequence continues at coordinate 198,654 of JAJOZX010003713.1, read as the reverse complement.
GTGTACCTACGCATGCTGCATCTGCTACTTTCAGCTTCTTTATCACAGATGAAATTGTTGAATTGGTTCTCGATGCAACAAATCAAAAAGGTGGTGCTCTCTATGGTGAAAAATGAAAACAGCTGGATTCTATTGAGCTGATGGCATGGCTAGGACTTCATCTCAGATCTGGGCTGGACAAAGATAGCTTCCGCCCAGTTGATGAATTATTTGGTACTAAGACCGGTCCACCAATTTATTGTGCTTCTATGAACCGTGACCGTTTCAAAGAAATAAAAAGGTCAATAAGATTTGATAACATGACTACTCGTGCAGAACGAAGGAATGGTGAACAAGGCAAGTTGGCGCCTATATTCGAAGTTTGGCAGAAGTTTATTGAAGCATGTCAAATAAACTATAAAGCCAACACATATGTAACTGTGGATGAATCTCTACTCGCATTTCGAGGGAAATGCTCATTCAAACTATACATGCCATCTAAACCAGATAAGTATGACATAAAGGTTTGGAGTATGGCCGACGTTAAGAATGGGTATCTTCTAAATGGCCAGATATACAGTGGAAAAGGTCCTGAAGGTCCAGAACGCCACCAAGCCCAAAGAGTTGTTCGAGATCTTACTTCAACTATTGTGAAGTCAGGAAGAAATGTTACCACTGACAACCTGTTTACTGATGTTGACCTTGCCATAGAACTACTTGATAAAAATTTAACACTCTTAGGAACTATGAGGAAAAATAAGCGCCAAATACCTAAATCATTTCAAGCCTCAAGTGATCGTCAGCTCTACTCATCAAAGTTTGGCTTTAGTAGGGACCAGCATCTTATGATATGCAGCTATGTCCCAAAGGTAAGAAAGGCAGTTCTGTTATTAAGCACCATACATTTCGACCAAAAAAAACAGCAGGAAGAACCTTCCAAACCTGATGTAAGCGCATAACAAACAGATGCCATTAGTTATCTTCTACTGGATGGTAGATGTTGCAGCTTACAATGCTAGTTGCTGTTTCATGGAGAAAACCCCCGATGTGTATCGAGGGAATCAAAAGCGAAGGAAATTTCTGCCAGACTTAGCAGAACAGCTCTGCAAACCAGCAATCCAGAAACGTTTTGAGTCAGCTGGTAGATATTTGCCAAAGCATGTTAGAGCATGTATGGAGGCATTTATGGATGAGGTAGAAGCAGCACCCCAGCCAAGGCCTAATCCAGGAGGTAGGAAGAGATGTGGAAAGTGCCCGAGGAAGATGGATAAGAAGACGAGAAAGTCATGCACAAAATGTGATGTGCCTCTTTGCGAAAGTCACTCCAACTATGTATGTAATGACTGTGTACTGTAAACATTGTTTCATATGTTCTATGTTTCTATTTCTTTCTATTCTATAATCTATATTGTGAATATAAAAAGTGTTTCTGAGTGCTGAATTCTTTAAGTTAAAAAATTCTTAAATAAATGTAAAAAAAAAAAATAAGGGACACATGGTGAATTGGCTCCACGTGCCTTGTCCTGGGCAACATATGTACAAACTTTAGTATATATAAACTTAAGCATATGGCAGAAATTCACCATTGAAGTTTGGGGTTTGGGTGACCCCACATAGTCTTTGTTAGTCTGTCCCACCTAGCCCACGAAGGGTTAAATGCCTGGCTCAGGATGGTACCAGATGAGCCGGATGTACCTGGCTATGTACGGTGGAGAGCGCAAGAAAGTAACTCGCTCCTCCACCAAGCCAGGCCTAAAGGCGGGGCCACCAGCTTGACCTTCGTGTGAAGAGAGACCAACACACAAAACATCAACGAGGTAACGAGGTATATAGGTAATCTTTGGCACTAAGTTAAACTGTACATTCTGGAAGTAATAACAAAGCCTACTTATATCTAGTTAAACCACGCTTGTACAAAATTTCATACTTGTGGAATCGAGGAAAAGCCAGTCACTCCATAAATTTGAAAAAATACTACATCTATCAAAATTTTGAGCCTCATCCAAAGCCAGTGAGACTAAATTTGTGGAGCAGTACTCAAAATCTAAGCTTAAAGTCACACTGTTAAGGTCTCACTGATTTAAAAATTGCTCTTGAAAATCGTTTGCATGAAATTATTTCCATGTTCGAGCGTAAACCAATTACATACAGACAGGCTTTGCTAGTATAATTTTTTAGTTTCTTACTAATTTTTCAGTTTAAGTGCGATTGCTGACGGTACAAACGTCTTGATTCCAGTAAAAGAAAAATGCAACTTTTTTTAAGAAAACAGTTCGGCAAAAAAATTACAACTAGAAATTTCAAATCCTTTGAAGACATTCATGATTTAATATGTTTGTACGAGTATCCCAAAGGGTTCATTAGAACGTCTTCTATTCAGGAAATTGCCCTTTTGCTAGGATCATCTCTAAAACAATATGCAAAAATATTACAAGAAGAAAAACTATATTAGTACGTACCTGTTGATCAGGCCAAAAGAATATTACTGAAAGTACCCTAATGCGCAATTACCAAAGACTTAAAAACCGCTCTGGAACTTATCTTTGATGGTAGGAGGTCACTGACAACATAAGAATTTCGAATTTTAATTTGGGAAGGACTCGATCTGCCCTCGCGGTATTATGATCATATCATGAAAAGAATTTCTAAAGACGACTCCATAACCGTTGAGTCTCTCTACAAGTATTTGACATCTTGAGCTAACATAGTTGAAATATTTATTAAATTGAAATACTCGTATATGCATATTCATTTTGGTTTGCATTAATTCAAATAAAAGAAATTAACTGTTTGGTGATTACATTCTTTTATTCATTATTTATATTTATATTAGCATAAGTTAGTAAAAGATAATTAGATTGATAACGATTTGAGAAAAATTGTTTACGCATATGTGGGAGACCTTCAACAAAGACCTTCAACATTTACATCCCACCAGATAGTTCACCTCAGGTGCCAGCTAATTACAATCCACAGTTACACAATCTAGCCTCTCTCACTAATGTCATCTTAGGAGGAGACTTCAAAGCTAAAGAAACTAGTTGGTACCTGCACAACCAAAGCAACACCAGAGGCGCCAACATAGCCACACAACTAAACAGTCTCTTCATTCTTAACAATACAGAAGAACATACACACATACCACATCAAGCAGGATACTCAAACTCCTCCCCAGACACAACGTTCTGTTCCCCCTCACTAGCAACATATACACACTGGAGAACAGAAAAACAACTGTCATCAGACCACCTGTCCATCATCATTACAACACGTTCTACACTCTGCCCCAACAGCCTTAACACACTTACAGAAATTACAAGAAAGCTGATTGGGAACAGTTCAAAATACAGAGTGAGGAACAATTCACCACATTAAACAGCACACCCATCATAAACATCAATACAACACTCAAGACATTTAATCAGATCATCAATAATGCAGACAAATGCATACCCGAGGGCAACATTAGGAAATACAACCCAAATTACACTAGAGAAATAGCCCACCTCATAAGGAAACGTAACAACCTCAAACATAACACACAAACACCACACACAGAAACCATAAAACAACAGATACAACAGCTCAACACAGAAATAAACAACAAACTCAAAGAAAAACAAACAGAAACATTTAGGGAATTCATAACAACACTAAACCACTCCACAGATACATCCATGCTATACAACACTATAAACAGCATTACCCACTCTAACAACGGCATTTACACCTGACACGCGGATATCTGTCGCAGCCAAAATAATATCCCAACATATACACAACAAGCTAACATTCTAGTTAATCACTACGCAAAGATAAGTCACTTAAACAGAGACAACAACCAGAAACACGCAGACAGACAAACAGCCAGACACAAGAAAACCTACAGACTCGACACGACCATTACACCCTTCAATACAGACCAGACCACCAAGCTCATCAAAAACATTAATTATTCGAAGGCTACTGGACCAGACAACATATCTAACATACACCTTAAACACTTGGGCCCACAGGGAATACTAGCTCTCACAAATATCAGCACATATTCATACCAACACTGTATTATTCCTGACAAATGGAAACAAGCTAAAATTATTACACTACTCAAACCAAACAAAAATCCAATAGAACCAGCTTCCTATAGACCTATTACTTTACTATGCACACCTTCCAAAGTAACAGAAAGACTAATCTTACAAATCACCAACCCACACATACCACTATCGCCTACTCAACATGGATTCATACCTCACCACTCATCCACGACATTATTCACTAACCTCACGCAGCACATCATGGATGGCATTAACTCCAGACGACCAGCTCAACGTACACTATTAGCAACAATGGACATTAGTAAAGCATTTAATGCTATCCCACGCTTCCCTCTCATAAACAAAATACTTAACACAAACATGCACAATAACACTAAAAGATGGCTGAGCAACTATCTTTCAGGAAGATACTCATGTCATATTTAATGGCAAGTCATCCAAACACAAGCTTTTTCCGAACAGGTTCCCTCAAGGCTCTGTTCTCTCACCAACACTGTTCAACTTATACATGCATGACATTCCAACACCCATAGATAACGAGCTTACCTTATCATCATATGCAGATGACATCACTCTAACATCCACCCACAACAACATCGACACCGCTACAAATAACCTACAAACATACATAAACAGTATACAAGACTGGCTCACACACAATAGACTCAAAGTAGCGCCCACAAAATCAACCATCACCTTGCTTACAAGCAATACAAAAGAACACCAGATAACTCCACAGCTTACACTAAACAACACCAACATTCCACACATTCACAGAACCAAAATACTTGGGGTCACATACAACACATCATTATCTTTTGCAAACCACATTCAGGACATTAAAAACAAATGTATGTCAAGGCTTAACACGCTTAGGGTACTAACAGGCACAAACTTTGGACACCAGCAGGAAACAACATTACTCATATACAAACAATATATTCGCTCAGTTATGGACTATGCTAGCCCATTCTGGGCACCCATTATCTCAAACACACACATAAACCCCTTACAGACAATACAAAACAACGCACTTCGTATCATTACAGGATGCACTCAAACAGCACCAACAGAACAACTGCACACAGAAACAAAAATACTGAAAGTTAGGGAACATTTAGACATGAGGGGAACACAATTCATGGCAGCAGCGACAACTAACCCACAACACCCTTGCCACTACATGTACAATCATGCACCGACACCTCGCACCATTAAGGTAACACCAGAGAGACATTGTAACCAAATACTCCATTCCATACCACGCCCCACAGACATCATACAGTACAGAAAACACATACATACACACACCTAACCCACAAAGCACTGACACTACTCGGTCTGAATGCAGTCCTAGGTGCGAAGCCGCCACCCATTAACAGGTCAGAGATCAGCCTGAGCAGATGGATCGAGTTAACTTTGCACGATTCCGATGTGGACATCATCCCAACTTACGGACATATAAACACAGACTAGACAACTCCACAGACGACACCTGCCATCTGTGCCAGGACACACCACAAACAATTGAACACATTATGACAGACTGTAGCACAAAAACGAACACAACACAACATCACTAGTGCGCTGAACCTCTGGTCCACTCCAGAGAGGGCGATCGGTTACCTGGGTGCCGCCGGCTTGCTCGATCAGGGTGGGCTGATCGGCTAAACAACAACAACAACAACCTTCAACAAATGTTTTAATTAACAAACAAATGGATTAACGTATATAGGCCATAAGGCTCGTTACGGTTAAAATACAAGAATAGTTTACCGTCCAGAAACCTTTGTGTTTAACTGAGCCATAAGCTTAGTTGAAGTGTTATATTCTTCCTATATATATATATATAGAAAGTAAAACACAAATTGTATCTTATATCTATAACTTGAGCAAAAATATAAAAATGACTTATATCTTGTCTCTTTGATACAAATTTATCTGTATCTTGTATTTTAAAATCGTATATTTGATACAAGATATATTTCAGGAATTTCAGTCCCCACCGTCGTGACTTTTGAAATAAAAATTACGCATCTTCCAACTAATGGGAGTATCAAATATATGATAGCTAATCTCGAGGCATGAACATTTGCACAAGCGCAATTATTATTATGTGCGCCACAGTGGCGTAGGTAGGATCACAGGAAATCTCGCTGTGGTTAAAACTACCCAAAATTCTGCGTACATATTTTACTTTAACTAAATGGAGAAAGGTATTTGGTTCTTCTACCGCCTCGACCATTATCTAGAGTTAGTAATGAATTAATTTAGTTGTGTGGCCAAGGGGAAACATGCAGGGGCGGATCCAGGGAGGGTAGTGTAGGGGGGCACCAAACATGTATTTGGCACCATGCCGAGTATTTTATTTGATCCACATTTTTTTTATATGCCATACGCTTCACCCACCATACTGTGAAGTAGCAACAGGAAACAGGCTTCCTGTTCCCATGCGTGAGCTGAAAAGTATAAAAACTCACACTCCCCTAAGGGGATGATCCACATTTAAATTATATTATAATACATACATATACAATACATTCATAAAAACGCTAACAGATAGCGTACCCTCAGTGCCATGGTCTTTTCTGCTTATGCTGCTGCACAGTGTTTCCAGATAAAAGAAGGAAAAATTGGTATATACATGGCACTAATAGAAAATGGTATTTTAGGACGGGCAAATATCCCGTGCGTGAGCTGAAAGGTATCAAAAACTCACTCCCCTAAGGGGATGATTCACATTTAAATTACATTATAATGTATACATACACAATACATTCATAAAAACGCTAACAGATAGCGTACCCTCAGTGCCATGGTCTTTTCTGCTTATGCTGCTGCACAGTGTTGCCAGATTAAAGAAGGAAAAATTGGTATATACATGGCATTAATAGAAAACGGTATTTTAGGAGGGGCAAATATCTATTGAGCACAATGGCATAAAATATGTCGTAGTTACATGAAAATTGTGGATTTTATGGGCAATTTTGAAAAAAGTGGTGGAAAGCGTTTTATGGACGTCAGTAAAATTTCGACTGGGTCTCCTTTGCGGATCTAGCGTAGCTAGGGCATGTGCCCAGTAGTATGACCGCAAAATGGGAGAGTGCAATTGCAATGCAATGTTGATCAATGTTGCAAGGGGGAGGGAGGTTGGCACCCGTGGGGAGGGGGGGTTGGCACACGTGGGGGAGAGGATATGCAAGCAAGGGGGAGGAGTTGATCCCCTGCATGAAGGGGGTTGGCACAAGATCTCCCCCCAGAAAGGGTAACCCTAACCTGTCCTGACCTAGGAAGGTAACCTAAGAGAGAGGAGATCTCTTCGCTGGCATGTCTCGTCGCATACTGGAGTTCTTGACTTCCTAAGCTGGCTTAGAAGGTGTAATCTGGCTTAGAAGGCGTAATTGGCTTAGAAGGCTTAATCAGCCAGTTGACTGAGAAGGCAATACAAATATACAGTATATTACAGGATAGGAGAACGCGCAAGAATGTAGAGCCAGCATATCTATCAGCGAGATGGCTTCTTCAGAAGACAATATATACAGTATATATATATATAATATTTTATTTATTTATCCGAATTAAATGCAATCCATAAGAATAGTTGCCAGATTGCACTATTAATTTAATTTGTGTGTGTGTGTATATATATGTGCATATATATATATATATATATATATATATATATATATATATATATATATATACGTGTGTATATATATATATATATGGGAATGAACTCAGAATGGTCCCCTGAGTTTTTTATGATACACACAGACAGTGCATGGAACAAGGAACTCTTCTGGGATAATTAAATCCACTATAGTCCGAATAAGTAATGGTAAATGACAAATACCATAGTTTTTCTTTTTCATGATGCTAGCCCGACGTGGGCAACGGGTCACTCGCAAAGAGGTCCCATAAATATAGCTTCCCTCACCAGCTATCTGCAAAGCAGACAGGATCCAGCTTTGGGACATGGATCTAGGGTTTAAAGCACCTAGCCATGCTACATTTAGAACCTCAATATAAGCAAAAGACTCGCTGCCTTCACGTCAGATTGAATGCATCAAAGAAAAAGAAAAAGGGGTAACTATTATATTTTAGCCAAAAACCAAAACTTAAACCTCAACTGGCAGAATTGAGCGTCCACTTTTCAAGGCACATAACATGTCCGTTTCAAGATGGAATGAACTCAGAATGGTCCCCTGAGTTTTTTATGATACACACAGACAGTGCATGGAACAAGGAACTCTTCTGGGATAATTAAATCCACTATAGTCCGAATAAGTAATGGTAAATGACAAATACCATAGTTTTTCTTTTTCATGATGCTAGCCCGTTGCCCGTTGCCCACGTCGGGCTAGCATCATGAAAAAGAAAAACTATGGTATTTGTCATTTACCATTACTTATTCGGACTATAATGGATTTAATTATCCCAGAAGAGTTCCTTGTTCCATGCACTGTCTGTGTGTATCATAAAAAACTCAGGGGACCATTCTGAGTTCATTCCCATCTTGAAACGGACATGTTATGTGCCTTGAAAAGTGGACGCTCAATTCTGCCAGTTGAGGTTTAAGTTTTGGTTTTTGGCTAAAAATATAATAGTTACCCCTTTTTCTTTTTCTTTGATGCATTCAATCTGACGTGAAGGCAGCGAGTCTTTTGCTTATATTGAGGTTCTAAATGTAGCATGGCTAGGTGCTTTAAACCCTAGATCCATGTCCCAAAGCTGGATCCTGTCTGCTTTGCAGATAGCTGGTGAGGGAAGCTATATTTATGGGACCTCTTTGCGAGTGACCCGTTGCCCACGTCGGGCTAGCATCATGAAAAAGAAAAACTATGGTATTTGTCATTTACCATTACTTATTCGGACTATAGTGGATTTAATTATCCCAGAAGAGTTCCTTGTTCCATGCACTGTCTGTGTGTATCATATATATATATATTATATATATATATATATATATATATATATATTAGGGTGTCACTAGGTAATAGGGGGAAATTAAACGATGGATATTTTCCTATGACACCCCCTAAAATTGTTCCATTTGGTGTAAACATACGGAAGAGAAATTTGGTCCTGATTGGTCATCATTTAAAGGTCGCCCTCGTCACTGAAAACAAGACCCATTTGTTGACGTCAACAAGCTGTTCAGTGTTCACAGCTTGGGCCGAACCAGATAATAAAAAACAAGGCAATTTGGTGAAATAACGAAAGTAAGACACTTAAAAACGCAAAGAATACAAACAGTTTATTATATAATCAAAATAGAAGACATAATTTGGCGAATAATGGTACAAAATGGAGAAGCAACAAAAGCAAAACTTTGAGAAATAAAATACATATACAGTAGCAGAATAATTGGTGCTCATACGCTGATCAGTGATTAGTTCTTTCGCGTCCTCACTAATGCTGATTTGTTCGGAGCTGGGTGTTGCTTTCTGTGGTCAGTGACAACTTGAACGAGGAACTGGAGCTGTTCTTCTTTCACTGTCAACTTTCCGTTCAGCTCCTTCACCAGAGCCACGGCCCGTTCTGCTCTGTCGTTCACCACTGCAAGTTTGGAGACCACATCCCGAGCTTGCACGTATTCAGAGTTTGACGTCCATGAACTGGGATGGTGGAGCAGAAAGCAATCTGGCAACTGAAGTTTTGAGAAGAATCCTCGGGTGTTCTTTGTGATCAGTTGCTCCAGTCCTTTGCTGTCACTGAGGAACATAGTATCAAGAACCAAAGGTCGTTTTGGCGGCATGTGAGGGGCTTCTTGATCTAACGCTGCAACCATGCTGCACTTCACTTCCATCGATATCCTCTCATCAAAGAACGCCAGACCCACTGCCTCCTCCGAATGGTACCACAGGTGCGCAGACAGCTTCTTGGTGGTACCATCAGAGATCTTCTTGTGCGGGTATCGAAGGAGCGTCCTCATCAATTCCCAATCATTCAGCGGAGCTTCGATGGACAGATGAGCTGTTGCCCACGCTTTCATGTAAACTAGAACAGAAAAGAGGCAGATATCTCGAATTCCGCGTTCCTCAGTTTAAACTGTCTTCGGAAGAGCCAGATCTTGATGGCATAGAGCCCCTTAGCCATCCATCTCGCCCGGTGCATAGCACCAGGGGCGCGGAAGTTTAGTCCCTTGTATGGAACTCCTCTAAGAAAGATGACGGAAAGATCGAGGAATTCCTGATAGTCATCACGAACTTGAAGTGCTTGTGATTTTGCAAACTCAATGAGCTCCGTTCTATGCTTAAAAATAGCTGCTTTGGTGAACGCATCTGTGTCCGCAGTTTGGAACTGTTGCTGGTCAATGCGGGTCCAATAATCATGGAAGCGCTTGAAAAGCAGAATTTCTGGACCGGTAGATACTGAATCTAGCGATGCTGCGAATGCCGCCTGTAGCACCAACTCCAGTACATGGTGTCTGCACGCGCAGTGTAACAGGTCACGTCCAACTTTTTCTTCCAGAAGAACACAAGTTCCTCCACGGTGGCCTGTGTTTGTCGCGGTTGTGTCGAAACACATAGATTTGACATGATCGGTCACTCCCCATTCATTCAGGCAATCTATGATGGCATTTGTTTGTGCCAGCGCGGTTCCTGACAGAAGTTTTGGCACCCCGAGGAGCTGCTCTGTCCCGGAGCCAGATACAAGAATAGGTAAGCGGTCAACATATTCTCGTGACGTCAGATCTTGCATGAGTTTTCCGTCCCAGTGAACAGTCAACGGACTATTGCCTTGGAACTCGCTCTTCAGTTGCCGAGCCTTAAGGGTACGGAATTTTTCACGCTGACGATGAATGGATCCACGATTGATGTTGTAGTCGCTAGCATCATGCCCTAAGCTGGAAGCTGCCTCAAACAGCAGATATGTGGCCTTTCTTGACGAGAGTTGCGTGCGATCAAGCGCTGCCGCCAATTCCGATGTCATGATGTTCTTCGTTGCTCTTTGTTTAGACGCTAACGAACCACCACATGCTCCTTTTTCTTCGCTATCATCTGAGCTGGAGGATGAGGACTTCCAAAACCGCTTCGTTGGATACTGCCTCCATTTCAGCTGCTGATCGCTTTCTTCGTTTCTCCTCTTCCTCCCGACGTCGAGTACAATCTTTGACTTGGCGCTGATGGGTCATGTCCAAACCTGCCATTGAACCTGGACGTCCTTTCTGGCGCTGCTGCTGAAGGAACTCCCAATCCTCTGGGTACTTGACCAATTTCTCACAATCAGCGTGGGCGATGTCAAAGAGACGATCGAGGCGTTCAATGAATTCTTTTTCTTTCGTCTTGTGTGAATCGCTCGTCCTTGAGGCGTGTTTTTTGAGTCCTTTCCACTCCTCGAAGACTTTATCCAGTTTGCTGACGCAGTGTGTCTCGAGTCTGGTTGGAATGTGAGCTTTCTCCCAGAAGGACATCACTGCTCGAAGTGACTTCCTCAACGCGTCACGTATTGTCATTTTCTTTTCATGGTGAAGGTAAAGGAAGTAACCGAATGCTTGCCTGTAGGAAGGAAGCTTGCATCCTTTCACCTCATCAACCGCTGCCCCTAATAGGTATATACACTTCCGGGTTTCCATCACCAGAAATCACGTAGCTGAAATGAGAAACGGTGAATCGTTAAGTATTGTTCACTTTATTTCTCAGATATTCAGACACACACAGATACACACACACACATATATAGAGATATATAGATATCTAATGAACGATTATGGAGACGCCGCGCAAGCATTAAACTTTGGAAGGCGGGGGCGACCTTTTATAGTTATTCAAATAAAAAGATTTTTCAGTCACCATGTTTTTTTTACCAATGGAATAGATTCGCGGGGTGTCAGCATGAAAATTTCAAACTTTGCATTTAAGTGACACCCTAATATATATATATATATATATATATATATATATATATGTGTATGTATATATATATTAATGGAAAGATGTTCTCGGCTCAACGCATAATGAAGTTCTTGACAGCCCCAGTCGGCTTTGAAGGCAATATATATATATATATATATATATATATATATATATATATAACTTTTGTAGTGCCGTTAATTTTGACGTAGAATGATTAAATCAAATAATATCGTTTATATATACTTTGAATAATAAAACACAACTACATTATTCTGTTTATTTAGTCGCAATTTCGCAAAACGAGTTATTTAACATGGAATCAATTACATTGGGTAACAAAATTTGAAAAAAATTCTGTTTATTGTGATTTTTCTGTCGTTTCTTAATGATTTCGGGGCGCTGATTCCAAAAATGATATTGGTTTTGCTCTATCATCAACCGTTTCAAAAATATAGGTTATCACATTTTTCATATGGCAAAGTATATAAAGAAGGCTAACAAATATTTTCTGAAAATAAAAACACCATTGGAAATTAATGTTTATTGAGCCAAAAATTGTTTGACAAACCCAAAATGGTGCAAAGGATATAATATATATCATGAGGAGAACCGATAAGAGAATAACAAGCCTCGTTATGCAGTGTGCGTTCCTTAAAAATGCACTGAAGAACGCGACTTCCGCGTATGAACATTCTTATCCTTTCTGATCAGCGACCATACGTAGTCTCCCATCATGGAAGCATCCCAATGGCACTGGTACCTTTTCTCCATCGTTTGAATATCTTGATGGAATCTTTCGCCATGTTCTTCACTCTCATCGCCCAGGTTATCACGAAAAAAGTCTAGATGTGAATGCAGATAGTGTAATTTTAAAGAGATACGGCACCCCATTTTGCCATAGCACTTAATCAAGTTTGACACTAACTCCTTATAGTTTGGTGCTTTATGGTTGCCTAAAAACCCACGAACCACATCACGGAAAGCACACCAAGCCTCTTTTTCGATCGGAGTCATCTTGGCTTCAAGGTTCTTTGAATTCAACAGCGCCTTGACTTGTGGTCCTACAAAGATGCCAGCCTTGACTTTGGTCTGAGAGTTTAGGGAACATGACCCGAATCTGTTGGAAAACTTCCCCTCCAAAATCTAACGCAGTTACAAACTGCTTAATTAGACCCAACTTAATATGGAGAGGTGGTAGCAGAACTATGTCAGGCTTCACAAGAGGTTCCCTGAGTACATCGTACTTTCCTGGTTGCAGTCCTTCACGTGGAGGCCACTGAATTGTTTTATAGTGCTCAGTTGAAGCCCTGCTATCCCACAGGCAAAGAAAACATGAATATTTAGTAAACCCTCCTTGTGAACCTAACAGGAACCAATCATTTTGAAATCACCACACACGTCCCAGTTATATTGTTCATACTTGATTTGAGTGAGTAGTTGTTTGACATTTTCATAGTCCTCTTTCATTTGAACAGAATGTGCAACTGGTATAGATGGATATTTGTTCCCATTGTGGAATAGAACAGCTTTTAAACTCCGAGTTGAACTGTCAATAAACAGGCGCCACTCTGAAGGTATATATGTTAACCCAATAGTTGTGAATAGACCATTAACCTCGCTGCAATAACAGAGCCATTGACATCGTAGAATCTTGCAAACTCTTCATGCCGCTTTCGTATACAGTGCTCTTGCAGGTCTTCTCCAAGCAAATTCCACTCTTTGAGTCTGGAGGTCAGAAGCTCAGACCCTGATTTCCTCAGACCCAAATCTCTAATTAAGTCATCCAATTCCCTCTGATTTGGAAAGTGAGGGTTTGTACTGAAAGTTACTGTATATTCTTCATCATGACTGTCCTCACCAGCCGACATCTCAGATAAGCTAGCTGCATCCTCATTTTCAACTTGCAAAGCAAAGAAACAAAATATAGGCATAGCTATATATGTAGAAGAGCATCAGCACTAAGAAAAATCGACACATAATGACCCACAGTCTGTAAATACAGAAGGTAAAGTAATGGATAGATACCTGTTCTGGTGGACGTGGTATTGGAAGACCTTCGCCATGTGGTACAGGAGCTATGGACGACGCTATGCTTGGGTACTGAAGAGTCTGCCTTCCTTTAACTTTCCTGTACTTAGAAACATCTACCATGCAGTAGTAGCAATCGTCGTAGTGGCTCTTTGGTTCTCTCCATATTCTGGGTACCGCAAAGGGCATTGCCATGCGTACTCCCGGCAGCCACCCTTCAAGTGTGGAGCGGCAGCTTCCACAGATCACATGGGGTGCCCAGGGTTTATCTTGGTCACCCATAGGCATACCAAAATAGAGCCGATACGCGATCCAGAACTTGGTGCCTTTCACAATCTTGTGCGATACTTGCTTGGGGCCTATGTAATACCCACAAACGTAGCAGAATATATCCGGCGAGTGTTTACAAGCTCCAGTTGCCATTCTCTTTACCAAACTGTACTATATTAATCATAACCTGCAGATATAGAGAGAAGAGTTATTAAATCTGCAACAGATTACAGATTCTAGAAAAAAGCTGTATTCACAACACTGAAATAATGTTCGCAATAAAAAAGGATCGATAACACTCAAATCGTCAGCACAGAGAAGCACATAAACACAGTACCTCAATGCTGGTAACCATCAGACAAACAACCTGCTTTCTTTGTGTGCTCACACTTACTGACTTCTCAGACTCTGCGCTCTTCTTTATATAGCACAGTGGAAGTTTCGGGCAATTTCTAGAGCAAGAAACTGTCAACGAACATCCCGATTGTTCTCAACAATTCCTGATTATTCTGATATTGCTCCACCCATAATAACATTATACTGGTAAAACATGAAAAATGGATTATCTCTGAAACCATTGATGATACATACAAACCAAGGCCAGATTTGGACTCAGCGCCAAAAAATGCATATAAAAACATAAAAAATTCTATATAAACAGAGTCAGTGTTACACAGTGTTATTTAACATACATTTATTCAGCTCGGGGAATATATAGGAGAAAAATATACAATAAAAAATAATAATAGTAGAAGAAATGTATATACAGTACACCAAAAAATCACCTTTAAGCGAGAAATATATATATATATATATATATATATATATATATATATATATATATATATAATGAATAAAACCACGAAGGGAAAAGAAACACAAAGGGGTGCTCAAGCGCATCTACGCACTTATATATAAGCATAAAAAATAATAGTGCAGGAGAAATCTATATACACGTTTAATACATGTAAGCGCAACCAAAAATAAACATATATAAACTTCAAAAAATAATAGTGCAGAAGAATTTCAATACATAGATAATATGTATTAGATAAAATACGCTTAGATAAAATACTAAACTCACATATACATACAGTAAGTCCCCGACTTACGAACTTAATGCGTTTCGGAGGTCTGTTCGTAAGTCGGAAATAACATATCAGCAAAATAAGTGCATAAAAATATGTAAAGTATTTAGAAAAAGGACGTAAAAAACTGCACATCGTATGACACTAACGTATGTATTTTATTCATTAAAAAACAAACCTTCACCCCCGCCGTCTGTGCATCAAGTTCCATCAAGTCTTTGTTTGTTAGCTCTTGCGAGTGGTTTTCTAGTAACTGATGGAAGTCATCTTCCTCCAGTTCTATCTGCAATTCGGTGTAACTACATACCGCTAGCACGCACTTTGTTGCTCGTATCTTCGAAAGTTTGTAAGTCGAATGTTCGTAAGTCGGGGACCTATTATATATATATACGGAGTGTCTCAAAAAGATGTACACACATTTTAAGAAAGGAAAAACCTATTACAAACCTCAGAAAAGGTATTCATTTGGTGTGTACAGAAGCAATAGTTTGTGGCACATGGTGAACTAACGCAGATTTTCAAATTGACCATTGTTTGCTTCTAGGCACTGTTGACAGCGGCGAACAACTGAATGACAAACGTTCACCAAGGTAACTGCTGGGATAGCTGCACACGACTGTTCAATTTCATTCCTTAGTTCTTGAAGTGTGGCTGGTTTTCTACTGTACCCTACATCCTTCAGGTAGCCCCACAAGTAAAAGTCAGGTGGAGTTAAATTAGGCGAACACTTCCTCTCAACATTTCCTCTTCGGCCTATCCACTGGTCTGGGAAATGTTCATCAAAATAGGCCCTGACATCACGATGGTAATGTGGGGATGCCCCGTCTTGTTGGTAGTAAACTTCCTCATCTCCATACAGCTGATGAACGGCAGGCACAATGGATACCTCAAGCATGTGGAGGTACGCAGCACGAGTAACTGTCCCTTCAAAAAGGTGCGGTCCCACAATACCCCTGAATGACACCCCACACCAGACTGTAAGTCCTGAAAAATTCACTGTTTTCTCTACATGAATGTTCGGATTTTCAGGGGACCAATACACAAAATTATGTCGATTCATTGTACCATTGAGCTTGAATGTTGTCTCATCCGACTAAACAATCATGTCCACAAACCGTGCATCCTCGTCCAACTTCCCTTGAAACCATTCACAAAACTCAGCTCTGCGATCGGGATCGTCTTCAATCACGTCATGTAAGTCTCGGTACATAAGATTTCCATTTAGCTATTTTAAGAATGGTATGTACACTTGCCCTGCTGATTCCAGTCTCAGGAGCACATCGCCTTACAGATTTTTGTGGTGATCGTGTGAATTGCTGTAACGCCATAATAGAGTTTTCCTCACCCGTTGATGAGCGGGGTCTCCCAGATCATTGCTTGCACACGTCTTGCACAATACCGTACGTCTCAAATTTATCACGAATATTTGAAATTGTTCTTCGTGATGGAGGTTCCGTTGCAAATTCACGTCTCCACTGTCTTTGCACTTCACACACATTTTCGAATTTCCAGTACCACTTCAAAATTGCTTTGCGTTGTTCGAAAGTCAAGCGTCCCTCCGCCATGTTGTTTACGCTTTGCATTATGGGTGTCGTTTCGCTTTTGTTTTTACGACTAATGTCATCTGTTAGGTGTATGCCACACTAATTAGAGGCACATTAAAATTGTGTTCCACTATAAATACGTGATTAGATTTTCATTATAAAAATGTGTGTTCATCTTTTTGAGACACCCTGTGTGTGTGTATATATATATACACACAGTGTGTATATTATAATATATATGTGTGTGTGTATATATATATATATATATATATATAGTGTGTGTGTATATATATATATTATATATATATATATATATATATATATATATATAGGTGTGTGTGTGTGTGTATATATATATATAGACATCAAAATATACGCGCTTTATTTTCTACTGCGCTTAGATAAAATACTAAACTCACATGTGATCGAGTCTACAGTTACATCCTCGTTGCTTTGTATTACACTATAAATACGATTTAACATTATTTCACCACTCAAAGTATGTGGATATCGATATTCAATATAAAGGGCTTTCAGATCGTTTAACACTATCTTTGTACCCACTTTACAATTGGTTGAAAGTTATCACTCTCTTTAAACACGGATAGAATACATTTAGAAGCACGCACAAAGAGGGCATCTTTGCCACATCATTATTAAATTCAAGTTTATAAACACTCCTTTCCAAATGAGGGTTTATTCTTTCTAATCCGCGCTTTTCAACCGTGAACTCTTCTTCACAACGCATATCGACAATTGAAGTAATCTTCTAAATCGTGCCGACAACTAACCATTATATAAAGAAATAGTTCTTCAGGGTGAACAGTGTAGGTGAGCTCAGCCCTGTACCGCTCAAGTCCTTTGTACCAAATTTCAAGATATTTCGAAGAGTCTATACCTTTTAAATACGGATCCAGTTCCAATCCATTCTCGCCTTGTTCGGTCCTACACTCGGTAAACCCGTCGAGCGGAGCGGTGTACGCGTATTCAAGAACTGCCTCTAAATAAAGCATATCGGTAACGCGCGCGTCTAATATAGGCTTTAGCTTGCGGAAACCGACGACCTCAAACATTCTGTTGAGAATGAAACGGTTTCGCGTAGGGATAAGGACGTTACTGTCAGCTGCATTCTATCACATCAACCGTATATCAATGCATGGATGGTCTCGTTTTATACACAACGTACAAATAACAGTGTATGAGGGTGCATCACTAATCTGCTCTCTTTTTGTGCCTACACCTGCAGGCTTTTTTTAACAGTCCTCGCCCCACTTCTCAACCGCCACGAAGATTCTGTTCATCTCCTTAACACTTAAATAACTAACGTTCCGCCAGAGTTTGATTGTCTACACATCGTTTCAAGTACATAATTAATAGCGCCTGGTTTACGCCTGAAACACGCACTGACTTCGTCACGGACACATCGTATACGGCATTGAGGATACTGCTCAACGGAAGCTCCATCGTATATTGGTTTTCTGTTGTGAGGAGCGCACGTCCAGTCGGGTCAAGCTCTGAGGTGACTATGAGCAGCCGGTGCGCGGTTTGGCTCGGCGGAAGGTGTGAGGGGGATGAGTCACACGGATGCGTCATGCCAAGCGTTAGTGATTCGTGCACGGGGTTGTTCCAACATGAAAGAATCATATGAATATTTGTAACCCATTATAGTGGACTTTCGTTTAGAGAATTTTTCCGATACATGAAGTAATAACGGCTTTAATATTTTATCACTCCCCGGAACGCGCACCCTACATCTTCGTTCATTTTCTCCACACATTTTATTAACAATCCGGCGCTCAATTTGAAAGAAACATGTGTCCATAGCTGTCGTTTTTGCATAACAAGCGATACTCATCCCTAAACTCTATTAAAAATTCGCACAAGCCTTTAACCACAACCTAACTCCGAACCTCATCATGATAATTGAGGGTCCCGCGTCTTAAGGTACCTAAGCGCCAAAATTAAAATTCGTCAGAAATCGCCTCCAAAGTTCAGCAATATCCTCGCAATATTATCTCTGTTATTAATTGAGCTAGAACCTTCATTTTTGGCTAAATTAGAGTTCTAAGTATGCTAATGAAGATGTTGATGAGCTTTTGGAATAGATTTTCATATTTTATATTTTGTATATATTTTTTTTATATTTTTTTATTTTCTTATTATGCCGAACTTTGGGTGAACTTTTGGCTGGCGATAGAGGTGAAAAAAGTAGTTCGCTTCATAAGGTTTTCAACCATACTTCTAGTGTCGTAAGGTCATTATAACCCAAACCACTCGATAGAGGAAGGGTGAAAATAGTGATATCCATCAAAAACACGTTTTCGGCTGTGGTGGCGCTTAGGTACCTTAAGACGCGCGACCCTTCATATATATGAACGAAATGATAAAAATATTTTAGATTATCCATAATCACAAGATTTATATTCACAGCCGCAAGGTATGCGTACTTGGTGTGATGTAACATGACATAATATTGCTTGTCCCACCATTTGTCAATAAGGTTCACAACCCACACCCATTGTTTCTCTTCTGCACGTGATACTTCTTTCACTTCGCGGTGTATGTGTGCTTTTACGCAGTTTAGTCCTATGACGTAGTCCATTACATCGTTTGAACCACGAAAGTCCGCAATGCTCTCGCCAGAATATCCGTAGAGTATTTGGGCCTCCTGCTTCTCACGCTTCGTGCATAACAAAAGCCTCAAAGGAGGGAGGACTAGGGATTTTTTGAGTGTTCACCAGATCTGTAGATGTTATCGAATACCACATCATGAATGTCGAGCACTCAATATTAAAGGTAGCCATCACTATTTTCTGTCTACGTGAGAATTCTTCAACAGGTAAAACACACGTCTGAGATCCAGGGCTTGTTGAGGTCAACTGAGGATGCAGGGAAGAGCTATGACCAGCTAGTAGCAGGAGTCACGTGACCCCTTTGATTGGGTTGCACCATACAGTGGGCGGTGCTTAGCTTTTTTCCTGTACACACACACACACACACACAAAGGAGAAAATTAAACACTAACTGAAACATGATTTATTTTAAATTTTAAATAGAAAAATGAATAAACATATCGTCAACAAGTAAATAGTCTCTAATTCATGGCATATATTCAAATACATCTAATAAATAAATAAACCTATTGTCAACAAGTAAATGTACGCTAACATGACAGCAATATTCACTCCTCGCAGTATCCAAAGGGAACAGTATCGTAGGTGCCAGGCACCTAGTAACGTTTCCTATATGTGTTACGAAACACTTTCCTCCCCGTAAGCTCCTTCACGCCCCCCCCCCAGTTTTTGTGCCCGAAAATTGTGAGTCTCCACAGTCAGTTGGGGTGGTTGGTCACCCTCATCTTCTAAGCTCACTAGCCCCTTCAGCGAATCAAAGTTAACGATCCGACGGTTCGCCTGGTTAAGCGTGATGCCTTTCGCCTTCACGATATATCACATTTCCTCCCCCACCCTCACCCGTACCCCTTAAGTTTTTGGATCTGTTGAGACAAAAGAATCAGCATAGGCACTATCTCCATACTCATCCTTCATCTCATCAGTCAACTCTCCGAAGAATTCCCCAACAGGTAGCAAATAGTCACCTTCCCTCTCCGTGAATATCACACTATCTGTGTCTGCGTACAGAACCCTCCGCTCAAGAGAATGCAGTAGACTCCAAAGTTTGATGCGAGCGTATGCTGTTGTGAAACTGGCTAGAGGTATGTTTGTAACAAGTGATGTATCTGTAGCTAATTCAGTTCTGTTGTACTTTATTATGTACATATTACCCACATTCACGATCTCCATGACCTCTTTATCGGGAGCGCTGGCGTAATCCCACACCTCGTTATAACTTTGGGGTAGATGAACGTCCCCCTTTTCTGTATTCTGAGCAAATTTCCCCCAAAGACTATTTAGGCACAACTTTGCACTAAAGCGCTTGACTGGGTTCTTTACAATTTGGGCTCGTTCAAGTTGTATCCCTTCACGATCACGGTAGCACTGAATATACGCCGATTTTTCATTTTCGGTCTCAACTCCTCGCGGGTACCCTGATGCTTCTACATTATCCTTCAAAAAAGTGTTTATATATTGTGTGAAAATGTTGGGGAGCTTCTGAAACCTCCACACCTCATATATCTTCAATATTCTGTAGCCATGGCGAACGGCAAGGGACAGCTCAGGACTTGTATATACGCCTCTGATCTTCCGTGGTTGGTTGTGTGATTTCAGGCCCCATTGCTCTCCTCTGCGCACTTCACGCACAGTAGAAACATGAGTTTGTGGGCTATAACAACGGGTAAGACTGGCATCCATAAGTCGCCAGGGGGTAGCACATCTACGAAAGAAAGGCCGAAACAGTTCTCGTTCAAATTAGCTGAGAACTCTTCGATGGTGGACAGGACGGGTTCCACCAGCTTTTCAGGTGCTCCTACGGGGTACGGATTGTTCTTCATCACGTAGGGGTATATAGAACAAAAGTCATACTAATGGAGTTTCCGCAGGTGGAAAGTATAGTTTGAAGGGGTTTGTACATCCACCGAACAAGCTATTGCCGCATTTGAGAGGATCCAACACCACTGAACGTTTGATCGTGTTTATTTCTTCCCGGTACTGCCCATCTGTTTCCATCCGTGCATCATATCCGTGCTCCCACAAGACCTTGTGAGTGAATTAGGAGCTTATCAGCTGATCGCGGGTACGGGTCCATGCAAGACTATCGGCAGGAGATCTACCATGGATATCTCCTACGATTCCACACTCAAGACGTGAGCATCCATGCCACCAGCAACCGTTAAATGAGTACGCAGTCTTCTCACCAGTGGCACGGTCTTCGCTTAGACCATCCACCCAAAAAACACGACCATTGACCTTAATGGCCACTTACCCCGTGTTGCGAGCATGTTTTATGTATAAACCGGTCTGTTTCTGCAGGTGTATGAGCCAGTAAATAGTCTTATGCCCATAACTGCGTGAGTTGTTTTTGTAAATAACGGCTAGTGTGTCTTTAGGCATGAAGTTGTTCTTGAACACAGGAAAGCACAATGAGGCGATCGTGGTTGCGGCTTGTAGCGGGTCGCAGTTGAACCGGTCTATGTACATCCTTCTAAAGGCCTGGAAACATACTTTAAGCACGCGCCCATCATTCATGCCATAACGCTCACATTCATCTGCTATATTGTAAGGAATATCTTCTTTAATTAAAACTGTGATAGTAGCGGTCAAAATCTTCACGCTCACTATCACTCATGTTGGCACAGTTAAAGTAACGTTTGGGGTGGTGGTAGGCCTACGTAATTTAAAGTGTCGCTAGCGAGGAAAGTGTAAGGGAAATACCCTTTTGAAACTTCGGCGGCTACGCCCATCACCTTGGGTAGCTTCGCTAATTTACAAGGTGTGAATAATAAAGTGTCTTTAAACTGAACATTTCCTCTTATTTGCATCTGTAAAAGTTTGTTTCCTCTTTCCAAGGGATCGCCTGTAAATATCCGATGTTTCGTGTTCAAGCAGTTCCATATAAAGGAATTGTGAGTCAAATTTTGCGCCGTTATTGGCAAGAATATACACAGTCATTTTTCTGAGCTTGTCCGCTAACTTGACAATATAGGACACAAAGAGTTTCACGGGGTTGTCGTGTGCGATCTTTTAAAAGTGTTTGTTCGTTTGCCACATTTGCGAAACTCATCACACTCGACTTTCATGCACTCGTCGCAGATAGTCTGGCTTACAAGTAGATGTGGGATAACCTCTTTGGTTTCTGCATCCGTATATGTTTCTATGTCGTAGTATACATTTATACTAGGTTTATTTTTAGGCATAGCATCTTTCATTTAACATACATGCTTTATACCATCTGCCTTATATTTCTCGTGTCATGTAGAACAGTGAATTTCATCACATTTATGCGTGAATTTCCCCCAATTATCCATCATACGAAACACCACATTCACAGATTCTCATTTTCCTGCACGTGCCAATCGTCTTACGGAGCTCAAAGCAGTTATTATTGAAAAATGTGCGTCTACACACATTACAGTCCCTCTTCTCAGCTTCAGCTACACGACTTTCACATTTGGAGCTTTTACACTGCTCACATACCATGTGGCAATCCTTACAATGTTTCACTATATCATCCGCAAATTCGAGACATCCCTTACACAAATTATGATGCCTTCCATATTTTCGACTTTTATCATAACTCGCCTAAAGGCCCCTTATATTGCGGATGGGGAGAACGTTGTTCCTGACAATCCTAAAATAAGTAGGGGTCTTTACGGTCTCTCACGCTGCTTTTAAAAACATACGCAGTCCTACGACAATCATCCATTACAACTATACGAACATTCATTTCCTGCTCCACCCTTCTCAACTCTTCAAGGCTCATATTACAGTTAAACTCGATCTTGCAATCTGCGGCCAGTTTACCAGCACGCTGCACAACCGTCGACAACCAAATTTTTCTGGCCCGAGCATTTAGTACAGCTAAGACTACTGCTATAAAGCCGCAACCACGTTCGGAGTTTATATGCTGTCTGCAAATAGCATGAGAATTGAAGTTAAGAGTATAAGGTGTAGCCGTATGTCCCGCAACACGGAACACGTGGTCAATATATATCGTGAAGTTGTCCATGTTGAAGGCGATGCTACTTTGAGAGGCCTGCATTATACGGCCCATAAGATATTTTTATATCTACAGCAGCCAAGCGCCTGTATGGTATTACTACCCAAAAATCATCTGTATCCCCTTCATCTGACCTGAATCCGTAGGACAGTCGCGTCCTGGCTTCACATCCCTCGCTGTTCTGAAAGGCAAATTCCACAATACGTTCAACGACACGCCGCACTCCGTGTTCAACACCGTTGCTATACATGGTTCGCGGGTCGACCCTGACTACCTACTGGTTTCTAGTCAGTGCTGGGGTGGGGTGGCAGGGCGCACCAGCTCGAATATTATGCTACTCTCTAAAGAATGAGATGCTGCTGTTGTGGAGGATACGACCGGAATTGAACAGGAATAAGGGGGCACACTTTTATTTTTAGAAGGAACTAATGTGGGGGCTGTGTCGTAAGACGTAGAGGGCTGAGGCTCTATTACTGTGGGTCTAACAACCGGTGCACTCCTGGCACACTTTATACCTGACGTGGAAGGCGAATCATCAACTTCATCATGCCACCACTTTCTCCTGAAATTGTCGCGTGGGGGTTGTACAGGTGTCGTTGGCGGGGATTCGTAGCGAGGGTGGAGTCTGTAGCAGCAACAACAACTACACTGTCATCGGTATCGTCTGCAATATTGATGATGGGGACATGTTGCTGGCACACTACCTTATCCTCATCGTCATTCACGGTTCTGAGGAAGAAGAAGAAAGACAAGACTGTAGAATATAAAGAGCATCAATTAAAATTTTATTATATTTTGTAAATGTTCCACTTAGCAGTGTGACGTGTTAGAGATGGATTCCGTAGAAAAAAATGAGGTTCACGAGCCCATCCACATGTATTACATCTGGCCCTACAGGATGTAGTAAAACTGTGTTTATGCTTAAAATCATTAAAGATAAGGGGGAGATGTCCTCAAAATTTGTGCATGAAGTCATATGGTCCTATTCGACATACCAGTCAGTATCCAACGAGTACCAATATGATATTTTGTTCCATAAAGGGGTATATGACGTTAATTCGTTAAAGGGAAATGAACATACGGTCACTGGAATTGATGATCTCGTGTTAGAAATGGATAAAACGTTTGCCGAGACATTTACAGTGTTCTCCCACCATCTTAACATAAGCGTATTCTTCATTAATCAGAATCTATTCTTCAAAAATAGCTACATGCGGGATGTGTCGCTAAATACATAATATCTAGTCTTAATCGCACAACGTAGAGATGTGTCAGAAATTAGGGTATTAGCCAATTAAATGTTCCCGAATCAACGTAAGGAGTTTTTGGAAGTTTATAAAGAAGCTACAACCCAACGTTACGGATATTTGCTTTGTGACCTTCATCTGCGAAACACGTTTAGGGTGCTTCTAAGAGTGAATATATTCCCATACGAGGATGAAACGGTTCATATATAAAGAAATATCGCGAATTAATAAAAATCTATCGCCGAGTGGCACGATCACTGCAACAGATGTTTGTTAAAAACATCGACTCGGACTTTTTAAAATGCACCTGTGAAATCTGTCTTAATGTTATAAAATGTAATGTACCAATGAAACTCCCTCAGAAGGCTCGCCTACGTCGTTACAAGAACATAATAAACGCGCTCGCTCATAAAAATCAAACTGTGGGGAAAGAAAAATGAATTATTGTACAAAGAGGTGGTTCATTCCTACCCATCTTGTTTTCAGTTTTGGGACCTTTACTGACTAGTTTAATATAATGAAGAAAGTGGTAGTGATTCCACACGAGGTGTATGCTTCACTGCAAAGCTCAAAGAGTCCAGATACGGTACTAGAACCCCGTAAAAGCAGGCTTAAAAGAATGGAGAGCGAATTGTAGACATATTAAACAGTGAAATAAATGTCCCAAAAACACTGAGAGGTACTCTCAACAGGATAAAAGACTTGGGAAAAGCCTCGCATGTACTACAGCTAAACACGCCTTCGCCCCCAGCGGTAACATTTCTGAAGAGGAGAAAGAAGAGACCAAACAACAACGGCCAACCATCCCCGCGCGCCTCTAAAATACGCAAATGGTTAACATACTGTATTAAGAAAACGTTATTATGACATTTCTAGCCCAGCCTTCTACGGTGGCGTTAATCAACTGTACAGAGGCGTTTATAATGAGGGAGTAGGTAAAAAAGATGTTGAGAGGTTTTTGAGGGAGCAGCATGTTTATGCACTTCATAAGCCGGTGAAAAAAGGTTTGAAAAAGCCAAGAGAACAGCAGCCTCGATTGATTCTATTTGGCAGGCAGATTTAACAGACACGCAGAGATATTCAGTGTATAATTGCGGCTACCGCTACATCCAACTTTATTTGATTCAGCATGAACTAATCATGTTAACTTCTTATAGGACCGATCGTGTTATAGCTACTTTTCGTTTAGATGAAAGGGGAATAAATGATATGGATGCTTTACCGCACAGCCAACCCAGCGACCTGAACACAGAGGTCGAGGTATTGGCTCACATCCGGTCCAACGAATGCCAGGTCATCGAGGAACTAATGTAAGTATTTTTGGGGTTAAGAACAAAACACATTTTATTTTCATTTAATTTATTAAATGGTAAAAAACATGTACAAAGCGGAACCAGTGTCCATTAACTAAGTCTTAATGGCGAGAAATAGGCCTTTACACAATATAGATACACACCTTTATACAACACAGCGGGTGCTAACATATTGGAACTTTTTTATTTGTTTGCATACAACTCGTCATTCATTTCAGTGTGGCACAAATCGATTAATTTTTAAAAATTTATAAATCCCTTCCCACGCGACATGTACATGAGAAATGAGAGGCTGTACATGCCGCACGTGTTACTATAGTATCCTTGAAAGCGATACGGGTTCCATACAATCTCAGGTACATGTATCTGTTCGATAAATTGTACAACCACAGGATCATTCCACGGCTGAGTGCCGAGTGAGTCAAAATAGGACATTCTTTCCCTATTTTTAAAATAGATTGCAAACCAATGAATCCCCTCACCCCCGACAATGTCGGTGTTCATGATAATCCCGTACCAGTTTCTCGTAGTTGGCAATTTCAAACTTCATTCTTCGCAAACACGCCGATAAATCTGGAGCGTGTGATTCGATCACTTTTCATTACTCTCTGGAGTGTATTCGCGTCCATTTTAAAAATCTCTCACCACGTTCCTGAAAAGTTCAGCTTCTATTAGTGCTTGTGATTCGATGTACACGAGTACACTAATAGGAGCGACTATAGGCTTGACAAATTCCAACCTGACTGAGATATTCCCACTCTGTTGTGGACTTAAGTGTATATTTACGCCAGCAGACAAGTCAGGGGTAATATCAAATGAATAAATGTTAAATTCTTCGGCAAATTCTTTCTGCGTTACGCCAAACCCAAGGTCATCACAGCCACTTGCATTATGAGCCAGCCTACTATAAGCTCTCGCGCAGAGCGGGAAAACAGCGTCTGATGAGTAGTCCGTAATCATAGTCCCTCCCAAAGCGATGCCATTTGCGCATAGTTATATTTTTATGGCCGAAATTCTCGAATTTAAAGGCACTTTTTATATTTTGCATTCGTCGAGGCGTGGTCCTGCATTCCAATTAATATCCTTTTAGGTAGGACTCCAAGGGCCACGTTTTCTAGTTGCTTCGATGCCAACCCGGCGGGCACTGTGTATAGTTTGATCTGTACCCTGTTAATTGGGTATTTTACTGTGGCATGTATTAAGTCTTTCTCAATTTCTATTTGTTTTGGCGAACTTAATTTCACTCGGCGTACATGCAAATACGTCTCAATTATGTGAATCACAACGGGTTTCGCGCCCTCTTCTTGATCAGACCCCAGATTTATGCAGATCTCAGGAATCGTGCGGGTAAGTTTCAACTTCATATCCACCCCGTTCATAAGCAGTTTCTCCTGGAATGTGAAATCTGTATGAAGACGTCCAAAACATTCGTATATCTTCTTTAAAGAATTTTTAAATTTATCCTTTATACCACTTTCATCTTTAGTCTGGTAATATCCCTAGGCGGTTAAAAAGGTGTCCTTCGCTTCTTTTGAAACGTTGAGGACGTTTTCCAGATAGGCTCGTAGGTGAAAATATCCCGTTCCTGCCGAGATGTTAACCTGATTTAAATACACCTCACACTGGCTGAATATGGAGTGTAAAAAGTTGGTTTCAGGGTATGCAGAGTACAGAGCTGGGCAGTATTTAAATACATTTGTATTTAAATACGTATTTAAATACATTTGTGTATTTAGAACTGTATTTATAAATACATTGTTTTTCATGTATTTAAATATAGTATTTAAATACTTTAATGAGTATTTAAATAACATGTATTTAAATACTCAAAATATAAAAATGTAAATACTTTTACTGGTTTAATACACGTTCTGTACTAGCACAGTACGACGCGTCGACAGTGTAGTACAGCATGGTTCATGTTTCAACGTGTCAGTTCAATCAGTTGTGTGCCACTCTTAGTCGAAAGCGGTTGATTTCTTTATCTTGTGCGTGTCATGGCTTCAACAAGCAAATCCGGTGAATCAAACAGTGATATATCTGCAGATAACAATTTAGTGCACCCTCTGTTTGATGGAAAATACTTTAAAATTAAATCTAAAGACGGTAATAAGGTAAAGTGCACCTGCTTGCTGTGTAAACACGAAGTCTCTGCTGCAAGCAATGCTACAACGAATCTGTACACTCATCTGAAGGTAAGTGTTTTTTTAGACATCAAAAAATATCTTGAAATTGACCGAATAATCGTACAAAACGGCTCTGCCTTAAGTGGGCCTGTGTAACTAACTCGTTGCAATCAATCCAATTTGCGATGGAAAATTCATTGATGAAAAAGCTTTTAAAATCGTCTGATCTATCGAGTGGTGTATTTATTTCGAAATTCACCGTGTCCCCTAAAGTAGAAATTTATCAAAACATGAATTAGTGAAAGCATATGTTAAAATTTGTATGTATTTAAAATGTATTTACAAATGTATTTAAATACAATTGATGTATTTTGTATTTAGTATCTAAATACATCCGTAAAATGTATTTAGTATTTAGTATTTAAATACATTTCTCCCATGTATTTAGTATTTAGTATTTAAATACATTCAATATATTTATTGCCCAGCTCTGGCAGAGTAACTATCATCGCAGTCCGTTCCATCTGAATGGGCTATACGCAGTTTAGCGTACATGTGCATGCATCTCGGGTAAAAAAAGTAAGGGCCTGAGCTGGGTATCACGAATTCTATAGGGGCACTCGGCGAACTAATTGTGTTTAATGGGTTAATTGTAATAAAGTCACTATGCTCAATAGAGACCTAAGTGGGGACCATATCAAAGAGGGACAGTTCCGATTTACAGTATTGTGAACTACACGGATGGGTGAAACGCGCAATGACGAGTCAGAAATAGTGCCACCTCTCTCGACAACTAATCAGCCTATGATTCGTGAGAGTAGTGTCCTCAGCTTATATCAGTTAAAAAAAATGATCAGCCATAGCTTCATACGCTTAGAGCACTTCTTTTTTTATTTCCTTTTACGTTTAGCGCCACGTGATGGTAACCCCTTCTTCCTGGCAGTCAATTCTTTCCCCCACAACGCATTTTTCTCTTTGCTTCTTTGATGATTTCGTCCCGTGTACGTTTTAAATGTTTTTTAGAGCTTCTTTAGGCTTAGTTCCACCCATTATGTCTTCTGCCGCGGTAAAACCTGTTTGTAACGCCTTCCTCCCAAGGTATCTACCACCCCTCTTCAACAGTGGGACAGCGTGCGTAGTATGGATGAAAAATGGATCCAAGCCCACTCCCACGCTGATATCTCACCCCTCGATAGAATATGAATGGCCTTCGGGTCATTATAAACGACGAAAGTGTAGTTTCACTGTTAAGCTCCCATCACCGAATGGAAATTTTTTCCCTCAATCGTTCTTATATATATCGAGATGTTGGTTAATAGATTAGTCGCAACATTCACATAATGGGGCTTGTCATATATCATGATCAAACTTTTCCCTCTATAGTTGGGGATGTGTGCAATGCTGGACAAGTCATGCTGTGCCTCGTGAAAGGTATCTCTTTGAAGAGCTGTGCTCTATCGGCCCTCAGCCACAATTGTGAACAGCTCTTTATCTTTAATATTTCTACTAAGCGTTGATTTTAACTTCAATGTGCATGCAGGCGTGTCTATGTTTACGACTTCAAAAAGTAAATCGTTTGTCAGGTACGACTTTTCAAAACTTATTTAACCCCGTCACAATGTCCATGACTGTATTATAACGGCCGATTCCTAGCGATACATTTATTTATGCTACAGTAATGCACCTCACCGAACAGGACTGATCGCATAGTATTCTCTAAGGTTATGTCTAATTTTTCGCACTCATCGATTCTTCTAAGGATCAGAAATATGATTTGCTAATTTTCAAGTTAAAAATTTGGTGACTAACTGGAGTTCACATAAACCCACCTCATACGAATCACGCTCCAGTTCAATGGGTCCGTGGAGTTCTGTCACAAAGTTGGCGAGGGTGTTGTTAGGATGTACAGACAGAGAAGAAGATGACGAGAGTGTGACGTAGAACTGGCTAGGCGCCATGTCAAATACTAATTAAGCTTCATTATTGCAGCAGCTTTTATATAGGTGTTGAAGCTTTCTGGGTAACCCAGCCATTTCACCAGATACATTTTTCGCTTTCCTGAACCTTTGCTGCCTATCATTTTTTCAATTTTAAACACTTTTTCCTAAATTCAATATCACTTTCTGCAATTCCTCGCGGTAAAAGCCACCAGCGATCTCTTCCCCATTCAAATCTTCAACGTAATACATCATTATTTCGCCTTTAGGTCTCATAGCACTAACTTTAAAAATCTCACGTGTCCATCCTTGCTCAAATCCCTTCGCGAATTTTTTTCCCGAACGTGATAGCCTTATATAATCATTGACTTTGAAATGTGTAGAGTGTGGTGGCGGTGCTCCATCTCTTCTCACCTCTGGACGCGTACCTCTTTCTAAAACTTCGTTAGGTGTTGTGCCAATCGTACGGTGGTGTGAACAGTTGTATGACGATGCCAATAAACTGAGAACGTTTATATATCTGTGTTTTTATGTGTAAAATAGCGATGCATGCGTTCCTTTATGGTACGTTGAACTCTTTCAGCTAAAGAGGCCTTATGTATAGAACTGCTAGTGTAGTGACTGATGTTAAACTCTGTCAGCATGTTCTGAAATGCGAGACCTATAAATTTTTTCCCCATATCCGTACAAAAATAGCCAGGAACCCTATCTTCTTTTAACATCAACGTTTTGGTAGCTTTAGCAACTGTTTCAGGGGAATTAGCCAGAGATATCTAGAGAATACATCTATTATGAATAGGATGTAGCGGTATCCGTCATTATACACTGAATATCTTTGCATAACTGTTAAATCCGTTTGCCAAATAGAGTCAATCGAATCCGCGGATCCTGCTCCCGCAAAAACCTCTCAACATCTTTTTTCCCTACTCCGTAAACACCTCTGTACAGTCTATTAACGCCGCCATATGAGGCGGGGTTGGAAATGTCATAATAGCGTTTACTTAATATGTTAGCCATTTGCGTATTTTAGAGACACGTGGATAAGGTTGGCCGTTTGTTCTCATCTTTCTCCTCTTCAGAGACGCTGCTGCTGGGGGCGATGGCGTACTCATTTGTGACACATGCGAGACTTGATCCAGGGCTTTTAAGCTAATCAGATTTCCTATCAATGTTTTGTGGACATTTATTTATTGTAGTCTGGCTTTAATATGCTTCCATCCTGTTGGTGAGGGCCTGTCCCACTTTCTCACCAGATCATGAACAATGTCAACGATGTTGGACCTTTGTACCCTTCTTCCTTCAATAATGACCTCGCCTGTATCGGCCCATTGTATGATGGGGTCCTCACTCAATAGATTATAAAGACGTAAGCCTTTATTCCTCAATGTATGTGGGAGACTGCTTTTTAACACATGTTCGATGTGTTGTGTTCTGTTATTCTTTAGTTGCTCATCTCTAACGTCGGGCCCAGGTCCTGTGTCGTCATGCTCAGCGCTGCTCGCGCTGTGCCTAATAACGAAGGAGAGCTCTGTCGGATTCTTATAATCTTCGTAGTCATGAAGAAATTTCTGCAAAGCCTCTTGGTACAAGATCATTTTCTCATCAGGTGACTTTTCACTGTTTAATAGGGCTAGCAACTCGCTTTCCATTCTTTTAAGCCTACTTTTACGGGGTTCTAGAGCCGTGTCTGGAATCTTTGAACTTTGCAATGAAGCATACACCTCGTGCGGAATCAGTGAAGGACAGTTTGACTTTTATGAGCGAGCGATCGTATTATATTCTTGTAACGATGTAAGCGAGCCTTCTGAGGGGATTTCATTAGCACATTACATTTTATTACATTAAGAGAGATTTCACAGATGCATTTTAAAAAGTCCAAGTTGATATTTTTAACAAACATCTGTTGCAGTGTTCGGGGCAATCGTTGATAGATTTTTATTAATTCACGATATTTCTTCAGCCTATTTGTCATTCTGGTATATACACCGTTTCAGGTTCCTTTGGGAATATATTCGTTCTTGAAAGCACCCTTAACGTGTTTCGCTGATGAAAGTCACAAAGCAAATATCCATAACGCTGCCTTGTGGCTTCTTTATAAACCTCCAAAAACATCTTACATTGATTCGGGAACATTTGATTGGCTAATATCCCAATTTTTTACAATCTCTACTAGTGACGTAGCGGATGTCATTTTTTTCACATCCGCGGATGCGGATGCGGATGAGGATGTTTGATTTCAACATCCGCGGATGCGGATGCGGATGCGGATGTCTACATTTTCGTTATTTTTTAGGATATATTCGAGATTTGTTGTGTTTAACGTATATAATAAGTTATTATATAGAGAGAGCTGTAGCTATAATGTAGTATAATTGATTAATTGTACAGTAATTGCTGTACTTTTCTCTGAACATATAAAATAATATCAAGCATCTAACTAATATAGAAATCAATTAGTGAATTCGTCTGCAAATAAATTCGTTATATTTTGTTGAGTTTCAGCCACAATTAGAAACCATAATTGTGTTACCAGGATGCGGGACGTGAACCCAACTCAAATGCACCCCACCGACCTCTTTCCCCAACCTCCACCCTTATAGAAAGAGATCTTTAATTAGCTTGATAACTATTTATATTAAGTTTAAAGTTTTATTAGGCATATTTATAAATGAGTAATTAAAATAAAGTAAACTAAGATGTTCATCGTTTAATGTTCAAACTTAATTATAGGAAGGTTATGCTTAAGGAACATTAATTTTTCTGCCTTTTCTGCTGCCAGTCTGTTTCTCTTTTCATCATATATTAATCCAGCACTGCTAAATAATCTCTCGCTTGGTACGTTTGTTGGAGGACAGGCTAAATGTTTCCTTGCAAGTTTACTCAAGTATGGATAGATATTCTGCGTATTTTTCCACCAACTAATAGGATTGTCACATGCAGCCAGGCGTTTTTCTTGGTGATAGCTCTCGATCATTTTTACTACATCTTTTGACATCGCGTAGGTCTCGTCATTGCTGCTTGACTCAAGAAACTGAGAGACAGATTCTGTGATAGATTTGCTTGTTGAAGGTGTTGGTTCTGTCACTGAAACTTTTATTCTTTTGGTGGGTGGCGAAGCGACAGATTCAAGAGATTGAAGCTCTTCAACTGCTTTGCCAAGTGATGATTTAACTCGTTCTAATGTACTAGGTGAAAATAACTTAGCTTTGTAACGTGGATCTAAGTAGGTTGCAAGAGAGTAACTTCATACAAGAACAGCCTCTCGTCTTGTCGCTTGCATCACTTTTGCGCACAATGAACTAGTTCTATTAATATAGTAGAATTTGATAATTTCCGCCTATTAATGACATTTTATCTCAATGGTCCACATCCGCACGACATCCGCAGTCCAAAGTGCGGATGCGGATGCGAGAAAATGTGCGGATGTTCCGCGGATGCGGATGCGGATGCGGATGTGACCTACATCACTAATCTCTACGTTGTGCGAATAAGACGAGATATTGTTTATTTAGCGACACATCGTGCATGTATCTATCTTTGAAAAATAGATTCTGGCTGATGAAGAATACGCTTATGTTAAGATGGTGGGAGAACACTGTAAATGTCTCGGCAAACGTTTTATCCATTTCCAACATGAGATCGTCAATTACAATAACTGTATTATATGAATTAACGTCATATACACCTTTGTGGAACAAAATTTCATCTTGGTACTCGTTGAACACTGACTGATTTGTCGAATAGCACAATATTATTTTATGCACAAATTTTGAGAACATCTCCCCCTTAAGTATAAATACAGTTTTTCCTCATCCTGTGGGGCCAGATATAATACATGTGGAGGGGCTTGTGAACCTGAATTTTTCTACAGATTCCATCTCTAACACGTCACACCCCTAAGTGGGTCATTTACAAAATATTACATATTTTGAGTGCTGCTCCTTATACTTTGTTTTTCTTCCACAGAACCGTGAATGACGACGATGTACAACCCCCCATCATCGATATCACAGATGAACCCGATGGCCGTGTAGCTACAGAACCCTTCTCCGCTGACGAACCCTCCCAGCGACACCCGTAGCATGCGGCAGTTCAAAGCGGAAGCATGATGAAGAGCCCTCCACGTCAGGTATAAAGCGTGCCAGGATTGCGCCGGTTGTTAAACCCCCAGTAATAGAGCCCCAACCCTCTACGTCTTACGACACAACACCCACAATAGTACCTTCCTCAAATATGCCCCATTATTCAGTTCCGGGTACTTCCTCCACAGCAGCTTTTCATACTGTGGAGGATGGTATAACGTTCGAGTTTGTGCGCACCGCTACCCCCACCCCTGCCCTGACTAGAAGTCGGTACGTGGTCAGGGTTGACCCTGGAACTCTGTATACCAACGGACTGCGAAGCGTAGTTGAACGTATTGTGGAGTTTGCCCTTCAGAACCGCGACGAACGTGAAGTCCGGACGAGGTTGTCCTTCAGGTTCGGGTCAGATGACGGGGAAGTAGATGATTTTTGGGTAGTATTCAGACATTTGGCGGCTGTAGACATAGAATATATCTTGGGCCGTATAATGCAGGCCTCTCAAAGTAGTACATCCTTCAATATGGACAACTTCATGGTAGATATTGACAGAATATTCCGGGTTGCGGGTCATAGTGCCACACCTTATACTCTTAATTTTAACTCTCCGGTTATTTACAGAAAGCATTTAAACGTCAATCGTGGTCGTGGTTTTATATAAATAGTCTTAGCAAAAAATTTGGCTGCCCACGGTTGTGCAGTGTGCCCGTAAACTGGCTTCAGATTGTAAGCTTGAGTTTGAGTGTAATATGGGTCCTGAAGAAATGAGAAGGGCCGAGCAGGAAATGAATGCACGTATAGTCGTATTTGAAATGGATGATCGTCGTAGGACTGTGTATGTTTTTAAAATCAGCGTGAGAGATCGTACAAAACCTCTACTTATTTTAGGATTGTTAGGAACATCGTATCTCCCCATCCCTAACATAAGGGCTCTCTACGCCAGTTATGATAAAAGTCGAAAATAGGAAGGCATCATGATTTGTGTAACGGATGTCTCGAGTTTACTGATGATATTGTTACCGTGACCAGGATTCCACAACCGAATATATATATATATGTCCCCTTTACAGCGCGAGGCCGTCCCAGCCAGGAACAGTAAAACATTAGATTACAAAACTATATATTAATATATACAAAGTAAATCAGGCTGCATACACAAGTCATCATTACCCTAACCCAGGGGTCCCCAACCCTGTGCCCGCGAGCATCATGGTGCCCGCCGACCCTTTTACGTGTGCCCGCCACTGACTGACTACGATTGATAAGTTTTTATTTAAATTTGTAATAAAATGTTAAGTATGTTACATATTTTAAATATTTTAAATATGTAACATACTTAACATTTTATTAAATTTTAGTAGTTAATTACAGAAACAGATGCTCATTTATTTGAAAATAATTATTTCTTTATAAATAAATTAAGTTATCGTTTGATAATTTTTCTAAGATTCTTAGTTAGCCCATCCTTGTTTTTTTTTGTGTATTATGTTCATTATTTTACATAGGAATTAAATGTTTTTTTGTGTTTTATGCTCATTATTTTACATAGGAATTAAATGGTTTTTTTTGTGTATTATGTTCATTATTTTACATAGGAATTAAATTATTTTTGTGTATTATGTTCATTATTAAGTCCAACTATAAATTTGCCTTGGAAAAGTAAATGGTGCCCGCCGCACTACCGGTAGTCTTGAATGTGCTCTTCGGCACAAAAAGGTTGGGGACCCCTGCGGCCTAACCTAAACTTAATTTAAACTTAACCTAAATTTAACAACCTAAACCCAAACTTAACTTAACCTAAACCTAAACTTAAACCTACAATATTAAATACTTAAATCACTGGCACTTATAAAAAAAAATGGGGTTTATTCAGGGCGCTTACAAGCAGTTGCGAGATCTGGCTCCCAACTCCGTCTCCTCTTTTGCAGAGGACAATTCTTAGGTTACTGTTGTTACAGTATGCTGTCTCTCCAACCAAATCTAATACAAAAAATTCCTTTACAGGGAAACCTTCGATGATATGTTTCTTATTTTAAATTTTACACGGTTTAATCACCACAATTTCCAGTTCAAGACCAGCTGTCCGCTTTCAAGCAACCAAAATTCAAAAGTCCAAGCACGCACGAAATTCAGCCACGTATCACATACCATACAACCAACCACCCAACGGATCATTCAAAAATCACAACATGCACCCTGTTACAATATGGTGAAACATTGTAAGGATTGCTACATAGTATGTGAGCAGTGTAAAAGCCCCAAATGTGAAAGTCGTGTAGTTGAAACCGAGAAGAGGGAATGTAATGTGTGTAGACGTACATTTTTCAATAATAAATGCTTTGAACTCCATAAATCAAATGGCACTTGCAGGAAAATGAGGATTTTTAAGTGCGGTATGTTTCACATGATGGATAATTGGGGGAATTTTAAACATAAATGCGATGAAATTCACTGTTCTACATGTCATGAAAAATATAAGGCGGATGGAGTGAAGCATGTATGTTATATGAAAGATGCTAAGCATAAAAATAGCCCTTGTATAACCGTGTACTACGATATAGAAACTTACACGAACGCTGAAACCAAAGAGGTCATTCCACATTTACTCGTAAGTCAGACTATCTGTGATGAGTGCATGGAGATCGAGTGTGGCGAGTGCACAAGTGTGGAAAACGGACAAACGTTTTTAAAACGACTGCACACGGCAGCCCTGTGAAACTCTTTGTATCCTATATTGTCAAATTAGCGGACAAGTTCAAAAAAATGACTGTATATTCTTGCCCATAACGGGACAAAATTTGACACAGTTATTTTATAAGGAGTGGCTTGAACACGAGCCGTCTGCGATATTTATAGGTGATCCCTTGAAAAGAGGCAACAAACTAATACAGATGCAGATAAGAGATAATGTACAGTTTAAGGACACCCTGCTGTTCACACCTTGTAAATTAGAAAAGCTACCCAAGGTCATAGAGTAGCCGCTGAAGTTTCAAATGGGTATTTCCATTACACATTCGTCACTAACGAAACTTTGAATTACGTAAGACTACCTCCACCCAAACATTACTTTAACTACACCAACATGAGTGATAGTGAGCGTGAAGATTTTGACCGCTACTACAACAGTTTAATGAAGCTCGTCCATACAATATAGCCGATGAATGTGAACGTTATTGCATCAATGATGTGCGTGTGCTTAGGGTATGTTTCCAGGCCTTTTGAAGGATGTACATAGCCCGTTTCAAATGCGATCCGCTGCAAGTCGCGACCACGATCGCCTCATTATGTTTTACAGTGTTCAAGAATAACTTCATGCCTAAAGACACCTTAGCAGTCATTCACAGAAACAACCCCCTCAGTTATGGGCACAAGGCCATTTACTGGCTCATACACCAACAGCAACAGACCGGGGTATGTATAAAACATGCCCGCAACACGGGTGAAGTACCGGTTAAGGTCAATGGTCGTGCTTTTTGGGTTGATGGTCTAAGTGAGGATCCAGCCACTGGTGACAAGACTATGTATTCATTTAACGCTGCTGGTGGCATGGATGCCCGCGCGCTGAATGTGCGTCACAAGGGACCTTCATGGAAGATCCCCCACCGACAGCCTCGCATGGACCCGTAACCGTGATCAATCAAACGTTCAATGGTGTTGGACCCCCACAAATGCGGTGACAGCTTGTTTGGAGGGCGTACAAACCCATTCAAGCTATACTTTCCGCCTACGGAGAGCTTGAAACTCCACTACTACGACTTCTGCTCTTTATATCCCTACGCTTGAAAAAATGGTGGGCCTCACCATACCAACCATCGAGGAGTTTTCAGCTAACTTGAATGAGCGCTACTTTGGACTCTCTTTCGTAGACGTGCTCCCCCCCCCCTCGCGATTTATGGATGCCGATCTTACCCGTCGTTATAGATCACAAGCTCATGTTTCCCCTGTGAGTGAAGTCCGCATAGGAGAACAACGGTGATTGTAACCATACAACCAACCAGCTTAAGATCAGAGGTGTATATACAAGCCCTGAGCTGGCCCTAGTCGTTCGCCATGAGTATAGAATATTGAAGTTACATGAGGTGTGGAGGTTTCAGAAGCTACCCAACCTTTTCACACCATATATAAACACTTTTTTGAAGGATAAAGTAGAAGCATCAGGATATCCGCGAGGGGTTGATACCGAAGATGAAAAAACGGCTTATATTCAGCGTTACTGTGCCCATGAAGGTATACAGCTTGACCGTTCCGAAATTGTTAAGAATCCTGGCAAGCGCTTTAGTGCAAATTTGTGTCTAAACAGTCTTTGGGGGAAATTTGGACAGAATACCGGCAAAGGGAACGTTTATTTGGCACAAAGTTATAGTGAAGGCTGAGATTACGCCAACGCTCCCGATAAAGAGGTAATGGAGATCGTGAATGTAGGTAATACTTACATAAAAAGTACATCACCGAACTGGCCACAGATACCTCACGTGTTACAAACATACCTGCAGCGAGCTTCACAACGGCATACGCACGCATCAAACTTTGGGGTCTGCTGCACTCTCTTGGGCGGAGGGTGCTGTACGCTGGCACAGATAGCGTGATATTCAGAGCAAGGGAGGGTGAATACATGCCTGCTATCGGGGAATTCCTCGGAGAGCTAACTGACGAGATCAAGGATGAGTATGGTGATGGTGCATACGCATACTCGTTTGTATCAACAGGGCCAAAACCCTATGGGATACGGGTGAGGGTGGGGGATGATATGAAGTATATCGTGAAGGCTAAGGGTATCACGTTTAACCATGCGAACCGTCGAGTCGTTAACTTTGACTCGTTGAAGGATCTAGTGTGCTTGGAAGATGAGGGTGACCAGCCACCCCAACTGACTGTGGAGACGAACAGTTTTCGGTCTCAGAAACTAGGGGGTGTGAAGGAACTTAGGGGCACGAAGGTATGCCGTAACACCTATAGGAAGCGTTACCAGGTGCCTGGTACCTATGATACCACCCCCTTTGGCTACCTTAATCCTTGATTGTATTTATATATATGTGTATTATTAACGATATGTTTATTTATCACGTATATTTGTTTCAATTAAGGTTTCATTTTCTCCTTTGCGTGTGTGCGTGTGTGTGTGTACAATAAAAAGCTAAGCTCAAGCTCCGCCCACTGTAAGATCGGTCACGTGACTCCTGCCACTACCTGAGCATATCTCTATCCCTGCGTGCTCAGTTGACTTCTGCATACCCTTGAGCTCAGACGTGTATTCTCCCGCGTAGACGAAAAATAGTAATGGCTACCTTTAATATTGTGTTCAACGTTTATGAAGTGGTATCCGGCAAAGTGCCAAGATGTGGTGGATAATGAAAAACTCCCTATTCCACCCTCCTTTGATAATTTTAAGGCTACATTGAGCCGTGCGAAGGACCAAGATATTCAAATACTCTACGGGTATTCTGGCGAGGCCATTGTAGGATTTCGTAGCACAAACGATGTGTTGAAGTATGTTGTAGACCTAACCTTTATAAAGGTTCACATATACCGCGAAGTAGAAGAAACAACACGTTCAGAAGATAAGCAACGGTTATGGATAGTGAGTCTTCTTGATGAGTGGTGTGACAAGCGATATTATGTCATGTTACTTCATACCGACTACTCGTACCCTACGGTTGAGAATGTAAATCTTGTCATCATGGAGAATCTTAAGTATTTTTACCACTATATTAATATATATCATGACGAGGTTTGTAGTGCGGTTGTGGCTAATGGCCTGTGTGAGTTTTTAACAGATTTTAGAGACGAGTATCGCTTGTTAAACAAAAAGGATAAATATGGGCATATGTTTCTCTCAAATAGTGCACCGGATTGTGAAGATGTTTAGTTTGTGGAAATGAACGTCTGGTGTGTGATAAAACATTAAAACAGGTATTGCTTCATGTATCGGAAAATTCTGTTTGCCCAGTATAATGAGCACAAGTATTCGAACAAGCCCGTACATGCTTCAGCAGTTTATGGTGTGACTCGCTCCCCCCATCGAGCCGCCCACCCGTGTACCTCACCCCTCCGAAACACACGAGTTCGAACAAACCCGTACACGTTTCATCGGTGTGACTCACTCCGCCCGTCGAGCCGATCTGCCCACCTGTGGCTCATAGTCATCTCAGAGCTTGAACCGACTGGACGTGCGAATACGATGGAACGTCCTTTGAGAAGCATTCTCAATGTCGCGTACGATGTGTCCGTGACGAAGTCATTGCGGGTGTTCAGGCGTGAAACCAGCACCATTAACTGTGTACTTGAAACGATTTGTAGGCAAGCAAACTCTGGTAAACGTAATGTTATTTAAGTGTTGAGGAGATGAATAGAGTCATCGTGATAGTTGAGAAGTGGGGAGAGGATCGTTATAAAATACCTGCAGGTGTAGGTACAAGAAGAGAACAGATTAGTGATGCTCCCTCCTATGCTGTTGTTTGCACGTTGTGTATAAATAACGATCAGCCATGCATTGATATACGACTGATGTGAAAGAATGCATATGATAATAACGTTCTTGTCTCTACGCGAAACCATTTCATCCTCGACAGAATGTTTGAAATCGTCGGATTCCGCAAGCTGAAGCCTATATTAGACGATCGTGTTACGGATATGATTTATTTTGACATGGTTCTTGAATACGCATAAACCGCTCTGCTCGACGGATTTATCGAATGTAGGAATGAACAAGGCGAGAATGGTCTAGAGCGGTACAGGGCAGAGCTTGCCTACACTGTTCACCCTGAAGAGCTGTATCTCTATATAATGAGTAGCTGTCGTTACGACTTGGAAGATTATTTTAATTGTCGCTATGCAGAATGAAGAGGAGTTCACGATTGAAAAGCTCGGAACGGTAAGAAAAAACCCTCGATTGGAAAGGAGTGTTTATAAACTTGTATATAATAATGATGTTGTGGTTAACGATGACCTCTTTGTGCGTGCTTTTAATTGTATTCTAGCCGTGTTTAAAGATAACTTGCCAACCGAATGTAAAGTGGGCAAAAAAATAGTATTGAACGATTTGAAAGCCATTTATATCGAGTATAGGTATCCGTATAAATTGAGCGGTGAAGTAATGGTTGGACGTATTTTCCGTGTGGTGCAAAGCAATAATGATGTGAATGTAGACTCAATTACGTGTGAGTTTAGTGTTTTGCGCCGTAGAACATAAAGTATTTTGATGTATATTTATTTTCAATATATTAATTATTTAATTGTATATATATATATATATATATATATATATATATATATTTCCTGTACTAGTATGCAAATGATTATACTGCTTCGTTTTGTATATTATTTTCAATATCTTTGATAATTTAACATACTATCACTGTGTATATATATGTATATATATTTTTTTCCTGTACTAATATATTGATGGTTATACTATATCGTTTTTTATAGTTTTGGTTATATATATTCCTCGTTCATATTTCTTATGCTATTATTATTTTTTATCATATATATTCCATCGTTTCATTGTATATTTATTTTGATTATATATTCATCGTTCGCATTTCTTATGCTATTATTATTTTTTATCATATATATATATATAATATATATATATATTCCATTGTATATTTATTTTCTATATATTTCCTGAAATTGAATCCATTAATTCGTCTAAATAAACAGAATGATGTAATGGTGTTTTATTTAATTATTTTGGTTGTACACGACATTTAATTACATCAAATGGCTGCCTTCTAAAACGTCTGACGGGTTTCTAAGCCAACTGCCAAAACTATCTGGATAGCACAATCTGGCAACCCTAATAATGTACACCTGAACAAGCCATTTACGCTTTCTAAGCGAACTGGCTGTTTAAGCCAGAATATATGCTTTAATTAAATAAATAAACGCAATCTGGCAATCAATAATGTACTCCTGAACAAGCCATTTACGCCTTCTAAGTCAACTGGCTGGTTAAGCCAACTGGCGGATTAAGCCTGAATATATGCTTTAATTAAATAAATAGCGCAATCTGGCAGCTCAGCCAGATAAACCAACTGGCTGATTAGGAACATATTAAGACAACGGCCGCTCGGCTGAAGTCTTAATATGCGCTTCGCTCCTGCCAGGCGAACACCTCTCTTCCTCTCTCTCTTTCTCTCTTTCTCTTGGGGGATAACTCCACCTCCAAGTTGCATAACCCCTTGTTTCTCTTGCAACAATCCCTCCCCTTTGCTGCATAACATCTTGCAACATTTCCCTTTCTCCCTTTGTTGCATAACCTTATGCAACATTTCCTTTGCAACATTGATAAAAATTTGCAATTGCATTGCACTCTCTCCCTTTGCGCCCATACTACTGATAATAAAGAATCCGTTTTTACGGTTCTTAGAAACCGAGATGAGTATGAAAAGGCCAGAGTAACTCGGGACGAAAACATGCGCCCCGCCCGGAATGGGGAGGCACAGTTCTACACTACAGTAGTAACACTAGGACCAGGTCATTATGGCGCAGCCGAGGATGTTGTTAGAGACTTAAATGGCAGTTTGAAAAGATCAAATCTTACGTCTGATTTAGTATACGAAATCGTAAACAAAGATACCCCGGCACACACTTTGACTCTAAAATCAAAGGCTAACAAATATTAAAGACAAAGGACTGTTCAAAATTATAAGCGAGGGCAGATATGGGGCAGCTTTCCAAAGAGATACTTTTCACGAATCACAACATGACTTGTGCAGCTTAATGTATCAGCTAAAATTAGAGAAATTGAACGATGGCTTCCCTCCCCCAGACATGTGCTATATTTCTAGCAATATCGTGGAACTTCAGTTTGTTGGGGATATCCAGGCGCGCCTGCTGCGCTCACATTCCCAATCATAGAAGAAGGAGCTTAAGCATCACATACGACAAGCCTCATTACGTTAATGTCGCAACTAACCTACCAATATATATAAGAACGATTGAACGGAAAAGTTTTTCATTCGGTGACGAGAGCTTAACAGTGAAGCTTCACTTTCGTCGCACTGTGATAGAATGACCCGAAGGCCTTTCACAGTCTATCGAGGGGTGAGATACAAGCGCGGGAGTGGGATTGGATCCATTTTTCAACCATAGTGCGTACGGCTGTCCCCTTGCTGAAAGGTAGTGCCAGATATCTCGGCAGGAAAGCGTTACAATCAGGTCTTAACACGGTAGAAGACAAGACATAATGGCTGGGGCTAAGCCTAAAGAAGCTCTAAAAAAGCGATTAAAGCGTACACGGGACGAAATCATCAAAGATGAAAGAGAAAAATGCGTGGTGGCGGGAAGAAGAAGAGTCCTGTACGGAAGAAGAAGAAGAAGAAGAAAGGGTTATCAGCACGTGGCGTTAAACGTAAAAGGACATCAAAAGAGGAGTGTTCTAAGCGCATGAAACCTATGGTAGACTGTTTACTATTTGCCGAGAAAGGTGGCACTATTTCTGACGCGCCATGGCACGTTTCATCCATCCGTGTAGTTCACAATGTTGTAAATCGGAGCTGGCCCTCTTTGACATGCCCCGACACAAATATCTATAGAGCATAGTGACTTTATCACAGTTAATCCGCTAAACCCCATTAGCTCACCGAGTGCTCCTATAGAATTCGTAATCCCCAGCTCAGGCCCATACCTTTTTGACCCAAGTTGCGTGCACATGTACGCTAAACTACGGATAGCACATTCAGATGGAACGGATTGTGAAAACGATTACGTTGTATACCCAGAAACAAACTTTCTACACTCCATATTCAGTCAGTGTGATGTGTATTTAAATCAGATCAACGTCTCGGCAGAGTCTGGCTACTATCACCTACAAGCCTATCTGGAAAATGTCCACAACTTTTCAAAAGAAGCGAAGGATACCTTTTTAACTGCCGAATGTTATTATCAAGCTAAAGCTGAAAATAGTATAAAGGCCAAATTTAAAAATTCTATAAAGTAGATATATGAATGCTTCGGGCGCCTACACAGGAGAAGCTGCTTGTGAATGGGGTCGATATGAAAATAAAGCTCACTCGTACGAGTCCTGAGATCTGCTTAAATCTCGGGAGCTGACCAAGAAGAGAGCTTGAAGCCTATAACGATTGATATTATGGAGACATATCTCCGCGTGCGTCGAGTGAAATTAAGCTCTGCTATTCAAATAGAAATTGAAAAAAAATTACTACACGCCAAAGTAAAATATCCAATTAATAGAGTCCAACTCAAACTGTATACGGTGCCCTCAGGGCTAACATCGAAGCAGAGAGAAAATGTTGATATTGGAGCTATACCTAAAAGGTTATTAATTGGAATGCAGGAACACGCTTCTGTGAATGGAAAATATAAAAA
Organism: Bathynomus jamesi; assembly: GCA_023014485.1. Taxonomy (NCBI): domain Eukaryota; kingdom Metazoa; phylum Arthropoda; class Malacostraca; order Isopoda; family Cirolanidae; genus Bathynomus; species Bathynomus jamesi. The sequence goes on along the minus strand of JAJOZX010003713.1, from coordinate 154,176 downwards.
GACCTCATTTAATTTCGAAAATTTCCGCCTTAAAAATATAACCTTGTACATCAATGGGGTCGCCTTAGTTAAGACATTGGAAACGAATTATTCTACAGATGATGAGTTCCAGCTTTACTCGAGAGCTCATCGTAATCTTGCACATATTGCAGCTACTTGGAACGAATTAGGAATCGGCGTAACACAGAAGGAATTCTTTGAGATGGTGAACCTTTACCCCTTTGACATCTCCCCCGACTTATCTGCGAGTATAAACACACACATAAGTCCACAGCAGAGTGGGAACATATCAGTCAGATTGGAATTCCCCAAGCAGCTAGACGCCCCTATTAGTGTACTAGTTTACCTCGAATCGCAAGCCCTAATAAAAATTGATAGGTTTAGAGGTGTAGTCACAGACTTTTAAAAATGGATACGAATACACTCTAGGGAGTAATGAATAGTGACCGATTCACACGCTCCAAATTTATCGGCGTGTTTGCGAGGAATGAAACGTTGAAATTACCAACTACGAGAGACTGCGGCGCACTTATTCTGAATACGAATGTACTATTTTAATTCACTGGGAAGACATCGTTGGAATGATGCTATTATTGTAAAATTTCTCGATCAATTGCAAATTCCCCAAATAGTCTGGAATCCTTACCGATTCCAGAGCTACTACAGCAACGTATGTGGCATATACAGTTTGCGCTTTGTCAAGCTTATGGTCCGCAGGAATGAATTTGCAAATTTTTAAAAATTATTCGACTTGCGTGACACCGAACAGAATGATGAACTGGTATGCATCCAGATAAAAAACCGGTTTCCGTTTAGAGGCACTCGGTATATTGTGTGAAGTTCTATGCGTATATATATATATATATATATATATATATATATATATATATATATATATATATATATAATTGTAACTTCATCAATTAATTATTGTAACAATATGTACAGTATAGCTTAAAGGCCTATATTGTGTAAAATTGTGTCAAATTTAAATTGAAATAAAAATTGGATTAATTATTTCTTATAAGTATATTTACGATTTATTTGCTATGATTATTGTGTAAATAAATTATTTAACTAATTGCTCCTGCCTACTGTTATAAATTAACGATTAAAAATGTTTACATTATGACAAATAGCGTGTTGGCACTAAAACCCTAATATCAGTAACATCCGTTGTAAACAAAGATCATCTTAAAATACAATAAAATAAATTAAGATGATCTCTGTCTTTACTTGTAATGTGATCTACACAAGTGATTCTTTCAATACTCCCTTTTCCGATACAGATTCAGTTTTATTTTTTTTTGTTTTTTTTAAAGGTTGGGCGAAACTGTTATACATGTTATAATTTAATTTATAATCGAAGTAAAGCCGCGCCCTGATGACACAATTATTTTATGTAATTTCATTCATTCAGTAATCCCAAGCTATATATGACTCATTTCCTTCCGAACGGAATTTACACGCAGTGACGCAGACGGTTTCTTTGATTTCACTTGGGAAAAACAGTTGTTGAGAAGCTCGGTTCTACAATGTTCTTAGGTGACGTCAACCGTTTGCGTGATGGTGTAGCCAGGTTCCGTTCCTTTGACTATATAAGAAGGGGATCAGCGTCTTTAAGGCAGATTCCGAGGAGGAAACGGATCTCCGGGCTGAAATGGCGGGTTTTCAGTCCGTTAACAGAATTGCTTTTGGAAATTGGAAGATTAATGGGTTTTCAATTGGAGTCTGACTGTATAGGAAAAAAGGACAGTAGCTTAGCAATTGACTCATACAAGCTTGGAGACTCAGAACGGATAAGGGTGTCTTAGAGGGGTCTCTGGCTTATTTAATATCTTACGATGAAGAAGTAACTTACATTATATTTATGAAACTTTTATTATTGTTATTATTGTTATTATTAACTCTCTGTTCTATGTAAAAGAAACATTTGATTCACCATAACTAGTTAAACTTTATCTCGCCTATATTCAAATTAAAAATCGTGTAAGCCGTTGTGTTTATTTTCTACTCTTTGGACTTTAATAACTGGGAAAAAGAAAATCACGGGCCCACACAGTACTCCGCGATTGTGGGAATACGAAGAGTGAACTATTTCTGCATCCAGGAGTGCTTAAGTAATACCCTTTCTCGAGTAACATCCTAACTTTGCCAGAACTCGGGGAGAGGCGTATTACATAGGGGTATTATATATAGAGTGGTATTATATATAGAGTGGTATTATATATATCCGGGGATATTGTCCTCGGGGGATATTGTCCGCGAGGGATATTGTCCTCGGGGGGGGGGGGGGATATTGTCCTCGAAGGGATATTGTCCTGATTCCGTTTCCAAGTTACAGCCCGTTATGTGTTCCAGCACGTATTCGCCTTACCTTTAAAGGAAGTGCTCAAAATGACCGCCTTGCGCTTGAATGCACGCCTGAACAGTGAACATGCCTCGTCAGACTGCCTGACGCGTTCAAACATTCCAGGTATTGGTCAGATTTTCTGGCATCCTTGTTCTACACGTTGGCGAAGCATTTGAACGTTGTCAATGGGTGTCACGTAAACGATGAATTTCAGATGACCCGTACAGGTAAAAATCGAGTGGATTCAGTTCCGGGAAATGAGCAGGCCACGCAATGGGTCCTCCACGGCCTATCCATTTATCAGGGAACTGGTCATCCAAATAGTCTCTGGTTACTCGACTAAAATGAGGAGCAGCGCCGTCATGCATAAACCACATACGACGTCGGACACCAAGAGGAACTTCATCTAGTAAATCGCTTAAATCATTCCTTAAAAAATTGGAATAGGATTATCCTGTTAATCTGCCAGGCAAAAACAAAAGGACCGATTAAGTTGTCGACAATAAGTCCTACCCATACATTGATACTAAATTGTTGTTGGTGCCTTGACAGGATGGTGGCATGCGGATTCTCTTCGGCCCAGTGATGAGTGTTGTTAAAATTGATAGCGCCATTTCTTGTGAAGGCAGCCTCATCAGAAAATAAAACGGAGGATAGAAAAAGAGGATCGCGAGCACACTGTTGAAGGAACCAAGTACAAAAAGCCTCTCGTGGTGGGAAATCAGCTTCAGTAAGACCTTGTACTTTCTGAATGTGATATGGATAAAGCTGTTTTTCCCGTAAAATTTTCCACACAGTTGTGTATCTTACAACCTCTGCTGCTGCTATCCTTCGGGTGCTGACACCAGGATGTTCCTCCACGCGATTCAGGACCCGCTCCTCCAACTCATCAGTTCTGGCGCTGATTGGTCTATCACCATCTGAAACTTGCTTGTTGAATGATCCTGGATCACCAAGACGCTCGTCGATTCTCTGAAAGGTCTTCTTATCTGGCAGATGGCGACTCAGGAACCTTTCCGCATACTGCGGCCGCATTACAATCGGCAAGTCCATACATGAGAGGCATGTCTGCCATTTCTCTGTTTGAATAAGCCTCCATTCTCACTCCAAATGCACACTATCATTGAATAGCACTGGACTGCACTTATTCACGGTTAGAAGTTACGAAACACCGTGATGCACCTCTGACTGACTGATGGCTCTACACTCAACGATATTGAAACGTGTCATAGAGTGTACGAAACATTACAATCGGCAAGGCCAAACATGAAATAAGTCTGGGACACACTCACAAACATTGTTGGTAAGCAGTGTTTGTAAACAGTTTGCGGAAAGAATTGCTGGAACACAAAACGGCTTAACTCGGAAACAAAGCGATTTCAGGCATATGTTTATATAAACTTTTTTCATTGTTTTCGGGTTCTGAATCCATCCTGAAAGTGCGTCTCACATGTTATGAAACACACTGTGTATATATATATATATGACATCCCAAGTTCCAACTAAAGATTTACACTACAAAGTTTAACAGAATTCTGAATATGTTTGGACATATTATTTCAAAATATATCTCTGAACTAACCAAATAAATCACTTCATCTGACCTCATATACACTTGGCCTCGCTAGGTCAGCAAAGTTAATCGGAGTTTTTTCTGGTAAGCAGCTGCTTGGGAACCCTCCTCTCTACCCGGATAATGTCACTCTCCAGCTAAGAAAATATACAATCATCTAATTCCTCCACCGATCACAGGATGTCCAGCCTTAATACAACCAGTTCATTGGACACACACACATACAAACATATATATATATATATATATATATATATATATATATATATATATATATATATATATATATATCTTATCATTATCAAGATCATAAAATATGAATTAAATTTTATTAATTTAATTACACTCGATATCCCGCAAGAAAATAAGTTAATTCTGGTTGAGAGCCCGGTAAGACCTAACTCCATATAAAATAAAATAAAATTGGCTAATTGACAGTTGTATTATTTGGAAGAACGTTCAAAACCAGTGGCAGAACATTTGCAAATTCAAGAAGATATTAATTACAAGATTGGACGGAAATTTGACAAAAGAACTTTAAAAAAACTTCATATATATATATATATATATATATATATATATATATGAACCACAGGGAAAAGGAAAAGGAAACACGAAGTCCGAGCACTTTTGTGATATATACTATATCTTCTTTCTTGTCCCTGAAGATGTGAATATATCAGGAAAGCGCTCGGACTTCGTGTTTCTTTTTCCTTTTCCCTGTGCTTCTTTGCTTATTAGAAAGATCACGTGTTGCTTTGTGATTTCTTTGCATATATATATATATATATATATATAATATATATATATATATATATATATATATATATATATATGCACTAAAATCACAGAATGACACGTGATCTTATTAATAAGCAAACAACCACAGGGAAAAGGAAAAGGAAACACGAAGTCAGAGCGCTTTCGTGATATATTCACATCTTCAAGGAGAAACAGAAAATAGACCTACGTGATACATTCACATCTTCAAGGAAAAACAGAAAATAGTCCTATTTTCTGTTTCTCCTTGAAGATATGAATATATCACGAAAGCGCTCGGACTTCGTGTTTCCTTTTCCTTTTCCCTGTGGTTGTTTGCCTGTATATATATATATATATATATATATATATATTAACTAAGCGATATAGACATCAGTTTCGTGTGTTTGCATACCACGGGTCCCCCATCCAACTACATGACGGGACATACGCTGCTTAACTTTGCTGATCCAGCGGTGATCAGTACTATGGTGCGTGCGCCAACATACACAAACATTACAGGTACATCGAATAAAGCCTGAAATAAAACACCAACTACACATTCTGTGAAAACACATACACGCAAACTCCTAATAACATACAAACATTATATACACACACATACCCATATATATTAGGGGCACTCAATATATTTTGTCTCACCCTTTTATTTCATGAGGCTGAAATGTCTTTTGAGCAGTAAGTGTGAACTTTCTGCGCTTCACATAACCGGATTTTTCCAGTTTGAACCTCCCCTCCTTGTGTAAAACCTCTTTTAAACGCCTTTGTATAAAACCGATGGTTAATGCAGTTTCGAAAATGGAGTCTCACAGTGATGTGCGTCGTAAACAGAGAGCTGTTATCGAGTTCTTAAACGCAGAGAAGGAAACAGTTGGAAATATTCACAAATATCTACAAAACGTTTACGGAGATGATGTTGTTGATCGAAGCACAATTGGACGCTGGTCTAAACGCGGTCGCCCGGCATCTGCTGTGACATCTCACACTGTGCAACGTGCTAACAGCATCATTCGATTAAATCGGCGCGTCACATACAAGGAGCTATCACTGGAGCTAGGAATTAGTGACGGAAGTGTGAATACGATAATTCAGCAAATGGGATACTCAAAAGTGTGTTTACGGTTTGTCCCTCGCCAACTGACTGAAGATCACAAAGCCCAAAGAAAAGAAATTGCTTCTGAGTCGTTGGATCGATACGAGACAGAAGGGGATGACTTCCTTTCACGAATTGTGACTGGGGATGAGACTTGGGTACACCATTTTGAACCTGAAACAAAACGCCAATCCATGGAGTGGCATCATGCAGACTCCCCACGCAAGAAAAGTTCAAAATGGCTCCCTCTGCACGAAAGGTTATGGCCACCATCTTCTGAGACATGAAAGGGGTGATTCTAGTGAACATTATGAAGAAAGGACAAACAATCAACTCAGAGGCATACAGTATATTGCTACCCTACAGAGACTCCAGAGGCGTATAAGGCGAGTTCGACCGGAGAGAAAACTGAAAGACGTCCTTCTTTTGCACGATAACGCAAGACCACACAACAGTTTGCAAAGAGAGGCCACCACAAAAATGCGCTTGACTGTGTTACCCCACCCTCCATACAGCCTGGATATGGCACCTTCAGACTTCCATTTGTTTGGGCCAATGAAGGATGCTATTCGTGGAAGAAAGTTTCAGAGTGAAGATTAGATTGTTGAGGAGGTTAAGAGGTGGCTCCAGCGGAACCCAGTAGACTTTTACCAGCAAGGAATAAAGGCCCTTGTTTCGAGGTGGAGGAAAGCGGTAGAAAAGGATGGAGACTATGTGGAAAAATAAAAACTTGTAAAAAAAATGGTATGTAACTACTTCTGTACAAAATTTCTGGAACTTACAGGGAATCTTGGAAAAAAAAAAAAAAGTGGGGCAAAATATATTGAGTGGCCTTCGTATATATATATATATTATATATATATATATGCTTAATGTAGTCACGAAGCATTCATACTGATTGCTCTACAAATAAAGCGAGTTTGAGAACCGTCGCGACACTAAGGCAATACACAAAGGTCGCCTCATTAAAATATAGATATCAGAGTCATTGTTACAGTCTAAATGTACACAAGTTTTCGGCTCCATTATGTCGCCATGCTTTCGGCCCACATCATTAAATAAATTAAAAATTAAAAATCTTTTTCTCTCTCATATATATATATATATATATATATATATATATATATATATGGAATGAATTTCACAATTAAACACATGAAATGAATGAATGCTGCAAACCCACAAGGAAAAAGAAAAACGATTCCAAGGCCTTTCGTGTATTCAGAGCTACACCTCGTCAGGGAATAACGAGGTGTAGCTCTGAATACACGAAAGGCCTTGGAATCGTTTTTTTTTTTTCCTTGTGGTTTGCAGTGTATATATATATATATATATATATATATATATATATATAATCATGCGGGTTGCTTCTACAGAGCTTCAATTTAATATTTAGGAGAAATCCAATGACAAGGAGAAATGTAAATGCCATGAAAAGTCTTCTTTAATGCAACGTTTCGAGCAATACGCTCATCTTCAGGCTGTTTAATAACAATGTGAAATTAAAATCAATATTGAATGAAAAACAAAACAGAAAATTTCTATAACCTATTCATGAAGACAAATTTTAAAGACTGAGAAAAGAGGGTTAAATTCTAAGTTATACAGATTTACATATAAAAATTAAGAAGCTATTTTTAAATACATATAGTAAATGTGAAATTAATACACTGGAAAAATTAACAATAGTACACTGGAATAATGAAACTAACTACCTTACACTGCAGTTTCCGAGGCTAACTGAATTGAGCCGAGGCAATACGGGAAAACAAAAGATGGCGAGGGCGATTGGGGAAGGGGGGATTATAAGGAATTGGGGAAGGAGGAGGGATCATAGCAAATTGAGGGGGACGGCGGATGAGTCAACATTTAGACTCGGGGACAATGTTTTGATGAAAAGCGATTCCAAAATTCTTAGTGAGTTGGGACAAGTATTACAACCAAGAATTTTAAAATTGTCTAAAGTGACATCAATTTTACATTCTATGCTGTGTTCGCGAATCCTCGAAACCTCTTTAGTTTTAAAATTTTACCTGTTCGGCCACTTATTCCCATATGCGAATAAAATCTAGCCCTGAGAGAGCGAACAGTGCTGCCAATGTAATTCCCAAGGAGACACCTAGGGCAGGTAAATAAATATACAACACCGCTACGCAACGAGTCAGGGGTTCGATCCTTCGCTGAGAAAAAGCTACCTAAAGACGTTTTATTAATAAATATGATGCGGAAATCAGTATGATAAAAAAATTTCCTTAACAATTTTGTAAATTTAAGCTTAAATTCCTTATTCAAAGGACCCATTTCAGGTACCAAGAAATATTTTATATCCTTGGATTTCTCCTAAATATTATATATATATATATATATATATAAAAAGAAGAAGTTTCTCTGTACCCAGATCTGCTTTATGGCGCCACCCTGACACCTAAGATTTTCGTGCTGATAATTTGAAACATTCTAAAAATATTTCCTCGTGTGAATTTAGAAATATAAACACATACACATACACCTACACTCCCAATAACATACAGATATCACATATACACACAGCCATATATATACATATATATATATATATATATAGAGAGAGAGAGAGAGAGAGAGAGAGAGAGAGAGAGAGTGCGATGTGAAGGTGAAACATGTCATTATCAAGAGTATAAGTAGCCATAATGAAAAGAAATGAATGTATGATTCTTCTTCTTTGTCTTCTTTGTCGGCAGCATTTTCCCACGCCTAAGTGGGGTCGCTGTTCCTAATCCGCCTTCACCACTCATTTCTGGGGAGGAGTCCACCTAACCTCTTTGGGGGAGAAGTTGGGACGGCCTCACCCCGCAAAGGGGTATACCTAACCCAATAGGGTGTCAATTTTGGGGAGCAAAGTGAAATCTTTAGGTTTTCAAAGACTACTAGTGACCAAATGATGCATTTTTATGTGCTAAATCGAAATATGGCTTTAAAATCCAGATTTAACCAATCCTAGCTACTTATATTTGAAGTTGAAGTTTACGAAAAATCAGCAATTTTTGCAAGTATTTTTCTTATTGTATATTTTACATACATTACATACAATTAAAGACATTTTGATTGTATTTCAATATTAAAACTTAGAAATATAGATAGGTTTCTTGAACTTTGCAAGGATACCATGTCTGCCTTGCTCTTATTCCTGGGCATGAGCTCCCTACTGGCCACCTGGCCACTGATGTACGCCTCCCTCCTCTCTTGTGAGTAAACATGTTGTGCTGCTTCAGTTGTCATCCTTACACACCTCTCTACTGACTGTGCGTGTGAGGGCCATGCAGGAACTTCCATTGGTCTATTCAGAAACTCCTTGATTATAGCAGTGCTGAGGGAGCAGGTCAGGGGAGGCTCAGTTACGCCAGAGTTCTAGTCAATAAGCTCCGAGACTTTGGTGGCATCTGGGTTGATGTCAGGAGTCTACCTGGGTCTGACACTGCAGTCTCCTACCTGTGTCTCCTCATTTCCTTCACCTCTGATTTCCAGTATCCTCTTCACTGCCTCCCTCCTCTCCTCCTCCACCTCACTGCACAACATGGCATGGAGCACAGCCTCAGAGTGTGCATACCAGGCTGATCTCTTTACTGTAGGCATCACTATTCCTATCACCTCCTTCTTCTAACTTCTGAACAGCTCCAGATGGTACAGTACATGCCTGGGACCCTCCACCCAGCTGTGATTTAACTTGATGTTGAACCAGTTTGGCATGTAGACTCCCACTATGAATTCCACAATTATCCTCAGATTCTTCAGGTTCCTACCCTTCAGCCCATGTTTGGAAATCGACAATCTGCAGAACCTTAGACCCGTGGTGACCCACCTACTGTGACAGACTGGCCCAATCTCCAGGAGAGCTAGACTCTGAGGTACCTCTCCCGATCTGATGGCAGTGATGATTCTGTAGCCATATGATTGGTCTGTGCTGAGGTCCTTGACTACTCCTGACTGAGATGGGGTAGAGGAGGACCAACAGTGATCCTCGTGAAGTTTGGGTTGATCTCCAGCTCAGTGGTAGTGTCTAACATCTTCCCTAGGGGCCCAGACCACTTGTTGTTGCTCAATGTCTTGCCATCCAGTGCAGTCACCAGGTGTCTGAGACTCAGCTCCCCAGTGTGCAAGTCACAGACAATCCACACCCACTTCCTGCTAAGCTTGGCCTCCACATAATGCATTATTCCTCCCTCCCAGCCAGTATTCACATTAGTACTGTCACCTCCTATGGCCAAAAGGATCTGGTCTACTCCTCTCTCTCTTAGCCAGTTCACCAGATGATCAGCAATGACCTCAACATGACGTCTCTCCTCTGCAGCTTCCTCTGGTACAAAATGCCACAAATATTTCCCACCTGGTTCATTTCACACTGTGTAGTGTTCTTCCTTAATGAGGACGGGAAACTGCCTGTTACTGCCCTCAGCTTCCATCATCACTTTGGTGTCATCTCTTTTCCCATCAAAGATACAGGTGATGTCATTTTCCCTAATCTCTTCATCAAACTTCTTGACCAGCTCATTAGTCAGTCTCTCCTGAGCCCTCCTCACCTTGTTGTGGTCAATCACCAGTGCTGTGTCAAACTCTGTGATAAGACCAGCATCAATCCAGGCGTCAGTGGCAATCTCTGCAGTCTCTCTCAGCCCAGTGTGATGTCTCAAGCTAGCCAGAGCTATGTTGGTGATATCTTCAGTGTTGTACAGTATTTCTTCTTCTTAGCCACAGGCAAAGAAGAAGTTGTCGCAGCCTCTGGTATGAAGTCTTCGCCCTCCTCTCTCCTCCCTGCCTCCTCCAGTATATCTCCAGTCTCCAACTCCATCTCCAGCAGTGACTCCTCCCTCAACTCCTCTTCTTTCTTGGCTTACTCCTCTGCCTTCCTCCTCCTCTTCTACTCGGCCTTCCTTCTCTGCTCCTGTCTCTGCAGCACTGCTTCCTGTCTCCTGGTCTCAGGGTGATCAACTAGACCCATCTGGTGTGCCCCCACACTTCCCACCTTTTCTCTCTGACCTTTAATGAAGGCAAGCTCCTGCACTAGTATCTTCTGCTCGCTCCTGCAGCTGCAGTCAATGTGAACTTCACTGTTGCAGACAGGGTTGCACCCAATCTCACTGCAGCTCCTGATCACACAGTAACAGGTCAGGATGTCCACCAATTTGTCCAGTTTCATCATGAACATATCTTTGACTTCTAGCTTCACATTGCCAATGGACACCTTCACTGCCTCATCCCACAGTGCCTTCACTTTAGCCCTGATCCTGACCTCAGTGTTGATTACAGGTCCTGTGAATAGAGCGTTGGCCTTTCTCCACTGAGCCAGTAGCTCTGGAACAATGCCGTTGTTAATCAGGTCATTAACTGGGTAATTTCTCCTGTCTTCCACATTCATCTCTCTCCTCAACAAACCATACCTCAACAGATCCCTGGCTGAGGGCAGCTCAACAGGGGGAAGTTCCCTCCCATCCCCACCAAATGACTTAGGTGACAACTTGATTTGCTTCGGGTTCTGATTTCTTTCTGACTCATCCTGTGGACCTGTGAACAAAAGAAATGTCATTGAAATTTGGATAGGCCTACTGATTATGATTACATAAAATAAAGTTAATTGAAATTCTTAATATCTTCCTATAAGCTCAGATAAAAGGTTTTGTTGTTATAGGTACAAGACTTAATTATTCAAAATATACATAAAGTTTGGGTCACACATGACATTTCGAATAATTTGAATTACACAATATTTACATTACGAAGTAATCAAAATTGTCAAAAAGGAGGGAAAACACATGTATTCACAATCAAAACTCCAGCATTAGTGACTATGTGAAACTTAGAAACCACACTGCACACCAAAAATAATCAAAGTTGACCACACATATCAATGGCACATTGATATACGATGCTACAGTCATATTTAGGTTATATTTCAAACCTTTATGGTGAAATATAAGTAGGTAAATGGCTTTTTTAAACAACACTGAAGATATTTCTAAGTTTGCTAGATAATATGACATCATTTGAGCATTAGTAGTTTTTGAATTGTTGACTTTACTAAAATTGACACACCGTACTAGTAACCTAAGAGAGAAAGAGGAGGAGAGAGCGGAAAACAGAGCATTCTACACCTGGAAGATCCAGGTGCACAATGGAGCTCAGGGTAGCATCGCTTGGCTTAGAACCCGAAGCCAGATATCCAGATATCCTGTGCATCCAGGCATTATCAGCCAGTTGGCACAGTGTATATATCATTTGAACAGCCAAAAAGCGCACACAGACGCACATACACGCTCATAGATCCCCACACATAGCACACACACACACATATATATATATATATATATACACAGATGCATGTAAAGCCCCAATAGCAAAATATATACGAGCATAACCACCACACACAAAAAAACACCACAACACCACAACCACCAATCGTCTAAGTTTAGCTTACCATCACTTAACCAAACCCACCTTACCCACGGCTTTTACTTACCAGCTCCTGGTACACCGACAAGGTCTCTAAATACGACCCCATAGACAAAGTTATTAAGCATAAACAAATACGTTTATGTGGCCAGGGAGTAGACCGACAAGGTCTCTAAATACGACCTAATAGGAGATAGACCGACAACGTCTCAAAAAAAGGGGGACGCTAACAGTTTTTATATTAAGTTGCTCATGGTGGAACACCACGAAGCCAGTTTTACATTTGGTCGGCGATCTTTTAAACAAAAAATCGAATACGATAAACAAAGTTTAATGCCAAAACAAATTTCCACCATAATATACAATTTTATCCTTAAACTATAACAAAAAAGCATTAATATGATTTTTAAAACAAAATAGAAATTAAATTAGGGGTAACTATTTCCTTTTTCCTCTTTTGGCCAATTATTTTGTTTCAATACAAATTTATCTTTAATATACATTTTTATCCTTAAACTATGACATAAAAAGCATTAATATGATTTTTAAAACAAAGTAGATTGTATTTCTGGATAACTACTTCATTTTTCCTCTTTTGGCCAATTATTTTGTTTCAATACAAATTTATCTTTAAGACACCAATATATCCTTAAACTATAACATAAAAAATATTAATATAACTTTATATTAAAAATAGACTGTATTTCGGGATAACTATTTCATTTCTCGTCTTTCGCCCAAATAGATTCTATTTCGGGGTAACTTATTAATTTTTCCTCTTTTACACATCTATTTTGTTTCAATACAAATTTATCTTTAATATACGATTTTATCCTTAAACTATTACAAAAAAATATTAATATGACTTTTAAAACAAAATAGATTCATTTCGGGTTAACTTATTCATTTTTCTATTTCGGGATAACTATTTCATTTCTCGTCTTTCGCCCCAAATAGATTCTATTTCGGGGTAACTTATTAATTTTTCCTCTTTTATCCAATTATTTTGTTTCAATATAATTTTATCTTTAAGACACAAATATATCTTTAAACCTTATTACAAAAAAAATATTAATATAACTATAATAAAAATAAATTCTATTTCGGGGTAACTTATTCATTTTTCCTCTTTTACGCAACTATTTTGCTTCAATACAAATTTATCTTTAATTACTTCTTACTTCTTGCTTCAGCTCCCAGGTAGGCTAGTTAGCCTATCAGTGGAGCCAGCCTCCTTCGCCACTCCGCCCTGTCCAGCAGCACTCCTGTTTCCCCGAGCTCTTGCATGCTGGGCAAGTCGTATCTTCGCAAGCTCTCCTCCACTTCGTCCCTCCATCTCCTTCTCGGTCTCCCCAGCGGTCTTCTGCCATTCCCTGGTCTCCACTCCCAGCACCTCCTCGCAGTTCTCCCCTCCTCCATTCTCTCCAAGTTACCAACCATCTCAATTTGGCAACGTCGATTTTTCTCAAAATCGGCGTTACTCCCACATTGGCTCTTATTTCTTCATTCCTTATCCTATCTCTTCGCATCTTTCTCAGAATAGTCCTCAGCGGTCTCATTTCTGCCGCCTGAATTCTGCTTCGATCTGCCATGCGCATTTTCCAGTGTTCCGACCCATAAATCAGTATTGGTGTTAAAACTGTTTCGAAGATTATTTTCTTAGTCCCAAGGGGCATATGTTCATCTCTCAGTAGCGGGTATAACATTCCAACATTTTTACTAAACTTTGCCATTCTTTCAGTTATTTCTTGCATATTAGCACTTTCTTTAGTAAACATACTCCCTAAATATTTAAATTTTTCAAATCTTTTTTATCTTTAATATACAATTTTATCCTTAAACTATAACATAAAAACGTTAATATATTTTTTAAAACAAAATAACCTATGGAATGAATAGGCTATATATGGTAAAGACACGCCCCCAGAATTCGCGGCTCGTCCGATTGCAACCCAATGGGCGGGGTATGAGAACGAATCCAAGATCTCTGGTTGGCGGAAAGTCTCGCTCTCACACAGGAAACTCGCGAATCGAATATTGGGGGTGGAGCCAATCGGTGTCACGTATATAAAAGGGAATATTTTCAGCTGGATCCCACAAAAGTGATTTATCAACGAGTAACTACACATGCTCTCATTATGGACACTCCCAGTCAGACACATCAGCTTTACTGCTCCCCGCAATTGTTTGAAGACGGGGACCTCTCTGCAGGGCTACGCTCCATCTTTTCGCAGCGGCCGATCGGAATGATCTTCTCTCCACACAAAACGTTAATGATATCTGCAATGATCCGTTTGAACCAGCAGAAGAGTCTACCCTCCAGGTGTGAGTAATTACGTAATAATTTAGTTTGTGATTAATTCTCGAGCTACAGTGCCCGCGAAAAGTATCCGATCACTCAAGAAAATACAATATTTTCCCTTAATATTCAGAGACACGTAATTCACTTTCTATTTGTTCTAGCGACATCTGGTAACTTTGAGGTTGCTCGCTGATATGAGAGCTATCCAACGCATTCTCAAATTAGTGTTCTGGTAGCCTTCGTTGCGGGTGGCTGTGTCTCAAATTTGTCAGATTTCACTGTTTGTGTAAATTTCTTGATATTTTTTTTTTTTACAGAAAGTGTGTAAATAAAATTTAATATAATGTGTGCTAAAAACAACTTAAGAGTGATTGTCGAGGTGCTATTGTTGCTTTGCATGCATGTGGGAAATCACAGAGACAGATAGCTAAGGAATTAAACATATCCCAAAGTACCGTTAATTTATGGGTTTCACGGGCTAAGAACAATGGTGGCCTAACCACGCCAGTCCCTAAAAACGATCTGGCAGACCGAGAAAAACAAATTCGCGAACAGACAAACTTATGAAACGTTTAGTATTGAAAAACCCAACAATAACTGCGAAGAAATAAATTTAATATGAATAATTTGTTATCTGGTGTTTCTGAACGAACTATCCAGCAGCGGCTCCAAAAAGAACTCGGATTACCATCTCGCCATGCTGCTAAGAAACCGTTCATTAATGAAAAAATGCGTAAAAACGTGTCGCATTTTGTAAAAAATACATTCATTGGACTGTTGATGACTGGAAGAAGGTTTTATTTAGCGATGAGTCGACATTTTTGACATTCAGAAGTTGTCCAAAAAAGGTTCGCCGGCCTATTGGCTCAAATAGGATGGACCCTAAATACACCCTAAAGACAATGAAACACCCTCCAAGTGTGATGGTTTGGGTTGTTTCGGTTACTATGGGCGTGGAAACTTATATTTTCTTCCGAAGAACAAACTATGAATGGTGCACGGTATTTAGCAATGCTACAGGATAAACTTCTAATGGCAATGGCAATCCAAAGGACAAAAAATACATGCATGATGGTGCACCATGTCACAGGGCCAAAATAGTGACAAAATGGATTACTGACAATAAATTTGATATTTTGGATTGGCCTGGTAATAGTCCAGATCTCAATCCGATAGAAAATCTGTGGCTAATAATAAAAAATAAGGTTGAATGCCACGACACTGGCTCAGTCGAAAAATTACAAGAGGCCATCAAAAAGGTATGGTGCAAGGAAATATCAGTGGAAGTTTGTCAAAACTTGATTAAATCCATGCCAAAACGTCTAGAACAAGTCATCCAAACCAAAGGACAGATGACAAAATACTAATATAAGGTTAGTATACATTTAAACATTGTTTTTTATGTAAAAAATACAAATTTCAAGGGTGATCGGATACTTTTCGCGGGCACTGTATATACATCGTATTATTCAGTGCTTAACCCTTGCAAGTGTTAGTTAATTTATAAAAAGCCATAATAAACGAAGTGAGAGGATATCTGCCCAGGGGTTCGAGACTCTGCGACGGGGCTTAGTAGCCGCAAAATGGACGAGTGCAGAGCAATTGCAATGTTGGTCATATGAATGCCAGTACCAACCCCCTTCCCCCCTTTTTGCAAGGTGCCAACCCCCAGAGTACCCCCAAAAGGGGGGATTCCCCCAGCAAGCTGGGGAGTCCACCTAACCTCTTTGGGGGAGAAGGTGGTTCGAGACTGTGACGGGGCTTAGTAGCTCCGCTAATCTTCCTTCCTGAGAATGTCATTTAGACAGTGAATTTTATTGTGATGAAGGTATCCTTTGAAAGTGAAACTTTATTACGCGCTTGATTCCCTATACGTATTAACTTAAAAATTTATAGTAAGTTCTACAAGTTGGTTTTTAGAATTACTAAACTTTAAAGGTAGGGAATTGCTGCGGTCCCGGGTTCCTAACCCAGTGCTGGCAGATGATGCGTAGCACATCCAGCTAATCTTCCTTTTGAGCCCAGTAAGGCTAGTTGCTTTGTCTTTATTATCTGATCCGGTATTCTATTAAGTATTTAGAGAGTGAATTTTGTTTATCAAATAATTACGTGTTAACATTTATTTAAAATTAGTTTGTGAAATGTTTCATTAAAATAGCATGTATCCTCAATATATATATATATATATATATATAACAAATGGATTTTAATTAGGAAAGATTCAATGTGGATGAATTGTTTAATATCTGACGGGTGCTCGATACCCTGTGACGGTGCTTAGTCATCCAATATGATCATTATTAGAAAAATGTATGAGCTGTCAAAATAATTTTCTGTCTACAACCGTATCCTTTCTCCTTATAGACCCGATACGAAACTCGATCGTGTTATAGCTACTTTTCGTGACAGTTTTGAAGACACGCAAACAACCGACGGTGATTTGGAGGTTTTACAGCGCATCCAACCCAGTGGCCTGAATACGGAGCTCGAAGTATTGGCTCACATCCGATCCAACGATTGCCAGGTCGTCGGGGAACTAATGTAAGCTTTTTCTTTTGGTTAAGAACAAGACACAGTGTATTTTCATCAATTTATTAAATGATAGAAATCATGTTTTACAAATTAGTACAATTCAGCTTAAAGATTTAGCGTCCAATAAATAAGCTACAGAGCACAAGACCAACATTATTGGGGACAGCTTATATTTTACACAATATAGTTACAATTATATTACACGCGTAAAACTTTACACAATACATCGAGTGCGCACAAATGGGAACTTTTTTTTTATCTCATGTATACCAATTCATCATTCAACTCAGCGTCACATAAATCGAATAATTTTAAAAAATTTATAAATCCCTTTCCACGTGACATGTGCAGTAGAAATGAAAGACAATACATCCCGAAAGTATTACTGCACTAAAATATCCTTGTAATCGGTGGGGATTCCAGACAATTTCGTGGATATGCAACTATTCGAGAAATTTTACAATAACAGGGTCACTCCAGGGATGAGTCCTCAGTGAATTAAAATGATACATTTTCACTATTTTTAAAGTATATTGCAAAGCAATGAATCCCCTCGCCCCGAACAATGTCCGTGTTTACAATATTTCCCCGGATTTTTTCGTAGTTGGTAATTTCAACGTTTCATTCTTCGCAAACACACCGATAAATTTGGAGCGTGTGATTCGGTCACTATTCATTACTCTCTGAAGTGTATTCGCATCCATTTTAAAAGTCAGTGTCTATGTTCCTGAAGCGGTCGGCCTCAATAAGGGCTTGTGACCCGAGGTATACTAGTATAAGTAGTACACTAATAGGAGCGTCTATCGGGTTGGCGAATTCCAATCTGACTGAGATGTTCACACTTTGATGTGGACTTAAGTGTGTATTTATACTAGCAGATAAGTCGGGTGTGATATCAAACGGGTAAAGGTTAAATTGATTGATGAATTCTTTCTGCGTTACCCCAATCCCGAGCTCATCACAAGCACCTGCAAAGCGGGAACACAGCGTCTGATGAGTAGTCCGTATCCATAATCCCACCCAACGCAACGCCATTGACGTATAGAGTTATATTTTTAAGGCCGAAACTCTCGAATTTAATTTATTTTTATATTTTCCATTCGTTGAAGCGTGATCCTGCATTCCAATTAATACCCTTTTAGGTAGAACTCCCAGGGCCACGTTTTCTATCTGCATCGAGGTTTTCTATCTGCTTCCTATCTGTGTGTATCAAATTTTTTTCAATTTCTAATTGTTTAACAGAGCTTAATTTCACTCGACGCACGCGGAGATATGTTTCCATAGCGTGAATCACAACGGGTTTTGCGCCCTCTTCTTGATCAGGCCCTAGGTTTATGCTGATCTGAAGATTCGTGCGGGTGAGCTTTAATTTCATATCCACCCCTTTCATAAGCAGTTTCTCCTGGAATGTGAAGTCTGTACGCAGACGTCCAAAACACTCATATATCTTTTTAGAATTTTTAAATTTGTCCTTTATACTACTTTCGTCTTTAGGCTGATAATAGCCCCGGGCAGTTGAAAAGGTATCCTTCGCTTCTTCTGAAAAGTTGAGGACATTTTCCACATAGGCTCGTAGGTGATAATAACCCGTTCCTGCCGAAATGTTGACCTGGTTTAAATACACCTCACACTGAGAGAATATGGAGTGCAGAAAGTTGGTTTCAGGGTATTCAGAATAATTACACTGTACAACAAATTTTCGGTTAAAAAAAAACGGGAATAACATTCAGTCATTCTTAATATTTCGAGTGTGCTGATTCCAAATCTGAAAATAGTGTTTTTCTATCACGTCACGTTTTTTTGTAATGACTGCTTAAAATCTTCATACCAAAAAATAAGAATATATTGAAAACAGATAGGCTTTATCAAATGGAACAGTTTAATTATTGCTATACTTCAACGTATATGCACAAAATTAACATAAAACTCTCGTATTATACTGTTTTCAACTCATTATTTGTATTTATGCTGGCGTTTGTGTGATGCTTCTGGTTGGTCACGCTTTAAATTCCAGCAGAAATCGACCAGCATAACAGGACTCCACTTCCCTTTGTATCGGCTCTCCATTGTAGCTATATCCTGGTGGAATCTCTCCCCGTGTTCGTCGCTAACAGCAGATGCGTTTTCCGGAAAGAATGAGAGATGTGAATGCAAAAAAATGAATTTTCAATGACATCTTACATCCGAGACGTTGGTATGAGTTGATAAGTTGATCCAAAAGTGCAGCATAGTTGTTGTATTTAGTCTTTCCTAGTAGAACGCTGCACACGTTTTTGAATGCACGCCAGGCTGCCAACTCAACCTCAATCCATCACCGCTTCAAAGTGTTCGTCTAGCATGAGTTGGTGAATTTGAGGGCCAACGAATATGCCTTCTTTAATCTTGGCAACACTTATTTTTGGGAATTTTTCCTTTAGATATTTGAAGGCAGGCCTATCCTATTTCAACGCCTTTGCAACGTCCTTTTCTGTTGCAACCTGTAATGTGAGACAATAGACATTGTTGACTACTTAAGATAGCATAATTGTGTAATACATTATGCAGAGCAGGATATGCTAAAATGTGCTAAAAACACCAAATTTGATGTATATTCAGAAAAATAAAAGATTCAAACCTGTGATGTTCGTTAAGCAGAAATAGCAATCAGTTGAATGATCCAGCGGCTCTCTCCATACCATTGGGACACCGAATCCCAGACCAGGACCGGTGCCTTTGAACCATGCAGATAACGAGCTTGTACATCTCACACAGCAGATATGAGGCACCCAGTGCTTGTCCTGATCACCAACTTTGCATGCGAAGTATAATTCATAAAGTTTTTTCACATGAGAAGTCAACTTCCTTTTATATTGTTTTAACGTTAATGTCCCACAAATATAACAAAAACTGCCTGGCGAATTTTTTCACTCTCTAGACATTGTAGCATAACATCACTAAAAACCTGTAGAATAAGAAAATGATAGATCAATTTGCAATTTCACACAATATTGACGTTGTCGGTGAAATATACATAATTTGATAGCTGTTATTCAATAATACTCACTTATAGCACCGATTTATGATAAAATATGGTTGACAATTTTGTTTTAAATGATTAATGAAAGAAATTTTTCATAAAATCAAAGTGGAAACAGAGCCGAACACCACCACCACAGCATATGCATGACTGAACAAAATATAAAAGATGCGTTCAGAGAACCAGTGGTTCTCAAAATGATACAATGAAATAGGGTCATTTTCATAAAATCGGCGGGTGATACAAATAAATGAGTGTTATTTTCGCAATCTACGCATATAATTAGCCATAAAAATGACGATCTCATTTCCGTTTTTTTTCACTTTTGTACAGTGTTATCAGCGCAGTCCGTTCCATCAGAATAGGCTATACGTAGTTTAGCGAACATGTGCATGCAGCTTGGATCAAAAAAGTATGGGCCTGAGCTGGGCATCACGAATTCTATAGGGGCACTCGGGGAACTAATTGTGTTTAATGGGTTAATTGTAATAAAGTCACTGTGCTCAATAGAAACTTGTGTTGGGGGCATATCAAAGCGGGACAACTCCGATTTACAACATTGTGAGCTACACGGATGGATGAAGCGTGCCATGACGAGTCAAAAATAATGTCACCTCTCTCGACAAGTAGTAATCAGCCTATGATTCATGAGAGCAATGTCCTCAGCTTATATCAGTTAAAAAAATTATCAACCATAGGTTTCATTCGCTTAGAACACTTCTTCTTTTTTGATGTC
Organism: Bathynomus jamesi; assembly: GCA_023014485.1. NCBI lineage: Eukaryota > Metazoa > Arthropoda > Malacostraca > Isopoda > Cirolanidae > Bathynomus > Bathynomus jamesi. The sequence continues at coordinate 133,368 of JAJOZX010003713.1, read as the reverse complement.
CTTTTACGTTTAACGCTACGTGTTGGTAACCCCTTCTTCCGGAGAGTCCTCATCTTCCCGCCACCACGCATTTTTCTCCTTGCATCTTTGATGATTTCGTCCCATGTACGTTTTAAATGTTTTTTTTACAGCTTCTTCGGGTTTAGCTCCACCCATTATGTCTTCTACAGTGTTAAAACTTGATTGTAACGATTTCCTCCCGATGTATCTGACCCCACTCTTTAAAATGGGACAGCCGTGCGTAGTATGATTGAAAAAATGTATCCAAGCCCACTCCCACGCTGATAGCTCACCCCTCGATATTCTGTGAAAGGCTTTCGAGTCATTATAACTGAATGCGACGAAAGTGTAGCTTCACTGTTAAGTTCCCATCACCAAATGGGAAATTTTTTCCCCACACGTTCTTATATATAATGAGATATTGGTTAATAGATTTGTCGCAACATTCACATAATGGGGCTTGTCATATGTAATGCTCAAGCTCTTCCCTCTATGGTTGGGAATGTGTGCAATGCACAGCAGACGCGACTGGGTATCCCCAACAAATTGATGCCCCACGATATTGCTGTAAATATAGCACATGTCTGGGGATGGATAGCCAACATCCAATTTCTCCAATTTCAACTGATACATTAAGCTGGACAAGTCATGTTGTGCCTCGTGAAAGGTATTTCTTTGGAACGCTGCCCCATATCGGCCCTCGGTTATAATTCGGAACAATCCTGTGATTTTAGGGTCAGAGCATATGCAGGGGTTTCTTTGTTTACGATTTCGTATACTAAATCAGCCGTAAGATTTGAGCTTTTTAAACTTCCGTTTAAGTCTCTCACAACATCCTCGGCTGCACCATAACGACCCAGACCTAGTGTTACTACTGCAATGTAATACAGGGCCTCCCCACTCCGGGCGGCACGCATGGTTTCATCCCTAATTACCCCTGCATTTTCACACTCATTACAGTCTCTAAGAATCATAAAAACGGGTTCTTTATAATTAATATTTAAAAAGAGGGTGTTCAGCTGAATCTCACATATCCCCACCTCATACGAATCACGACCCAATTCAATGGATCCATGGAGTTCTGTTACAAAGTTGGCCAGGGTATTGATAGGTTGTACAGTAGCGTGTAGCGTCATGAGCGATCTGGAAGCACAGTTCAGGTTTTGTACAATCAACCTTGCTGATTTCAGAAAAGAAATAAAAAAAATTCTGCAACAAGCAGAACACCTCCTTTTTCGCATGCAAAAAATACAAAATTCTTGTTAATTGCAGTTGGCAACACTGACTGACATGGTACTTCTGGCAGCTTTCTAATTATTCTCAGTGAGTCATCCCCTCGAATTTCTTAGTTCTACGCTAGCTCGCTTGAGAGAAACAAGTGTTTTTTCTGTGGATGGGGTGTTCAAAAACCCCAAGGTACTAACGAAAGATGCGTTTTGAGATATATACATTATACACATTTCTTTGTTTTGTTGTGTTTTACATTGTTTATAAGTTTGTTATACAGGGTGGGGCACGGGAATCAAGTGTTTTTTGAATAGCTAGTAATCGGCCATTAGGAATGGGAGGGGCGTGCGGTAGGTAGCATTCCATTCCTGGGTTCATAGCATTTAACTTTAACTAACACTCACCTTTATCTTTCAGGTGCCATCATGGAGCAGTGGACGTTAGAACACCGCATGTTCGCGTATGATCATTTTGTTAGGAGTGGCGAGTCAGTGACAGCAGTTCAGCGTGCGTTTCGCCGCAGATTCAACATTCATCGAAATGACTCTGTTCCCGCTCGTGACACAATCTTACGTTGGGTTAACAATCTTCGAACAGGAGGCTCAATAATGAAAACAAAACCGAAGGGGCCGCAACGCACTGTGCGTACTCCAGAGAACGTTGAAAGGGTCAGACAAGCGATGTTGCAAAGCCCAGGCCGCTCTGCTCGGAGACATTCAGCTGCACTCGGAATCAGCAATCGTACTGTTAGACGGATTTTGCATGAAGAATTACATTTTCACCCATACAAGTTAGCGATGGTGCAGGAATTGAATGTAAACGATTGCCCCCAACGACTGAATTTTGCACAGGAAATGCTTGCACTTTATGAGCAGAATGAAAACATGATGGTGGTAATGAGTGATGAAGCCCATTTCCACCTTAATGGGGCCGTCAACAATCAAAACTGTCGGTATTGGGCTGCTGAAAATCCGCGACAACTCCATGAAAAACCGCTGCATAGCCCTAAGGTTACAGTTTGGTGCGCGGTGGGAAAGTTTGGCGTCATCGGTCCCTATTTCTTCGAACAAAATGGGGTTACCGTTACCATAACATCTGGGCGTTACATTGAGATGGTGAACACCTTTTTCATCCCTGAGTTACGAAGAAGGCGTATTGCTCGTCGACATTTGTGGTTTCAGCAAGATGGGGCCACGCCACACACCGCCAGAGCGTCAATGGCTGTTCTTCGCCCCCTGTTTCCCAACCATCTCATTTCGAGATTTGGTGACATTGCATGGCCCCCTCGGTCCCCTGACTTGTCCACATGTGACTTCTTTCTATGGGGGTACCTCAAGTCACGTGTCTACGAGGACAAGCCCCGTACATTAGATGCATTGAAGGAAGCGATCCGTCAACAAATCATCCAAATCAACAGAGACCTGCTGGGAAGAGTGGAGGCCAATTTTCGTAAACGCCTTCAACAATGCGTCGACGGCCAAGGACATCATATGCCAGATATAATTTTCGGTACATGATTATTATGAAATGCTATGTTCTTACGAATGTTGTTCTACCAATATATTTTCTTTACAAAAATAAATATCATTTTCCTGATTATTCCAAAAACACTTGGTTCCCGTGCCCCACCCTGTATGTCTTAGGGTATATAAGCACACCGGACAAAAAATTAGTCACCCCTCTCAGAATGTACCTAATAACGTGTGACGGCGCCTCTGGCCTTGATAACCGCACGAATCCGGCGAGGCAGAGACTCTACGAGGTTGTGCATGTACTGAACATCGATTTGCTGCCACTCGTTCATCAGCCGGTCTCGAAGTTCCGCCAGAGTCCGTGGGTGTCTATTCCTGCGCTTCACTTTCTGTTTCCAGCCTGAACAACACCTTCGACGCATTCAGGATTAAAGGCTTCATTGGACCTGCGATGTACTCGTCGCCTCCCATCATTGGAGAACAAACAAAAACGGGACTCATCGGACCAAATTACATGTTTCCAATCTGCCGCAGTCCAGTTTTTGTGCCTCTGAGCCCATTTATAACGTGCCAATTTGTGACTTGCTGTTAACAGCGGCATCTTCCGTGGTACCCCGCTCCAGATGTCCATCGCATGCAGTTCTCGTCGCAATGTCCGTTCGGAAATTGGTCGCTGGAGAACCTCATTGGTTTCTTGGAGCAATTGTTCTCTGGTTTGAAAACGATTTGCAGTTACTAGACGAGAAACATGGCGGCGGCCCCTATTGTCGAGAATTGTTTTCCGGCCACAGTTACGCCGTCGATTGTCAGTTGATTGCGAACTACACCACTCTTTGTAAACTCGCTGGACAGTACGCGTTGACACACCAACAAATTGGGCTACTTCAGACATTTTGTGTCCGTGGGCTCTGCCAAACACGATGGCTCCTTTTTGCCACTGAGTAACGTCTGCCTCACGACCCATTTTGCAGACTATATCCAACACACACTTTGTTCTTCACCACCTCACGAAACAGATCTGATCCTGTGTGCTACGTCACCGCTACTTGTCACTTACCAATGCTACATCAGCGCCCTCTGTGTGACCTTGAACTTCCTACTATCGGTGCTATTAGGGGTGACTAATTTTTTGTCCGGTGTGCTTATATACCTATGGATATTTATATACATAATACATATGTGTGTGCAGTATATTTATATATATATATTGGTAAACTTATTATTTACCAATAAACCAAGCCTTATATATATATACTCATAATCATATATATTTTTTATTTATACGTTTGTGTTTTTTGTTTCAGTGTTCCTGTGTGATACTTGTTGAGTTTTGCTGGTACAATGAGCACGCAAAGAACACGGGGATCTGCCAGCCACATTCTCTTTGGTTCTCCACTATCAGAGCTTCCTCTGTCTGAACTTCCAACTCGTATACAAGTTGCAAGGCATTTCCTCTTCTTGAAGGAGAACAAGTACACCAGCAACAGGGAGATTCTTCCGGAGGTATGCCAAACACTCATTGACCTTTGGAATCGTGCTAACATTCCATCACAGCCAATCAAGAATGTGAAGACCAAGCTGCTCCGATTGATGGAAAAAGGCTCACAAGCATCGAAGCAAGGCAAGCAGGCCACAAAAACCAAGAAGTTCGAGGAAAGCCTGAATCAATTGTTTGACATAGCTGTCTGCCAATGCGATGATCTGTCTGCTTGCCACTGTGAAAAAGAAATGAAAGTTCCACGACGAGAGCATGCCTTTCTGATCGACCAGAGAACCACGCGGATCATGCAGATCAGTCGGGTGGATACGAATGTGACTCAGATGACGGAGAGAAGGAAGTCAAGAGAGGATCGGATGCAAGAAAGACAAGAAGAAGAGAATAGAAGAAAAACGGAACGGCAAGAGGTAGCATCCTCTGCAGATGTGGTCGAATCAGCTCAAGCAGAAGCAGACTCCAGTGGTGAAAGTGTTGGTGATGAGTGGATGGGTGATAGTGCCCAGGAGGACAGGAACATCACACCGATTCCCACTGTTGCTTTGGAAGCTGACCGGTATGGTGTATCGAACAGGGCTGCTGCAGCTATCAGCACTGCAACATTGGTTGACTATGGCATCATTAGTTCTGATGATCAGATAAACGTAATTCACCACCACAAAGTATGGAGAGCACGGCAGAAGGTACGGAGGGATCTGAAGGAAGCAGTAACTTACCACGACGTGGAAGTCACTGCTTTATTTTTTGATGGGCGGAAAGACATGACACTTGTCAAAGAGAAAAAGGGGAACAAATGGTACAGCACAAAGAAAGTTGAGGACCACTATGTGCTGTTCGGAGAGCCTGGAACCTTCTATCTAAGCCATCTGACACTGGAACGAGGAACTAGCACTGTCATTGCAGATGGACTTCAAAATGCGATTGAAGAAATGGGTATTGCAGACAAGATAATTGCAGTGGGAGCTGACAGCACAGCCACAAACACAGGGCACAGAAGTGGAGCAATACACCTGCTAGAGTGCCGCCTGGGTGGCCCTTTGCACTGGTTCATCTGTAGTCTGCATTTAAATGAACTCCCACTGTGCCACTTGTGCAAGGAACTCATCGGCCCAACAGAATCTGCAACTCAATGGAAAGCACCAATTGGCAAAGCTTTGGCCACATGTGAAAGTTTTCCACTTTCCTCTAGAGGAATTCAATGTATTGCTGATGGCCACACTCTCCCGGATGTTGACCTTACTGAATTGAGTCGTGACCAAGCCTACCTCTGGTGTCATTAATGAAGATCTTCTACGAGAGAAGCCTGGACCAATCTCCAATGCAAGATGGGTTACAACTGCCAGCAGAATTTGTCGGCTATATGTAGCGATGGCGCAGCCAAGTGATGAACTGTATTCACTCACACAGTTTGTCGTGTGCCACTATGGACCCATGTCGTTTGGCATCAAGTGCCATCCAAGGTGCACAGATGGCCCAAAACATTTCCTGGAGCAAATCAAGCTGCTACGATTACTGCCACCAGCTAGCAAGACTGTCACATGGCCTGTGATCCAAAGCAATGCATACTGGGCTCACCCTGAAAATGTTCTACTGGCAATGCTTGCAGATGCAGATCAAGCAAACAGGAAATTGGCCATCGATGTAATCAAGACCACAATGGAACCACCACTCACGAAGCAGTTCTCTGTCGAACAACTCGATAAGATCACTGAAGAGCCCCTTGTTGTCCGGATACCATGTCACTCCCAAAGGTGTAGAACGCTGTGTTAGTATGGTAACTGAAGCGTCTGGGGCAGTGTATGGAAAGGATTCAAGAGATGGTTACATTAGAGCAGTACTTAAATCCCGTGACTTTTATGCCGTCATTCAAAACTAAACAAGATTTTAATGTATCATTTACTAAATAAAACTATCTACGGTAGTCTACCTACCTACCTACCTACAGTGTATATGTTTATTCCAAAAATAAATTTTTCTATTTTTCCTGAAAAGCAGTACATTGTAAGGGGTCAAATGATGGGTCAAATGATAGCTCAAACCCTAGGAAAGCAAGTGCCCAAAAGTTATGGGTAACTAGCAATTTTCACGATTTTCACATGCGAAAAAGGAGGTGTTGCACTTGTCACAAAAAATTTTGTTTTCATTTTTGAATTTAGGGAGGTCAATTGTACAAAACCCGAAATGTGCCTCTTGATCCGTTACACTTTGCCCAATAATGCTACACGCTATTGTACAGACAGGGACGAGGAGGACGGGAGTGTGACATAGAAGTGGTTAGTCGCCATGTTGCATACTATTTAAGCTTCATTATTGCATCAGCTTTTATAAAGGTGTTGAAGCTTTCTGGGTACCCTAGCCATTTCACCAGGTACATTTTTCTCTTTCCTGAACCTCTGCTGCCTAAAATTTTTTTCAATTTTAAACAGATTTTTTCCTAAATTAAATGTCACTTTTTGCAACTCCTCGCGGTAAAAGCCTCCTGCGATTTCTTCCCCATTGAAATCTTCAACGTAATACATCATTATCTCGCCTTTAGGTATCATAGCCCTAACTTTAAAAATTTCACGTGCCCATCCTCGCTCAAATCTCTTCACGAATTTATTTCCCGAACGCGATAGCCTTACATAATCATTGATTTTGAAACGTGTAGAATGTGGCAGTGCTCTACGAATATCTCTTCTCACCTTATACTCTGTGTGCATACATCTTTCTAAAACCTCGTTAGGTGCTGCCCCAATCGCGCGATGGTGTAAACGGTTGTATGACGAGGCCAATGATCCCAGAATGTTTATATATCTGTATGTGTTTTTATGTGTAAAATAGGGATGCATGCGCTCCTTTATGGTACGATGAACCCTTTCAGCTAAAGAGGCCTTATGTATAGAATTTCTAGTGTAGTAACTGATATTAAACTCTGCCAACATGTTCTGAAGAGCTCGGCCTAATTCTTTCCTCATGTCCGTACAAAAATAGCCATGAACCCTGTTTTCTTTCAACATCAGCTTTTTGGTAGCTTTTGCAACTGTTTCAGGTGATTTATTTTTCAGAGGAATTAGCCACAGATCTAGAGAATACATCTATTATGAATAGGATGTAGCGATATCCATCATTATATACTGAATATCTTTGCATGTCTGTTAAATCTGTTTACCAAATAGAGTCAATCGAAGCCGCTGTTGTCCTGGTTGTTTTAAACCTTTTTCTCACCGGCTTATAAAGTGTATAAGCATCATACTCCCGCAAAAACCTCTCAACATCTTTTTTTCCTACTTCATCATTGTAAACACCTCTGTACAGTCTATCAACACCGCCATAGGAGGCTGGGCTAGAAAGGTCATAATAGCGTTTTCTTAATATGTTAGCCATTTGCGTATTTTAGAGACACGTGGATAGGGTTGGCCGTTGTTGTTTGGTCTCTTCTTTCTCTTCTTCAGAGATGCTACTGTTGGGAGTGATGGCGTACTCAGTTGGGCACATGCGAGACTTGCTCCAAGCCTTTTAATCTACTCAGATTTCCTATCAATGTTTTGGGGATCTTTATTTGTTGTAGTCTTGCTTTAATATGCTTCCATCCTGATGGTGAGGGCCTGTCCCACTTTCTCACCAGATCATGGACAATTTCGACGATATTCGATCCCTGTACCCTTGTTCCTTCAACAATGACCTCGCCTGGATTGGTCCACTGTATGATGGGGTCCTCACTCAATAGATTATAAAGACTTAAGAATTTATTCTTCAATGTATGTGGGAGACTGCTTTTTAATACATGCTCGATGTGTTGCGTTCCGTTATTCTTTGGTTGGTCATCTCTAACGTCGGCCCCAGGTTCTATGTCGTCATGCTCATCGTTGCTCGGGCTGTGCCTAATAACCACGGGGATCTCTGTCGGATGCTCATAATCTTCGTACTCATGAAGAAATTTCTGCAGAGCCTCTTGGTACAACATCCTTTTCTCAGCAGGTGTTTTTTCACTGTTTAATAGGTCTATCAACTCACTTTCCATTCTTTTAAGCCTGCTTTTACGGGGTTCTAGAACCGTCTCTGGACACTTTGAACTTTGCAGTGAAGCACACACCTCGTGCGGAATCACTACCACTTTCCTTATTATATTAATCTAGTCAGTAAAGGTCCCAAAACTGAAAATAAGATGGGGAGGAATGATCCCACTCTTTGTACAATACAGGGTGTACATAAAGTCAGTATCTATTTTTGTGAAGCACTTGGAAATTATATGGAATTCAATCATAAAATGATAAAGTGGTAACATTTATTAAATAATTAAGAGTAGGATTCGATGTGACGCCCATCAGTATCCCTGCACAGCTCAAATCGTTCCGCAGCATTTCTAAACACATTCTGGAGCATTTGCGGAGTTATGTTATCTGCAGCAGTTCGTATACGTGTACGTAAGTTTTCAAGACTCGTAATCTTCGTCTGATAGACGTGCGATTTGATAAAGCCCCATGCAAAGAAATCTAAAGGGGTTAAATCTGGTGATCTCGCTGGCCAAGGTCTGTTGCTTCCGCGTCCGATCCAGCGATTTGGAAAACGTCCATTTAGATAATCCTGAACAATTTTGGCATAGTGACAAGGAGCACCATCATGTTGATAGACGACGGTACTAACAATCCTATCCCCAATCAGCTGAGGTTCAAGGAATTGCTGCAACATGTCCAGATAAATAAGCCCCCTAACTGTAGCTTCAGCAAAGAAAAAAGGACCATAAACCTTAGATTTTGTTAAACCCATCCAGACATTAACTTTAGGTGAGTCTCTTTCCCAATTTTGGACGAAATCATTCGGTCTTTCATCTGCCCAAATTCGACAGTTATGGCGATTTACTTTTCCACACGTATGGAAAGTGGCTTCATCACTAAAGAGAATGTTGTCCATTAAATTATCACTCCAGATTTGTTCTACGAGATCAGCACACACAGCACTTCGTCGAGGGAAATCTTCCTCATGTAAATCATGTAAAACCTGCAAATGATAGCTTTTCTTCTGCAAATTAACTTTCAGAATTTTGTGCACAGATGACGTCGGGAGGCCGAGTCTGTGTGATGCAGCACGAACGGACGTACGTGGCTCCTCAGTGATAATTCCGCGTACTGCATTCACGGTAAGATCTGACATACACGGTCGTCCTGATCTTGCTTCATCATTTACAGATCCCGTTCGTTTAAATTTGTTCACCAATTTTCGTATTGTCTTGTCTATTGACCCGGCTTATGAAATCTCCTTCTAAACTTCTCTCTGATGTCATTGTATTTCTTTCCCTCGATTCGCCAAATTACTATTGCTACACGCTCTTCTGTATTCATTCTAAGGGCTTCTGAAAAGAAAAATAGAAAAAATAATTATTTCACAAAAATAGATCCTGACTTTATGTACACCCTGTATAAAGATACAACTTCAGGGTGAACAGTAGGCCGGGTCGAAAATGGGAATTTTTTTATTTCTTAAAAAGTACACTATGTGAGAAATTTCATTTTATCATCTTAACAAAATATTAAAATATCAAGCATATGCTACACCTCCTACCCCTAGCACATACCCCCCCCCCCTTTCTTACCTTCATATTTGCATATATTTAAATGGGAAAAATGCTATTTCTTGAAAAGTACACTATGTGAGAAGATTTTTTTTATCACTTTAACAAAATATTAAAAAATCACGCATTTGCTACCCTACTACCCCTATCACATGCCTCTCCTCCCTTTTTTCCCTTCATGTTTGCATATGTTTAATGTTGTTATATGTTACATGATAAGTTGTTTGTTTAATGCTTGATATTTTTATGTTTCAGATAAATAAAAATAATTTGCATTTGCTTTAATTATAATTTGAATTATCATAAATTATAAATTACATATAATTTGATTTTACTTCTGAATATAAACTATGACTACTAGAAGCAAGTCCTCAAATACAGTTTTTGGATATCCTACGGAATTCCCAGCAGCCATGACTCCTTCAGAAGCAGATGTTGTGAGACACTACCTTTTTGTGCGCCGTCGTGAAGAAGCTAAATCAAAAGGATCAGCAACTGCTAATGATTGTTACAGGGTTGTTGTAAAAGATATTGAAGATATTTGGATGAAATTTCCTTTTCCTACGATTAACACCAAAGGAATCCATTTTGAAGTCAGTCGACTGATAGAAGAAGTCTCAAAATTGAACAAGGTGCTGTTACATCGAAGAAATTAAAGTTTTGCCTTAAAAGTAGCTCAGTATGATAAAATGTTTGATATATCTTCTTGTGAATGCTATGATAAGGGAATTGATAGGAAATCTTGCAGGTGTAAGGATAAAATACCAATGGCAGAATGGGAGTCTTTTGTTGGTCAAAAACAAAGAAAAAATCAGTTAGGACCAATTGATCGCATAGCTAGTTCAACAAAGAAGAGATCTTTAGCGAGAGCCTAAGAAGCACAAAACCATCAACTAAAAGCACAAGAAGAAATGACTGAAGCCACCAATGTTTTATCATTGGAATACCGAAGAAACCATGGATGTAGATTCAGAGAGTCAGGATGAGGATTATGAGGCCGATTTAGAATTGACAGAATATTCAGAACAGGCACTCCTATAAAAACCTAGCATTAACAGCAGATCGTTATCGTGTAAGTTGTAGAGCTGCAGCTGCAACAGTCAATGCAGCTTTAAAAGATATGGGGATCCTTAACCACACCAACATGCTTGACAGAAAGAAATTAGAAAGAGAAAGAAATCGCATGGGTGAAACAAATACTTTTAGGTCTGAATCCGAAAATCTGAAGATGGAGTGCCTTGAATTTGATGGAAGGAAAGATAACACATTAACTAAAAATGGAAAGCTAAAAGAAGAACACTATGTTATTGTGAAAGAACCTGGAAGCATCTATGTAGACCATGTCACACCAGATAATGGAACTGCTCGGTGCATAGCAGAAGAGTTGATAACTATTATTACAGACTCGAACAGCACATATACTATCAAAGCTTTACTGTGTGATGGTACTCCTGTAAATACATGAAAAATTGGTGGAGCCATAAAACTGGTTGAAATTCATCTCAACAGACCAGTGCAATGGTTGGTGTGCCTCTTGCATTTGAATGAGATGCCTTTTATGCACGTTTACAAAGCCATTGATGGTAAAAGAACAGGTCCAAATACTTTTGTGGGTTCAGTTGGGAATAAACTGAAAACAGATTTAACAAAATTGGAGGTAGTCAAATATTCTCGCGTAAAGGGAAACATTAAAGAAATTCCAGCAAATGTTGTGAAGGAGCTAAGCAGTGATCAAAGATATCTCTCTAATATGTGTCTGGCAGTGCAAACTGGAGACACTTCTCAAGATCTGTCCACTCGATCCCCAGGTACCCTTCACCATGCTCGCTGGCTAACTCTAGCCAACAGGGTCCTTCGATTATATATCTCAACGCCAAATCCCGATAAAAACCTTCAAGATATAGTCAAGATTATTATGCAGTTCTATGCTCCAGGGTGGTTTTAGATAAAATCTCATCCTAATGCAACTGATAGTGCATATAACTTTTGGCATTTAATGTGCTTGCTTCGAAATTTAGATAAACAACATAGATCAATCATAGACCCAGTATTAAAGAATAACGCCTGCTTTGCCCACCCAGAAAATATACTCATATCAATGGTAACTGACAAGAGACTAGAAATTAGGGAGCAAGCTATTCAGAAAATCATCCTTTCAAGAACAGAATTTTCAGGTACCAGAAACTATGATTTGCCTCGAACCCTCAATTTCCAGTCTACTGACTACACCGAGATGATCGATTGGAAAAAAGAGATCATTACTCCTCTACTGCTACTAAACAATTTTAGCGACGTTGAGCTACTACAGGCTCGATGTAAGCCACTGGAGATAGCTTCTTTTACATGCCACAGTCAAAGTGTGGAAAGGGCAGTGAACCTAGTAACAAAAGCATGTCAGGAAAGAATAGGATATGACAACCGTCAAAAGTTTATCTTAAACTCATTAGAATCAAGGCGAAAACTGCCCAAGTTTGAATGGAAGGCCCAATGGAATGTGTAAGAAACATATGAAATAAAATTTCCTAATGATACTGAAAATTTCTTCCCTTTTGATGTGATAAAGAACAATGAAAAAGTGAATTGAATTTTAGCACATTTATTATGCCTCTAATTTTTTCTTCTGAATATATTGTTGTACTTAACTAATTTTCTTAATACTGTACATTATTAAATAAAATATTATACGTTAATAAAGATTTATGTCATCAAAAAACCTGAATGTAGAGCAAGTCTCGTATAAATGGAATATTCTTCAATATATGTCAAAAAGTGAAAAATTGTGCCAGAGGTCGGAGGCTTTAAACAACGAGAATAATTTATGAGGGGGTTTCTGTGTTCCATTCAAACCCCTCACAATATGTACCTTTTTAATATAAAATTTCGACCCGGCCTAGTGAACAGCGAAGGCGAGCTCTGCCCTGTACCGCTCAAGTCCTTTGTACCAAAGTTCTTGATATTTCGAAGAGTCTAAACCTTTTAAATAAGCATCCAGCTCTTGACCATTCTCGCCTTGTTCATTCCTGCATTCGATAAACCCGTCGAGCAGAGCGGTGTATGCGTATTCAAGAACCGTATCAAAATAAACCATATCCATAACATGTGCGTCTAATATAGGTTTTGGTTTGCGGAAACCGACGATTTCAAACATTCTGTCGAGGATGAAGCGGTTTCGCGTAGGGATAAGACTGTTATTATCAGATGCATTCTTCCACATCAGTCGTATATCATATATCAATGCATGGCTGATCGTTATTTATACACAACGTACAAACAATGGCATATGATTAATCTGTTCTCTTCTTGTACCTACACTTGCAGGTATTTTATAACTATCCTCACCCCACTTCTCAACATCAAGAAGACTCTATTCATCTCCTCAACACAAATAAACAACATTACGTTTACCAGAGTTTGCTTGTCTACAAGTCGTTTTAAGTACATAGTTAATGGCACCGGTTTTACGTCTGAACACGCGCAATGACTTCGTCATGGACATGTTGTATACGGCATTGAGAATGCTGTTCAAAGGAAGCTCCATCGTTTTCTATTGTGAGAGTGCACAACCAGTCGGGTGAAGCTCTGAGATGACTATGAGCAACCGGTGCGCTGTTTGGCTCGGGGAAAGGTGTGGAGGAGTTAGTCATATCAAGTGTTAATGTTTCGCGTATGGGTTTGTTCCAGCATGAAAGAATCATGCGAGTAGTTGTACCCATTATACAGGGCAATTTTATGATACATAGGGCAATATCGGTTTTAATGTTTTATCGGAATGCGCACTAGACGTTCATTTCCACAAACTAAACACATTAACAATCCGGCGCACTATTTGAGAGAAACATGTGCCCGTATTTATCCTTTTTGTTTAACAGTCGATGCTCGTCTCTAAATTCTATTAAAAACTCACACAGGCCTTTAGCCACAACCTCACTGGGAACCTCGTCATGATATATATGAATGTAGTGGTAAAAGTACTTTAGCTTGTCCAATGTCCATGATGACAAGGTTTACATTCTCAGCCGTAGGGTACGCGTACTCGGTATGATGCAGCATGACATAATACCGCCTGTCATACCACTCATCAACAAGACTCAATACCCATACCCGTTGCTTCTCTTCTGCACGCGTTGTTTCTTTCACCTCACGGTATATGTACACTTTTATACAGTTTAGCCCTACAACGTAGTCCATTATATCGTTTGTGCCGCGAAATCCTCTAATGCTCTCGCCAGAATATCCATAGAGAATGTGAACATCTTGTTCCTCAAGCTTCGCGCGGTTCAATGTAGCCTTAAAAGTATCAAAGGAGGGGGTGCTAGGCCGTCTTTCAGTATTCAACACATCTTCCGACTTTATCGAATACCATTTCATAAACGTCGAACAGGCAATATCAAAAGTCGTCATCACTATTTTTTGTTTTCGTGAGAATTCTTCAAATATACGTCTGAGATCCAGGGCTTGCAGCGGTCAACTGAGCACGCTACTGCCCAGGTAGTAGCAGGAGTCACGTGACCCTTTGACTACTCTTACAGTGGGAGGAATTTATGACTTTTTTCGTGTACATACGCGCACACACACACACACACACACAAAGGAGAAAATGAAGCCCTAATTGAAACATTTACATATTTAAATATACGTAATAAATAAACATATCGCTAACAATACACATATATGATATTCAGGTACTATGGTTCCCAAACGGTACCGTATCATAAGTGCCAGGCATCTGGTAACGTTTCCTATAGGTGTAATGGTGCCCGAAAATTGTGGGTTCCTACAGTCAGTTAGGGTGGTTGGTCACCCTCATCTTCTAAGCACACCAGCTCATTCAACGAGTTAAAGTTAACGACCCGTCGGTTCGCCAGGTTAAGCGTGATGCCCTTCGCCTTCATGATATATTTTAGCTCTTTACCCACCCTCGCCCGCACCCCATAAGTTTTTGGCCCTGTTGATACAAAGGAATCAGCGCCTGCACCATCACCATACTCATCCTTGATCTCGTCAGTCAACTCTCCGAGGAATTCCCCAACAGGCGGCATGTATTCACCCTCCCTCTCTGTGAATATTACGCTATCTGTGTCAACGTATAGCACCCTCTGCCCAAGAGAGTGCAGTAGTCCCCAAAGCTTGATGCGTGCGTATGCCGTTGTGAAGCTGGCTACAGGTATGTTTGTAACACGTGAGGTATCTGTGGCCAGTTCGGTGGTGTTGTACTTTATTATGTACTTGTTACCAACATTCACGATCTCCATGACCTCTTTATCGGGGGCATTGGCATAATCCCACACCTTGTTATAACTTTGGGCTAGGTGAACATTCTCCTTACCTGTATTCTGTGCAAACTTGCCCCAAAGACTATTTAGGTATAACTTTGCACTAAAGCGCTTGCCAGGGTTCTTAACAATTTGGGCCCGGTCAAGTTGTATCCCTTCACGGTCACAATAACGCTGAATATAAGCCGATTTTTCACCCTCACTCGGGTAGCCTGATGCTTCTAGTTTATCCTTCAAAAAAGTATTTATATACTGCGTGAAAAGATTGGGGAGTTTCTGAAACCTCCACACCTCACACTGCGTTCGCACTTATTAAGCAGATTACATTTTCTCCAATGTTTTCAAAAGTTTTTCCCCGATTTCAATGAAATTTGTAGCAAATAATCACTATATATAGCAGCATTGATGGTATTCATTTCGATAAAATATTTTGATAATTAAAATAATTATGTATCTCATTTTATTGAAAAATATGTAAAATATTGTGTTCCGACTTATTAAGCAAGTATTCTATTTACGGATCTAAATGGTGAAAATGGGTAAGAAGAAGGATTTAACATTAACTGAGAAAAGAAAAATAGTCAAGTTACTCGCTGAAAATATAAAATCTATTGAAATTGCGAAGCAGTTTGGCGGAGCTTATCGAACTGTAAACAAGTTTGTAGCGGAGGGTACCAAACTGAGGCAGCGAAGTGATAAAGGAGTTATAAGAAAAGTGACAAGGCGGCAGATATCTGTGATCAAGCGCAAATTGCAAAGCATCCATTGTCCTCAAGTAAAGAGGTTTTTGAGCAGGCTGGCATACATAATGTACCAAGAACACCTTGATGTGGAATCCTCCAAACAATTGGCAAGACGTGTAAACTAGGGTGTGGAAATTACCGACATCATCAATACCGGTAAATTACCGAACGGAAATTCTCAATACCGGTTTTCACCGGTTTTTAGTTGTAGTTTTTTTCTTTAGCGGGAGGCACTGACGGGGCCTTTGTGGACGCCGTTTTCCGTTACACATACTCTTTTTACACATTTTCTTGTCACACATCTGACAACACATTATTCAACTGTCCTCCTTTTCCTACATGCCTTCACGCAAAACCCGTGAAATGAGCCTTTATCGGACTTACATCGGGTACATGACTACATGCAATGGAAAAAAAATTAAAAAAGAAATGTGTAAGGGGATATAAAATAATATCAAGACTTACGTTTAATAGCCAAAATACACATCACATATTCAGCTACTGCTTTGGAGACATTTTTATTCACTTCTTGGCACTCGAGAAGTATTATCTTAAAAAACACAAAGCATCTAATGTTTTTGGTGATAATTGAGAACGAATCTTTGAAACGAAGTAGCCTGCAGACGAAAATGCCCTTTCAGATTCTAACTCTTTTTCTATTATTTTTCTATCTCGTAACATTGTTAATAGGTTTTAGTTAATTTAATTAGTTGCGTAGTGCTCTTTTACGACTGAATTTTTTTAAATTAGAAAACGGCGTAAAAGAAAATGAGCTTTTAAGGGTAACTCAGGAAAATTTAGAAAACCGGTATTGGTGTCTCGGTAACGGTATTGATAGCCAATTTTCAAAACCGGTATTTACCGGTATTTAAATACCGGTTTCCACACCCTAGTGTAAACTTACGATTCAGTCACCATTAACACCCAGGTACAAGTAGCAGCGTGTTGAATGGGCGCGTCAGTACGTGAAAACGGATTTTAATACTGTATTGTTAATCGATGAATGAAGAACAACCCTTGAGGGATCTGATGGTTGGTCAAGAAGATGGATTGCTAAGGGTCAATCTCTACCATGGAATGAGGTTTTCTTTTAGAAAGTTTGTGTAAGACTGGACATTCATTTTTACACCATCAGGCACTCTGTATGGGACAGCTACTTCATTGCCTATCAATCCTGCCCAAAACATGACACTACCTCCACCTTGTTGGCGTCTTAATCTCGATGGTAGAAATTGGCTCTCAGCAATCCATCTTCTTGACCAAACATCAAGTCCCTCAAGGGTTGCTTTTCATTCATCGGTGAACAATACAGTATTAAAATCTGTTTTTCACGTACTAACGCGCCCATTCAACACGCTGCTTCTTGTACCTGGGTGTTAATGGTGACTGAATCGTAGGTTTACACGTCTTGCCAATTGTTTGGAGGATTCCACATCGAGATGTTCTTGGTACATTATGTATGCCAGCCTGCTCAAACACCTCTTTACAGATATCTTTACAGATATCTGCCGCCTTGTCACTTTTCTTATAGCTCCTTTATCACTTCGCTGCCTCAGTTTGGTACCCTCAGCTACAAACTTGTTTACAGTTCGATAAGCTCTGCCAAACTGCTTCGCAATTTCAATAGATTTTATATTTTCAGCGAGTACCTTGACTATTTTTCTTTTCTCAGTTAATGTCAAATCCTCTTCTTACCCATTTTCACCATTTAGATCCGTAAATCAATGCTGCTATATATATAGTGATTATTTGCTACAAATTTCATTGAAATCGGGGAAAAACTTTTGAAAACATTGGAGAAAATGTAATCTGCTTAATAAGTGCGAACGCAGTGTATATCTTCAATATTCTGTAACCATGGCGGATGGCTAGGGACAGCTCAGGACTTGCATATCTATCTCTGATCTTCCGCTGGTTGGTTGTGTGATTACAGGACCCATTATTCTCCTCTGCGCACTTCACGCACGGGGGAAACATGAGTTTGTGATTTATAAGGACGGGTAAGATCGGCATCCATAAATCGCGAGGGGGAGCAGGTCTACGAAAAAAGACTGAAATAGTACTTGTTCAAATTTGTTGAGAACACCTCGATGGTGGGCAGGATAGGTCCCACCAGTTTTTCAGGTGCACCTACGGGGTACGGATTGTTCTTCATCACGTAGGGATAAAAAGAACAGAAGTCGTAGTAATGGAGTTTCACGCCCTCCGTAGGTGGAAAGGTGCTATCACCGTATTTGAGAGGGTCCAGCACCATTGAACGCTTGATCGTGTTTATTTCTTCACGGTACTGTCCATCTGTTTCCATCCGTGCATCGTACTCATGCTCCCACAAGATCTTGTGAGTGAACTGGGTACCTATAAGCTGATCGCGGGTGCGGGTCCATGCAAGACTGTCGGCAGGAGATCTGCCGTGGATATCTCCTACGATTCAACACTCAGGACGTGGGCATCCATGCCACCAGCAACCGTTAAAGGAGTACACAGTCTTCTCACCAGTAGCACGATCTTCGCTTACACCGTCAATCCAAAAAACACGACCTTTGACCTTAATGGGTACTTCCCCCGTGTTGCGGGCGTGTTTTATGTATACTCCGGTCTGCTGCTGTATGTGTATGAGCCAGTAAATATCCTTGTGCCCATAACTACGAGGGCTCTTTCTGTGAATGACTGCTAAGGTGTCTTTAGGCATGAAGTTGTTCTTGAACACAGTAAAGCACAATGAGGCGATTGTGGTTGCGACTTGCAGCGGATCGCAGTACATCCTTCTAAAGGCCTGGAAACATGCTCTAAGCACGCGCACATCATTCAAGCAGTAACGCTCACATTCATCAACTGTATTGTAGGGATTAGTTTCGTTAAAACTGTGTAGTAGCGGTCAAAATCTTCACGCTCACTATCACTCATGTTGGTGTAGTTAAAGTATTGTTTTGGGGGAGGTAGTCCTACGTAATTTAAAGTGTCGCTAGTGAGGAAAGTGTAAGGGAAATACCTTTTGAAACTTCGGCAGCTTGGCCAGTTTACAAGGTGTGAATAATAAAGTATCTTTAAACTGAACATTACCTCCTATCTGCACTTGTATAAGTTTGTTTCCCCTTTTCAAGGGGTTTGCCTGTAAATATCTCCGATGACTCGTGTTCAAGCATTTCCTTATAAAGGAACGGTGTGTCAAATTTTGCACCGTTATGGGCAAGAATATACAGTCATTTTTTTTAACTTGTCCCCTAACTTGACAATATAGGATACAAAGTGTTTCACAGGGCTGTCGTGTGCGATCGTTTTAAAAAAACACTTGTCCGTTTACCGCATTTGTGACACCCATCACACTCAACCTCCATGCACTTATCGCAGATAGTTTTGGTTTACAAGTAGATGTGGGATAACCTCTTTGGTTTCAGGGTTTGTGTAAGTTTCTATATCGTAATACACAGTTATACAAGACATATTTTTAGGCTTAGCATCTTTCATATAACATACATGCTTCACGTCATCCGCCTTATATTTCTCATGGCATGCAGAACAGTGAATTTCATCACATTTATGATTGAATTTCCCCTTATCCGTCATATGAAACACATAATCAGATTCTCATTTTCCTGCAAGTACCAATTGACTTATGGAACTCAAAGCATTTATTATTGAAAAATGTACGCCTGCACACATTACATTCCCTCTTCTCAGCTTCAACTACACGACTTTCACATTTGGAGCTTTTACACTGCTCACATACCATGTGGCATTCCTTACAATGTCTCACTATATCATCCGCAAACTCGAGACATCCCTTACACAAATCATGATGCCTTCCATATTTTCGACTTTTATCATAACTAGCGTAAAGGTCCCTTATATTGCGGATGGGTAGATACGTTGTTCCTGACATTCCTAAAATAAGTATAGGTCTTGTACGATCCCTCACACAGCTTTTAAAAACATACACAGTCCTACGACGATCGTCCATTCCAAACACAACTATGGAACATTCATTTCCTGCTCTACCCTTCTCAGCTCTTCAGGATCCATATTACACTCAAACTCAAGCTTACAATCTGAAGCCAGTACGAGCACGCTGCACAACCGTAGGCAACCAAATATTTTTGACCTGGGTATTTAGTACAGTAAACATATGGCCTAAGACTACTGCTATAAAGCCGGAACCACTCTCGGCGTTTATATGCTTTCTGTAAATAGCCTGAGAATTGAAGTTAAGAGTATAAGGTGTGGCACGATGACCCGCAACCCGGAATACTGTCAATATCTAACGTGAAGTTGTCCATATTGAAGGTTGTACTACGGCCCAAGTAATATTCTATGTCTACATCTGCCAAGCGTCTGAATGGTATTACTACCCAAAAATGAACTACATCCCCGTCAACTGACCCGAACCCGAAGGACAACCTCGTCACGTTCGTTGCGGTTCCGAAGGGAAAACTCCACAATACGCTGAACTACGCGCCGCAGTCCGTGTTCAACACCGTTGCTATACAGGGTTCCAGGGTCAACCCTGACTATATACCGATTTCTAGTCAGGGCCGGATGGGGTTAGCGGTGCGCACCAGTTCGAATGTTATACCTTCCACTACAGAGCGAGAAGCTGCTGGTGTGGAGGATGTACCCGGAATTGAACAGGAATAAGGGGGTACAAATTTAATTGAGGGGGGAGCTAGCGTGGTGGTTATGTCGTAAGACGTAGAGGGTTGGGACTCTATTATTGGTGGTCTAGCAACCGGTGCACTCCTGGCACGTTTTATACCTGACGTGGAAGGTTCTTCATCAATGCCTCCGCTTTGAACTGCCACGTGGTGGAGGTGTCGCTAGTGAGGGTTCGTCAGCGGGGGTGGAGTCTGTAACCACAACTACACTCTCATCGAGGTCATGTGTAATATCGATGATGGAGTGTTATACATCATAGTCAATCACGGTTCTGTGGAAAAAGAAAAACAAGATTGTAGAATATAAGGAGCAACACTTAAATTTTGTTATATTTTGTAAATGTTCCACTTAGGGGTGTGACGTGTTAGAGATCGAATCTGTAGAAAAATTCAGGTTCACAAGCCCATTCACATGTATTATATCTGGTCTTACAGGATGTGGTAAAACTGTGTTTATGCTTAAAATCATTAAAGATAAGGGGGAGATGTTCTCAAAATTTGTGCATAAATTAATATGGTGCTATTCGACGTACCAATCAGTATTCAACGAGTACCAAGATGAAATTTTGTTCTAGAAAGGCGTATATGATGTTATTTCGTTAAAGGGAAATGAGAATACAGTCGTTGTAATTGACGATCTCATGTTGGAAATGGATAAAACGTTTGCCGAGACATTTACAGTGTTCTCCCACCATCTTAACATAAGCGTATTCTTCACCAATCAAAATCTATTTTTCAAAAATAGATAAATGCCTGATGTGTCGTTAAATACATAATATCTAGTCTTATTCGCGCAACGTAGAGATGTCACAAATTGGGGTATTAGCCAATCAAATGTTCCTGAATCAGCGTAAGGATGTTTAGGAGGTTTATAAAGAAGCTACAAGTCAACGTTACGGATATTTGCTTTGTGACCTTCACCCGCCGCGAAACACGCTTAGGGTACTTCTAAGAACGATATATTCCCAAACGAGCCTGAAACGGTGTATATTCCAGAATGACAAATAAGCTAAAGAAATACCGTCAATTAATAAAAAGCTATCATCGATTGCTCCGGGCATTGCAGCAGATGTTTGTTAAAAATATCGACTCGAACTTTTTAAAATGCATTTGTGAAATCTGTCTTAATGTTATAAAATGTAATGTGCCAATGAAATCTACTCAGAAGGCTCGCCTACGTCGTTACAAGAGCATAATACGTACACTCGCCCGTTAAAGTCAAAGTGTGGGGAAGAAAAAGCGAATTACAGGGTGTACATAAAGTCAGGATATTTTTGTGAAATAATTATTTTTTCTATTTTTCTTTTCAGAAGCCCTTAGAATGAATACAGAAGAGCGTGTGGCAATAGTAATTTGGCGAATCGAGGGAAAGAAATACAATGACATCAGAGAGAAGTTTAGAAGGAGATTTCATAAGCCGGGGCCAATAGACAAGACAATACGAAAATTGGTGAACAAATTTAAACGAACGGGATCTGTAAATGATGAAGCAAGATCAGGACGACCGTGTATGTCAGATCTTACCGTGAATGCAGTACGCGGAATTATCACTGAGGAGCCACGTACGTCCGTTCGTGCTGCATCACACAGACTCGGCCTCCCGACGTCATCTGTGCACAAAATTCTGAAAGTTAATTTGCAGAAGAAAAGCTATCATTTGCAGGTTTTACATGATTTACATGAGGAAGATTTCCCTCGACGAAGTGTGTGTGTGTGCTGATCTCGTAGAACAAATCTGGAGTGATAATTTAATGGACAACATTCTCTTTAGTGATGAAGCCACTTTCCATACGTGTGGAAAAGTAAATCGCCATAACTGTCGAATTTGGGCAGATGAAAGACCGAATGATTTCGTCCAAAATTGGGAAAGAGACTCACCTAAAGTTAATGTTTGGATGGGTTTAACAAAATCTAAGGTTTATGGTCCTTTTTTCTTTGCTGAAGCTACAGTTAGGGGGCTTATTTATCTGGACATGTTGCAGCAATTCCTTGAACCTCAGCTGATTGGGGATAGGATTGTTAGTACCGTCGTCTATCAACATGATGGTGCTCCTTGTCACTATGCCAAAATTGTTCAGGATTATCTAAATGGACGTTTTCCAAATCGCTGGATCGGACGCGGAAGCAACAGACCTTGGCCAGCGAGATCACCAGATTTAACCCCTTTAGATTTCTTTGCATGGGGCTTTATCAAATCGCACGTCTATCAGACGAAGATTATGAGTCTTGAAAACTTACGTATACGAACTGCTGCAGATAACATAACCCCGCAAATGCTCCAGAATGTGTTTAGAAATGCTGCGGAACGATTTGAGCTGTGCAGGGATACTGATGGGCGTCACGTCGAATCCTACTCTTAATTATTTAATAAATGTTACCACTTTATAATTTTATGATTGAATTCCATATAATTTCCAAGTGCTTCACAAAAATAGATCCTGACTTTATGTACACCCTGTATATTCACATTATATAGGATGAATTTTGCAACTAAATACATGAAATAAATATATGATATATACCCGTGAGGAAAAATAAAAATAAATACAAGACCTCTCGTTTATTCAACAATACACCTCGCAGGGAATGAAGGAAAATGCAAGAGCTCAAAAATACTTATATCTGTACAACGTAAACAAATTAGTTAGGATGGTTAGCGAGGACTAAAAAGTACCAATTAAAGGCAAAAGATATTTTATCATGATGTGTTTCAATTTATACGTTCCTGATCTGTTATTGGAATTATTTATAAAGTATATGAATTCACATTCCATTTATCTTTGTTTTTAGAGAATATTAGAACCCTAATTAATATTATGATTAGTGTACGTTTTAACAGTATGTATAATTATAAATTTATTTACTATCCTACACTAGAAAGGAATTACGTCCCTCAATTTCATACATTTTTTTTCTTCCTTCAACATATTTTTTCATTTCTCCTGGGCTACGTTGTAGACAATTTCGTAACTCCGCCTCCCGCTGATCAGCGAAGTTAAGCGACATTGGATCTGGGCTGTAGTTGGACGGGTGACCGTCCACCGCGCCCAGATGATGTAGTGGCCCATGGTTCGGGTGCCAGGTAAAGATGTAGCCCCTCCGTCATATGACTTTAGATGTTGCATTGAGGCTATCCCTTATTATTTTCAGCTCTCCGAAAGGATTTTACAGAAATTTTGCATAATTACGTGTTATACTCTTTATTGTTTTTATTCATATATACAGATTTGTGTGAATTTTCCGTTTTATTTTGAAAGTGTAATTAAAAATCTACAACGAAGGGGAAATAATATCATAATTAGTTTTTATTTTTATTGATTAGATAATACATGTAGATTTAATTAATTTCGCCATTATTATTCTCGTCAAATATTACAGTGGACAGAAATCATTCTGGTAGTAATTTTCACCAATCACTCTCATCGTCCGTGAATCCTGTATGATAGATTTTTTTTCCTCTTTCGTAGACGCCTTCTGCGTTTTTTGGAGGAAGTTCAAAATCATCCATGCTGTCATATCCGTTAGCATTCAGCTTCTGTTTCCTATGGGGGTGAGAAGAAAAAGAAAAATATTCTTAACTCATATGGAATAGTAATAATGTTTTTCACGATCGGGGTAAATGAATTAATCTTGAACTTTTCCGTTAAAAGGTCCTTATTGTATAAATACTGTACATGTAATAAGAATTATGTACTAAATAATGGACGTCGAATTAGAGAGTTGCTCTACCATTGATGTTTGTATGTGTATCAACTTGCGATGTACAAGGCTTGTTTTTTCCACCTGCACTCTCGTTGGTTCTAGTTGTCGCATCTGATTTTGCAGCATCACGCGTTACCGTCACAGTAGAAATAACAGCAGAGTGTTTCAGATATTCAGTTGTTGAAGATGTTTCAACTTCACACTGAATTCTGTTGTGGAGTAAAAAATATTTATTTTCTATACGTGTTAAGCATATATATATATATATATATAGTATGGAAAAACGCACAATGAAAAAGAAAACTCACGAATTTCATTTCATTGGGACACAACCTAATATATTATTTTGTTAAATCACATACCCTGCATATAAAATGTATGCAAAGAAGTTATATTTAATTCATGCAATATTTATCAGTTCGGAATAACTCAACCAATTCTAAATTACGCACACCCACACAAATCTTATCACAATATTTTTTATTTTGACTTATACTTTGTGAAGCAGTTTATTGCTAATTTACCGAAAATATAAAAAGCTACTCACGGGGTCTGCTCTTCGCCATCTGAGATTAGATCAATAACCTCGATATTTGGTTGACCGATGCCACACCCGTATGGAGGTGGCATAGCCTCAGCCCTCTATCATAGCCAGTATAATCTTCTTTTCTTCTGGCGTATATTTAATAAAACATACGTTGTCTTCTTCGGCCTGCACGTTGGGTGATAAAATCCTTCGCTCAATTTCGGTGGTGTGGGGAGCTTCTGAGGAGTTATTGTCTCGGGTATCGTAAGGCTTTCGTCGTTGTCGGGTTTTATAATATAACTCCTGGAAAAACCAAAGAATATCACATTATTGTGAAAGGTTTTATCTAATTAACATATTCATATATAAAAAGGGCATAAATTCTAATGAGTGCACTTTTAATATATGATTGTTTAATGTTGATGGGTGGTATCTAAGATTATGAACATCATTACCGTATTAGTGTCTCGACGTCGTCGTCAACATCTGCAACCAGTATTCTTATCCGTTGTATTTGTGATTCGGACATTATCAAAAAAACTTCGGATGCTTGCCTCTCCATTGCTCTGAAAATGAAGTGAAAGAGTTTATAGTAATAAATTTTTCCGCATGTACATTAATTTAATCAACGGTAACGAAATAAAGATACCGTTTACTTTCTCGAGAAAGAATGTGAATTAAGATCATCATTAAATAGTCTGTATATATATATAAAGGGTGATCCAGAGAAATGGGACCCAAAAGAAACCCCTGTAACTCTTAAAGTATAAGTCCTTTTATAAAATCATACGCGTCATTCGAAAGAGGATAGTTACAAGTTTGTACAGGATTGTATAGGTTTTGACAATACAAGACAAGATAAGATACAAAACAAAATAAAAGTGTTAGTTAAAACTAACCCTTCAAGATGACTGCATGGACTGTGGAACAGCTGCGTTTCATAACTGAGCAATATTATGAGCATGGAAGAAGTGTAGCTTCAGCTCAAAGATCTTTCAAGACAATTTTCAGATGTCAAAATCACCTTCTAAGAAAGTAATCCGTCGGTGTGTCAGAAATTTTTCCCTAACTGGCAGCATTGGAAAAGAAAACCAACTGGAAGAGTGCGCACAGCAAGGATAGACGAGATCATTAACAGAACTCATGGAATTGTACAGGATAATCCTAACATAAGCATCAGACGTGCTTCTCAGCTGTTAGGAGTTGGATATGGAACAACACACCGTATATTCAAGCAAAATTTAATGCTCTTTCCATATAAAATTCAAACAGTGCAACAACTAAACGATGGAGATTTCGCACGAAGACGACAATTCTGTCAATGGATCCAACAGAAGGTAAATGACACCACCAATTTTCTAGCAACTTTGATTATGTCAGACGAAGCCCATTTTCATTTGAATGGAACTGTAAACAAACAAAATTGTCGTTTCTGGGCAACAGAAAATCCATTGAATATTAACGAAGTCCCGTTGCATAGTCAGCGTGTAACTGTTTGGTGTGGTCTTACTGCATCTCAGATCATAGGGCCGTACTTTTTCGAGGATTCCACCGGAAACACGGTCACTGTAAATGGTGATCGCTACGAAAAAATGTTGACCGATTTCCTTATTCCTAAATTAAGAGATCTTTGTCTAGAAAACCACTGGTTCCAACAAGACGGAGCTACCTGCCATACCACGAGGAACTGCATGGCAGTTTTGCGTCAAACGTTTCCAGGCGAGTTAATCTCAAGATTTGGAGACGTTGAATGGCCCGCAAGGTCTCCGGATTTTTTTCCTTTAGATTATTATCTCTGGGGATATTTAAAGAGTAGGGTCTACAGAAATAACCCAACGATCTTGCAAGAATTGAAGGCCGCCATCACAAATGAGATACAGGCCATACCACCACCGCACACTCTTGCAAAAGTGATGCAGAACTTACAAGCGAGAACACTGGAATGCTTGGCAACTAATGGAGCACATTTGAAAGGAGTCATTTTAAAAAAATAAATATTTCATAATAAACTTGTAACTCTACTCTTTCGAATGATATATAGTTTTTATGAAAGGAATTAAATATTAAGAATATTTGGCTTTTTTTTATGGGTCCCATTTATCTGGATCACCCAGTATATATATGTATATGTATATATATATATATATATATATATATATATGTATATTAGTATATTTAATGCGCGGTTATTAATTTATATTTTTAAAACAGAATACGAATACACGTCTTTACTTTAACTGTCTGCTGATAGATAAATCTAGTTGTGAATGTAAAACTAACCAGTCTCTGAAATATGTTTTCTTTAGCTTACCAGCTTCTGATGAAGTGTCTTATTCAATCAGTGATTTCAAAGTAAACAGAACATAAAGCGTAGTTACGCACGCTTATATACACCAAAACTTACCCTCAGGCATTTATAAAGCTGTGTGTGTGTATATATATATATATATATGTGTGTGTGTGTGTATATATATATATATGTGTGTGTGTGTGTGTGTGTGTGTGTGTGTGTGTGTAGGGCTAATGGAGATCTTCCCTGCGAGGTAAGGGGTATACCCCACGATGTATGGGTGGGGTAAAAAGTACATATATGAGTTGCGACTGATAACATACATCAGTTCAGTGTTTGTCACAGAACGAGAAGGATCTTGATACAGTATGGCAGCTTTCCACAGCATCGATTGTAAAGAAAGGTATGTTGGTTTTTTTGGTAAACTTATATCTTTATCAACGAAATTGTAGATGAGTAATATATCTGTCATATTATTGCACACATTTTGTATTGAATGTTCATTCTAACCCATGTTTTTGCTTGTGTAATGATGATAATTCGTTCTAGAATTTTAAAACTTACTTTTTTAAACAAAAATATTAATTCCTGCATACTGGTATAATGTAAATTCACGATGTAGTAGACTGTAATGATGCATTTCATGCAGCTAACATTTTAAAGGACAAACAACACATTTATGTATATTCGGCATAAGTACAGTTATTACACTCTTGTTTTTACTTACTGTTATTCTAGTACTGACGAGGATATGTACTATTTTGCCAATTTAAGCAGTGAAAAGTGCGAAAATTATGCTGACATATCGCGTACGAGACGTAGACATCGCTTAAAGAGTAGCAAAAAACGCTCAAGGTTAGCTAATATTTCTACGTCCTTTATAATGAGTTTGAAAGTCCAATCAAATAAAAAAAAGAAGTTCTATCGTAAAGATATGTTTATTTTATTATTATATGTATTGAATATCTGTTATAATTTGATTACTTGTCAATGATTATTAAATAAACATGTGTCAATTGGCGTTTCATAAAATTGTCTATTTTCATGAAGAAAAATATACTAGACAATATTGTTTCTTACCATATATTGTCAGCCTCTTTGTATTTGAGGGGCCGCATCTGAGTACCTCAACACTTTCTAGAATAAATCCTTCATTGCGGAGGCGTAGAGGAGAGTCATTCTCCACAGATGATACGCCACCCAGAAAGATACCAAGGTATAAACTTCTGTCTTTAAAACTATAACTACAATGATATTGTTATGAAAATCAGTAGATTATTATTATTATTATTATTATATTATTATTATTATTACTAATTCATTTACTTATTTAGATTTAATTTTTATCTTATATTTAATATGTTCACGTGCAGAACCTTATTATTACTCTGTTTCGCTAACAATATATATATATATATTATATATAATATATATATATATGTGTGTGTGAAATGAAATGAAAAGGTTTATTGGCAGAGTATAGTCACAAATATTATTAATATAATGACAGTTCATATTAAAGTAGGTTGATTTCCCGCATTTTTTTAGATATCGACGTTGGACTAGTCGAGATAGTCAGTCAGGGCTTAATATGATAATAACTGACAAAACATTTCAGATCCCTAGCTTTAACCGTTTTTTGAGGAAACCGTTTCAAAAATCGTCAAAAAATCGTACCGAAAAATACCGCATTTTCGCAATTTTCGGCAGAAAAAAACATGCTATTTTCATAAAAAAATCCTGAAAAAGTCACAATTTTATTGAAAAAAAGTAAAAAAAAAAACATGTACAGAGTCAAATAGACACATTTAGATCCCAAGATCATCATAATTTTCACTGTAAGAGCCCTTAGAAGCGAAGGAAGGCCTCATCTGGCGGCTTAGGGCTTTGGCCAGAATGTGTTTGTGCCTTGATTCGAATCCATAAACAGTATGGGAAGCTTCAGATTCAGCTTAACTTTTCCAGACCCTCAGTGTGCTTTTCATCACTTTTCACTTTCATTCTAGCTTTTTCCCTGTCCATTTTCGATTTATCAACTATTATCTGTTTCACATCAAGGCCAGGCTTAAGCAGGTCCATAGCTTGTAAGTCCAGGAGGAAGGCATCAGCAAGACTTGCCCCAAGATTGGAAGAAACATCACCCCTGATCAGTTCCATGGCATATCTGGGGGTTTTCAAAAAGCTGTAACCTACACTTGGGTGCCTCCTTGGCTTGAACTCTTCAGCTTCACCACCAGATGGCTGAAATGAAAATAAAAAATAAATTACTAAAGCGAAAATGGGGGAAAATAGGGGAAAAAGTAGGGAAAAATATGGGTAAAAATCGACGAAAATGGGCGGAAAAAAGAATAAATTACTTAAACGAAAAAGGGGGGAAAAAGTGGGAAAATAGGGAGAAAAAATGGGTAAAAATTCAGGTAAAAAGTCGGCGAAAATGGGCGAAAAAAAGAATAAATTACTAAATCGAAAATGGGGGAAAAAAGGGGGGAATAGGGAAAAAAAGTAGGGATAAATTTGGGTAAAAATGGGATAAGATATAAGAAAAAAATATACTACCACTCCTGATTCTCCGGAGCTGGATTCAAAAGAAATATCTTGTGAAGGTGTGGAGGCAAAAGTGGCCAAATCCACTTCCTGCTGCTGTTGAATCTGGCTCCGTAATCTTTCTGCTTCAGCTGCAGCCCTCTGGTCTCTCTTCACAGCAGCTTTATCCACAGATCCCAGCTGGAAAGAGCCCTTGGGTCATATTTTGGCCCTCTGATCTCTCAAGTATTCCTCTCCTCTACTGGAACCTGAAATATTAAAGTATATTAAATAGCGGATCTAAAATAAAAGATAAAATCCTGAGGGGGGGCAAGGAAGATTACAGGAGGAAAATGCGGATATTTTTCAATTACAAGCACTGAATTTCCTTCCATTTAAAAGGCACCTAATAGCACTAAGTTAGGTCAGTTAAAAGTTAAAAAAAATAATAGCATTACCTTCTTACTGGGAGGACAAGTGCAGATTATGTGCTGTGTTTGACAATTTTCTTTCTTGCACTTCACAGCATTGTCATCACAGGGACGAACAGGTAGCTTACAGGTGCAAGCAGAAATGTCAAAAAGTTTATCCAGCTTTTCCTCCAGATTCTGCTCCTGGACTGTAGAAAGAGATTTCCTCTTTATCTCTTTTGCTTTCTTGAAGCACACTTTATCCACCAATTTCACTAAATAATATTCCTCATACAGGGGCAGCCGCGGGTTCACTGCCTGCCAGATCTCAATCACATCCTTTGCTATCATTTTAGCAATATCATAGTCTTTCAAGTCCGGGTGGCTGTTTTGGAGGAAATAACTGTACTGAATAACTTGGCGGAGGGTAGGAGGCTCTGTTTTATCCAAAGGGGAAGGCTGGCCACTGAATTTTTTGGCACTATCACTTCGAGTTAACACTGCAGACTTCCGTTTATTACCCATTTTTATGAAATATCTGAAAATAAACACAATTAAATGAACGCATCATAAAATAACTTAATTTAATACACATTTTATAGGTAAATATCATTAAAACACACAAAATAATACACTAATAAACATCTATAATGCATTTACAATAAGTTTCAAGCATCGTTTTGTTAAAAAAGCCGAATTTTAATTGATTATTTTGATGAAACAAGGTCCGATATTTTGTTTGTTTACATTGCGCGAATGCGTAAAATTCGGCAATTTTACAACTTGAAAATAATTAACAATCCTCAAAAGATACAATCATTTTCACAAATATGAGTTGGTGCAACGTTTTTTATACATTAATACCTTTCT
The DNA here is from genome assembly GCA_023014485.1 of Bathynomus jamesi. Taxonomy (NCBI): domain Eukaryota; kingdom Metazoa; phylum Arthropoda; class Malacostraca; order Isopoda; family Cirolanidae; genus Bathynomus; species Bathynomus jamesi. The sequence continues at coordinate 102,637 of JAJOZX010003713.1, read as the reverse complement.
ATCTAGACTAGTCCAAGATCACAGTTCCAAAATCAACCTACCCTAGTTCATATACTAAGGATAGAAATATATACAATTGAATAGAAATAATACTGTAATGCCGAAGTTAAGTGGAGCTACAGACAGACGTTTTCGTACCAAGAAGTCCATAGCTTAGAGCAGCGGTTCTCAAACTTTTTGGTCTCCGGAGCCCTTTACACTCCTTAAAATTATTGCGGAGCCCCAAAGAGCTTTTGTTGATGTGGATTCTACCTATCGATGTTTACCGTATTAGAAATTAAAACTTTGAGAAATTTGGTAAATATGTATTTATTAATTCATTTAATTTTAATCATAAATAATTTGATAAATAAAAATAACAACAGTAAATCCATTAGTTGTTAAACATAACATTTTTTATGAAAAATAACTTTTTTGCAAAACAAAAAAAAATTGTTATTTTTAGTGAGAAGAGTGGCATTGTTTTACATTTTTGCAAAGCTCTTTGATGTCTGGCTTAATAGAAGACAGCTGGATTCGCATATCTGCTTCTGCATTCAATCTGTTGCGATATTTTGTTTTGGTTGAAGCATGTAAAGAAAATCCGGCCTCACACAGATATGGGATCAAATGTAGAATTCGGACCCCAGCCTTCTTTAGTTAGCTTTATAAGGCTAACTAATGAAAATATCATGACCTAACCTAACCAATCGTCAAGGGCGTACAGTTAACCTAACGATTGGTTAGGTTAGGTTGTGATATTTTCGTTAGTTAGCCTTATAAAGCTAACTAAAGAAGGCTGGGGTCCGAATTCTACATTTGATCCCAGATATGTAGTTGGAAAAGGGAGGAGTATTTTAACAGCTTTTCAGATAATTGTGGATATTCTTCTTTGATACTGCACCAAAACTCCACAGGTGGTAGTTTCTCAAAGGTTAGTTGCAATGTGGAATCTGAAACCATATCAATGAATTTTTTGTACTCCGTTACATTAAAATCGATTGGTCTATCCTGCACTTTGAATGGATCTTTTACCCATGTATGATTTTGTAACATTATGTCTTGGTCATTTGGAAAATATTGCTTCACTGAGTTATGCAGATCTTCCAAATGTTGACAAATTTCATTAACAATATCAAAAAACCACATTCGTTAATATCACCACCGATCTCATCAAAAAAGTCTTTAAATATTGGGAAGCTGTCAAGCTCACGGTGGCGGATACAAGTTATCCAAAATTCTAATTTTCGCTTAAAAGCTCGAATTTTATCATTGGCAACAAATACTGTTAGTTGTTTTCCTTAGAATGACAGGCTCACTTCGTTCATTTTCGTGAAAATGTCTGCCAAATACCCAAGTCGGAATAACCATAGTTTGTCTGCCAGTCGTTCTTTCAAGTAAAACCGGTGTTCCATGAAAAAAGCGGCTAGTTCAGCTCGCACCTCAAACAATCGCACAAGTGCTTTCCCTCGAGACAACCATCACACTTTGGTGTGCAGTAGTAACGCTTTATGAGTACTTCCCATTTTGTCACACAGAATATTAAAAAGCCGTGCACTCAGGGGTCGAGATTTAATAAAATTAATAATTTTTACAGCTTCATCAAGGACATTCTTAAGTGAAACTGGCATTTTTTTTACTGCGAGAGCGTGGCGGTGAAGAATACAATGACTACTAGTACAGTTTCGTGCCACTGCCTTGATTTGTGCTACGGCGCCAGCAGTTTTACCTACCATTGCTTTTGCACCATCAGTGCAAATGTCAACACAGTTGTTCCAGGATAAACCATGCGATTCAAAAAAGTTATTCACAACATTGAATATTTCAGCACCAGTTGTGTTTGTTTTCAAGCATTCAAAAGAAAGAAGATCTTCTTCGAGGGTTAGTTGGTGCTGATACCGGACGAACATAAGCAAAACAGCAAGTCCAGCCACGTCTGTAGATTCGTCCATTTGTAAGGCAAAAATACATTTCTGCAGACGAGATATTAGCTCAGTCTTCATGTTAGCAGCTAGATCTTTAATTCGACGAGCAACTGTATCGTTGGAAAGTGGCACTGCCGTGATTTCTTTTGCCGACTTTTCAGCTAGCATGCATTCAACAATGTCAACTGTACAAGGCTTTATAAGTGTCTCAGCTATTGTGTGCGCTTCTCCAGCCAGTGCAATACGATAACTTACCCTGTAAGATGCCTCAGTGGCTTTTTCATTTCTAGTTTGAAAAGCTGTAACAAATAAGTTTTGGCTTTTAAAGAGCTGATCACGCCTACGTTTAAAATATTCAGTTCCTTTTTCTTTAAACTCTGAATGGTTGGTCTCAAAATGACGCCGCATCTTAGCGGGCACCATAGTACTATTTGAAAATGCTCTGTTGCATAAGACACAATAAGGTAAATTATTAACATCTATTTTCGTTAACATATTTTCGTTTTTTATTTACAGTTTCGCGCAGTTTCTTTGGAGTAGATTCCTCCCTTCCATGAGTCACAGAACTCTCCGATACGTCAGTTTCATCTTTTTCAGCATCTTTGGACGAAGACGGTCCAGCTGTGGGTTGAGAAAGCGAGTTTTCTAATCTCCCTTTTTTAAGCCAACGATCCATCCTTAAATATAATAAAAATATTTTATAAATAAAAATTTTCAAATATTTTTAAATAAAATGTAATTAAATTTTAAAATAATAAAAGTTTTAAATAAAAATTTTAAAGTATTATTGCAAAATAAGACAACAAAGTGTACTTACTTTTCAAACGACTGAATAATTATAGTTTGCTGTCTGATTCCTCTTTACATTTCTATCTCTCCTTCCAAATTTTTCTATTAGAATGTTAGATTTCAATTTCTTCAATTCTATCACTATTTACGAATATGCGAAGCTTAGAGATACTAAAAAATTATATTGAAGCTTAAGTATAATTTTTATATGTATTAATTTCTAGAATAGATAAAAGTCAAAATTTATCGAACATACAGATTAAAATTCATTTAATTCCAAAACAAACGATATATTTTACACATTGAACTCAGAAATAAATTCAATGAAACTTTGAGCCAAAATAATATCGCTTTTACGCGCCAAAAACATGAGAAAGAAATCTTAGAACTCGAAGACAACCTTTCTCCTCAAAGGCTCAAACCGTACTAAGACGTTATTTGCCTGTTTTCACTCCCAGTCTCTCACTCAGTTCAAAACGTACTAAGACGTTATTTGACTGTTTTCACTCTCAATCACTCACTCAGTTCACTGTTTCATTGCAGGATTTATATTATGAAAATAGTTTTGACCTCGGGGAGCCCCAGGGCTCCGAGGAGCACACTTTGAGAAACGCTGACTTAGAGGAAAATGGCAGGACTCATGTATAACTTGGATGAACGGGTTGGTTGATTTTTTAATTCTTTGCATTAGACTGTATATATATATATATATATATATATATATATATATATATATATATAGCGTTGGCACGGGCAAAATTTACCTCTGATCCAACGAAAATGAAGTCAACTGAAATAACTGTGCATCGTAAACTAAAATAAATAAATTAAAAAAATTAAAATAAAACTCACATGTTAATACAAGTATGAAAGAGTTTCAGGCATTATTTTTATCAATTAAAAAAGTCATAATAAAAAGAAGCGTAGAGAATAAATTATTTTTTCCGATGTCATACTTCTTTTAGCTGGAATCATGCATTAATAATCATATTTTGATAATAGTGATAATGTATTCATAAATTGACCTTGTTATTGATATATATACTGTATATATATATATATATATATATATATATATATATATATATATATATATTAGGGCGGCTCGTTTTTACACTTTTTTCGATATTTGATTGGGGGTAGTGCGGAAAAGTTGCGATTTTTGAGAGAAAATAAAGTGTGTAAAATTTTTTTGATCTACGTCAATACCTTCCGGTGGCGGCGAGTCCTTAAAAATCGAAAAATAGGCCTAACGGGGTAGATTGGAAAATGGTTTTAAAGACTTACAAAATAAACAATAAAAATTTCAGCACAATCTGTTAATAACTTCCGGTGGCGTCTTAGCCGTTAAAATATCCAAAATATTGATTTAAAGCAAGTTTTAACAAGATGTTATACAAATGTTAATTCCGGTATATTTCTGTGCAAACAACCCTGAGAACACTATTATAGGCTTGAATAAATTAATAGCAGTCATTGAACAATGAACATTATATAAAAATTATATAAAATTATATAAAAATTGTATGTGTTTTTAGGCCTATTTTTCGATTTTTAAGGACTCGCCGCCACCGGAAGGTATTGACGTAGATCAAAAAATTTTACACACTTTATTTTCTCTCCAAATCGCAACTTTTCCGCACTACCCCCAATCAAATATCGAAAAAAAGTGTAAAAACGAGCCGCCCTAATATATATATATATGAAAATGAAAAGGTTTATTGGCAGACTATAGTCCATATGACAAATATTATTAATACAATGACAGTTCATATACTAAGGATAGAAATATATACAAATGATTAGAAATAATACTGCAATGTCAAAGTTAAGTGGAACTACAGACAGACGTTTTCGTACCAAGAACTCCATAGCTTAGAGGATAAAGAGGATAAATGGCAGGACTCATGGATAGCTTGGATGATCGGGTTGGTTGATTTTTTAATTCTTTGCATTAGACTGTGTTCAGCACGTCTTGTTACCTCCGGGAAGCTCGGGACATTGCGGGTGGCAAACATTTGCGAAGCTGAGCATCTCTGGGGTAATTTATGTAAGAGTCTAAAAGACCTGTTGTACAGCAAATTTAAGGTTCCGCCAGAACTTTTTTTATAATTCACCCAGAGTTGCTGACCGTATATATTACTGCAGAAAGTACGAAAGAGTGTGTCTTTAGCTTCACTTGTACAGAAACGAAAGTTCCTTATGGTCATATTCGCTTTAGCACACAGGCTTCGAGATTGTTTTCTTATATCCGAGTCATCACTCAAGGAGCTGGTAATAGTTTGACCCAAATACTTAAACTCTTGTACTTCCTCAATTACTTCACCATTATTTTAAACCTTATATCAGCTGGCTGATTACAGCTTTTAGGATGAAATTGCATAACCTTAGTTTTTGTAACATTAAAAAGAATATCATGTTTCTGCGAATACACTTCGCAGACATTTAGTAGCCGATCCAGACCTTTAACAGAGGGACTTATTAACACCATATCATCGGCATAAACTAAGTTATTTATCCTTGTGTTATCTATACAACATCCCACTGTTGCCTCATTAAGTGAAGCAATTAATCCGTCAATATACACATTAAACAGCATAGGGGAGAGCAAGGAGCCTTGTCTCACCCCGCAAGAGGAGCCAAAACACTCGGATAGTACATTGCCCCACCTAACAGTGAAAGATTGGTGGGAATACCAAAATTTCAATAAATTTAATATGTACATGGGAACCTTCCTGTCTTCTAGTTTTGCAAATAAAATATTGTGGTTCACCCTATCATATGCCTTACTTATATCAAGGAAACAGCTATAAATGGTTGAATTACTGTCAATGTATTTAGATATTGTTTCTTTAAGTACATAGATACACAGGTCAGTTGAGTGGGACCTTTTAAAGCCAAAATGATTATAAGATGTCCATAGGAAATCATTTAATCGGAGTAACAAGAGTTTTTCTAGTAGTTTCGAGAAGCAGGAAGCGACAGCAATAGGCCTGTAATTACTGCTGGACGGACTGTCTCCGTACTTATTTTTGACCAGGGGCAAGATATATACCCTCATGAACTCTGCAGGGATATAGCTATGAGCAAGCATGGCTGATAGGAGCAATGATATATGCAGACATACTAGCTCATTTGCATATTTTAAGTGCTCATTCGATAAGTCATCTACCCCTGACGCAGAACCAGTCTTTAACTCTTTAATTAACCTCTTTACTTCAGAAAATGATATCAAAATATTTTCCCTTGTCCCTCCCACAATCGTTTCGCTGCAATCTATCTTAAGATTATCCCTACTCACACTGTTAAGAATGTTATAGTGGTTTTTCCACAGCTTTGCAATTTCATCCTCCCCCGACACCCCATCGATTGTCGGAGGGAGGACATTTTTGACACCCGTTTGATTTTTAACAAATTTCCAAAATTTGTTATTATCGTTATTTATGCAAGCTTCACAGGCTTTTGATGCTCGAATAGACTCTTCTTCCTGTTTACATCTCCTTATGGCCGCCTTATACTGACCCCGACTTCTACATATATTCATGTATACTGGTCCTAATCTGGGTCTACCATGAAAGCACCACAAATCATAGGCGTCTTTCGATTCCCTCTTCAGGGGGGAAGTAAAATCATTCCATCCAGGAATAACCTTTGTATGATAGTTGTAAGATTTAATCAGGGGGTTTCCTGCTTCTCTTAACAGGGATATTATCTTACTATAATACCTATCTATGAGTTTACAGTGAGAATCATTTGAGCAAGGATTATTACAGGCAAGGTGCAAAATTTCTAAATTATTAAAGGGGTGACTTGTTCTGTCTTTGTATTCTATTCTTTGCTGCATCTTAACATTGGACCAATCGACGCGATTATTCTTACCTATTGAGTTCTTGTTAAGTCGCGTTGCGCATAAATTGGTAACGTTAATTAATATTTCTAATGGTCTATGATCAGAAAGAAGGAAATCATGCAGAATATGAACTCTAACAATTCGATCCTTTAGATTATTACTAGTGAGACAATGATCAATCCACCTGGTGGTACCACTCATATCGCTAACGTATGTAAAATTACCAATGGCTACCCCTAATAAATCTACATCACTTATACTTAAATTAGCCGACTCGCACGTTACCCAATTCTACAAAGAATTCCGAGTTCACATGTGCGTTAAAGTCCCCCCATTATTATACAGTGAAAATATTTGGGGTTATCTGATAATGACTTAATTTTGTACAGCAAATCAATGTATTCATCTAGATTACTGCCGTTGTTGTATGGTAAATAGCAGTTTACAATTTATATGCAATCATTGTTCACTTGTAATTCAATGCCTAACAACCTTACATTATCGCTTGTTAAAAATCTTATATGTTTTGACAAATTTTTCCTTAATAAGAAAGCAACACCACCAAAAGGCCTACCGTACATTAATTCATCTGACAAGTCTACTGCTAATGACGCATGGTACATAAAATCATAGATGGTAGAGAGGAATTTTAGCTCTTGCTTAGGTAGCCAGTGCTCCTGCAGGAGTATCAAATCTGCACTGTCGCAGATTTTATGAACATCTACAATTGAATATATATATATATATATAAACTCAGAATGGTCCCCTGAGAAACTTATATGTTAAACACAGACCGTGATTGGAAGAAGGAACTCTCCTGGGAAATTACATCCACTATAGTTCGAATAAGTAATGATAAATGACAAATACTATAGTTTTTCTTTTTCATGATGGAAAGCCCAACGTGGGCACCGGGTTACTCGCAAAGAGGCCCCAAAATATAGCTTCTCTCACCAGCTATCTGCAAAGCAGATAGGATCCAGCTTTGGGACAACAGCTTACACCTAGCCTACTACATTCAGAACATCAATATACGCAAGGAACTCGTTGCATTCACGTCGGATTGAATAAATCAAAGAAAAAGAGGTAACTAT
>JAJOZX010003713.1:72500-92500 GCA_023014485.1 Bathynomus jamesi | reverse complement strand
CTGTTTTAAAATGTATAGTGAGTTAATGAAACAGTGTACAATATAAAGAATCATGTGTAATTCTTTTATTATCCATGTTGGTATTCGTTTAAATAATTAGTTCTTTTGCCGAACAGAATGTGTAGAACGTTTTTGCCTGTCTCTTGTGGGCAGTTTAAAGCTTTCGCTGTTAACTAAAATGTTTAGACACAGAGTAATGATAAAAGTAGATGATCGTAATTTACATACTAATTATTATTATTATAATCTAAATTTGTAAAAAGTTTAAAAAATTACTAATTGGAATTCAGAAAATTTAATAGGGGTAATTGAAGTGGAAACATTAAAATTGAAAATCTTCTGTACTAGTAATAAGTTTCGAATGAATGCTTGCTCGCATGCCCTCGTGCTTCTGTATTAAGTATTTTAGGAGTTTTGCTTTGTATTTGTAATTGGATTATTTTATCTCTGCTCTTTATTGAAGTTATAATTCCTACAAAACATGGGCTCGACAACGTCAGCCAGACTCTGTACTGAACGGACGCATTTCCTGAGCTCTCTGATTTTGCATCTACTTTTGTATATTTCTAAGAATTTTACTTTTGGATAGTTTTGAATTTTATATACTTGCGTTTAAATTTACGTTGTTATAGTTAAGTAATTGAATATTAGTGGTTTTTAGCGATTTAGAAGTTTTCATAGCGTGCCGGCTTAATTTAACTTATACCTGTGACGGTTTAAACTAATTTTTAACTGCGCGATGCCGTCGCAGAAAGCGTCGTGTGTTAGGTGTAGGGTAAACCGGTGGTATTCGGAATTTAAGGATTATAACGGCGGTCCAATAGCGATTACCGATAGATCGGTTTGTTTCTTTTGCGAGTTCATGGAGGAATTAGTTGATATAAAACTCAGTGTACGTGAGGTAGCGGAAAGACTTGCAACGCTTGATGAGGGCAGGGGTAGGGCTACGGTTGACGGAAGCCGAACCAATACTAACGTTGAAGACGTTAGTAATTTGAAGGGTAAGGTGCGTAACCTAGTTTCTAGTTTAGGTAGCTTGTCGGGAAGGTTAGATAGAGTTGAGGAAGAGGTTAAGGTTAGTCCGAGAGTAGTAGATAGCGAGGGATATTTAGAGAGGTTAAGGGTGGAGCTAGGCCGCGTACGTTAGGTGATAGGAATCCCCCCCCTATCGAGGTTTCGAACCCTTTCGCCCATTTGGAAAGGGACGTGAATGAGGGGGAAACTATTTTAATTGGGGACTCTTTAGTGCGCCACATGGACAAAGAGTTCGTTAAACGGAATCCAACCAAGAGGAGGAGGGTCTGTCTCCCAGGGGCCAGAGTCGACAGAGTTAGAGACGAAGTGGATAGGATTGACGTTGCCTCCCGTCACTCAATGTTGGTGACGATGGTAGGAGGCAACGACTCGTATAGGCCCGATATGAGAGTGCCTGACCTTTTGGAGAGATATAGGGGTTAATTAGGTCCCTGAAGGCGAGGTCAGATAGGTCTTTAGTTCTAGGTATTACCCCTAGGCACGGGTTGGGTCTTAGAATTACGTCAAAAACAATATTTTTGAATAACAAATTAGAAGAGATTTGTGCTGAGGAAAATGTACCCTTCATAAAGCTGTGGTCCGAATTCAGTGATCCTAGCCTTTTTATAAAAGATGGGGGTGCATTTTAATGAAATAGGTAATGCTAGGCTAGGTAGGTTAAGAGACGAAAACGTGCGAAAGCTGTATAGGTCGAAGCCTTCTTTAAACGTTGTGGGTCCGGGAAAAGCGGGCCCGACGTGATAAATAGTTTAAAACGCGGGCCTGTGATAAAAAATAACTTAAACGTCTTTTATTGTAACGCGCGTAGTATTAGAAATAAATTAAATGAATTTAAGGCGATAATTTATTCCGGCAACTATGATATAGTTGCTATCACTGAAACTTGGTTAAATACCGTGACTCGGGACTTGTTGGGGGAACTTGATATACCGGGTTTTAAACTCTTTACTAATGATAGGTTACATAGGTTTGGCGGAGGCGTTTTGCTGTACATTCGTAATTCCCTTAGGGCTATCGAGGTTGTTAGATTTTCCGGCAGCAATTAATGCGATATGTGTTGAAGTTAGGGCGCGTAGTATTAGTTTTAATTTTGTTGTTGTTTATAGACCTCCCGTTCAACCCCTCGATACAGATACTAGAGTTTACTCACTTCTTGGTAATTTTATTGACAATCGGAATAGTATAATTGTCGGAGACTTTAACTGCCCTAATGTTAATTACGATAATTTTACTGGTAATGAGGAGGGTTTGAGATTGGTTGAGTTTATGGACGATAACTTTTTACGACAGATAGTTACCGAACCAACGCGCGGTGACAATATTTTATATTTGGTGATGACGAACGGTGAGAATATAGTCGAAGGTTTAGAAGTAGGCGAGAGTTTAGGATGTAGTGATCATCAAATTCTTAGGTTTAAGTTATTGATGGAAAATACTCAGGATAGTAACGTACTAGAAGTCCCTGATTTTCGTAGGGCTCATTTTGATAGTTTTGCTGGTGCTGGTTAAGTATGCGGTCTACCTACGATTCGGCGGTCTACCTTTTAATTATAGCTTCCTATCTTGTTTACTAATTGTTTGTTTACATCCCATTGTCAATCGCCCTTGACGATTGGTTAGGTTTAGTCATGATATTTTCGTTAGTTTTAACGAAAATATCATGATTAAACCTAACCAATCGTAGGTAGACCGCACACTTAACCAGCACCGTTTTGCTGATAGGATGAGAGTAGTGGACTGGGATAACTTATTTATGGGCAATGACACAAATTTGCGTTGGGTGGCGTTTAAAGAAAGTTTTAGGAATATTGAAAGGGAGTTTATTCTTCGTAGGCCCAAGCGCGCTAGAAATCGTGGTAGGCCGAAGTGGTGGACTAGGGAAATAGGAGAGTTTATAAACGAGCGTAATAGAGCGTATAGACTTAGTAAGCGCAATGGCACGGCAGCTAACTTTAATAGATATATCGAGCTTAGACGTCAGGTTAAAAAATCAGTTAGGAATGCCAAGCGTAATTTAGAGATACTTATAGCTGCGGATAGTAAACATAATCCAAAAAAGTTTTTTGAATACGTTAATAATCGTAAGCCGGTAAAAGATAACATAGGCCCTCTAGTGGATGTTAATGGCACTTTGGCTTCTGACGCTCAGGCGATGGCGGGTATTTTCAATAACTTTTTTGCGACAGTTTTTACCGTAGAAGACGTAAATAATGTCCCCGACGTGGACGATATCGTTCCATTTAGTAGCGAGACTATTTTGGATGAAATAACTGTTTACGAGGCTGAGATTGCGCATTATATCGATAGGCTAAAAGTTAGCAAGGCTCCAGGCCCTGACGCTTTTTATCCCAGACATTTGAAAGATTTGAAAGAAGTTATCGTAGGCCCCTTAACAAAGATTTTTAATCAGTCACTCGAAACGGGGATTATTCCTGAAGACTTCAAATTAGCTAACGTCACGCCTATTTTTAAAAAAGGCGACCGCGCAGTAGCTAGCAATTATAGGCCCATTAGCTTAACGTCAATTGTCGGTAAACTTTTGGAATCCGTAGTTAGGGATCGTATCATCGATCACTTAGAAAGTAGGGATTTGATTAATAGTAGTCAGCATGGGTTTCGACGCCATAGGTCTTGTTTAACTAATTTGTTAGAATTTTATAACGAAATAGTGCGCGAATACGATAGGCATAGAGCAGCTGACGTTATTTATTTAGATTTTAAAAAGGCGTTCGATACAGTTCCGCATAGGAGACTAATTGCGAAGGTTAAAGCGCACGGTATACGCTGTCAGGTAGCTAACTGGTTAGAAGAATGGCTTCGTGCTAGGAGACAGAGGGTCGTAGTTAATGGTAGTGAATCGGGGTGGTTAGATGTAGGTAGCGGTGTCCCACAGGTTTCAGTGTTAGGCCCATTGCTATTCGTAATTTACATTAACGACATAGATGTAGGTTTGACTAGTAACGTGTCAAAATTCGCGGACGATACTAAAATAGGCGGTAAGGTTGTTAACGAGGACGATAGTAATAGGCTCCAAGACGATGTAAATAGGATTATGGAGTGGACAGATAAGTGGCAGATGCAATTTAACGTTCTCGCAACAATAATTACACGTACACGATGGATGATAGGGAGTTAGCGAGCGTTGACGAGGAAGTAGATTTAGGCGTACGCGTATCTAAGGATTTAAAGGTTAGGAACCAGTGTCTGGAGTCTTGCGCAAAAGCTAATAGGATGTTAGGCTTCATAGCGCGTAATTTCGAATTTAAATCGAAGGATATTATATTGCCCCTTTACAAGTCCCTAGTCAGGCCTCATTTAGAATATGCCGTTCAGTTTTGGTACCCGTACTTGCGTGAGGATATTGATAGGTTAGAAAGGGTTCAACGTCATGCCACGAAACTTATTCCGTCATTGCGCAATAAGCCTTATGAAGATAGGATTAAAGAGTTAGACCTGTATTCACTCGAAACTAGGAGATTAAGGGGGGAGCTTATTGAAGTTTTCAAAATCGTTAATAACATCGATAACGTAAATTTTGACAAATTGTTCACTTTCGATAATAGTAATACTCGCAATAACGGATTTAAGTTGCGTGGCAGACGTTTCATTACTAATATCGCTAAAAACTTCTTTACGTTTAAAGTAATTGATAAATGGAATAATCTTCCCGCGTCAGTCGTTCATTCTACCAGCGTTAATATGTTTAAGAACCGTCTTGACAGACATTTTAAAAGTATTAACGTTGTTTAAAATAAAAAACAAAGTTAGCAACAGGAGCTCTGGTGGTGGTGCTCGAGGATGAGTCTGTTGACGGTGAATGCCAGCTTGTGACATGCCAGCGTGTGATGCCAGCAATAAAATAAAATAAAAAAAATTAGATTAACACGAACGTAGATGTAGCTCGTAGCGTAAACTAACCCACTTTTTGTTTAACTTTACCTACTTTTTTTACTTTGCATGTCTGTAACTCTTTTCTTGCATGTTTGTAGTTTGCATGGTATGACTGTGAGTTAAGACTGTGTTTGCATGGTTTGTAAGCGTTCTTATTTTACTTCTTTTCATCTTTCACCCCTCTCCTATTCTCTCCGACTATTTTTCTGACTTGTCGGCAGTGGCCGGCGGATGATGATGGTGAGTCTTTTTTGCTCTTTTTCTGAATGAATGTTAACCCACGAATGATAGGTGTTGCTCCTTACTTAACCCCTTATTCTCTTCTCTTCTCTTAACCCCCTACTCTTTCCTTTCTCTCGGGCTAACCTTAGAGTGGATCTTAGGGTCTTTGTTAGCCTTAGCTTCTGTAGATCTGTAGATCTGTAGATAGAGATAGATTTTCCATCGTTCAGTAACAGAACGAACATCAGCCCAACTCGGGAGCCATCAATGCTGGAGCGAGTCATAGCCCCATCGTCAGACACTGTGCGGTTAAGATGGGAAGGCTTACAGGATATTACCCTTAATTCGACGGAATTATAAATCATTTTCTTGTTCCGGTAAACCTACATTGTGAACTATTAGCTACTGTATACTTCAAGCAGCGCGCAAGTTATGCATCGAGAAAAAAAGTTCCGTAAAAGAACTTGTGCTGGCGTGAGAGATTTATTGTTATAAAGATAACATGGGAACCAATCCGAGTTTTGTGAGAGCGTTTTCTTCAACGGTTACAACAATAAAAAGTAGAAAAATTGGTTGGTAGATAAATGGGCACCTTAGTTCTTCGGTAAGAATAAACCCTCGATTGAAAAGGAATTTTTAATATTGATGTTGTATTACGATTTCGTTGTGCGTGCTTTTGAATAAATTCGTTTAACGATAACTTACCAAACGGTTGTAAAGTAGGTACAAAATAGTATTGAACGATATGAAGGCCATTTATATAGAGTATAGGTCTCCCTCTAACTTGACCGGCGAAATAATGTTAATTCGTATTTACTCTGTAGTGCAAAGCAATAATGTTGTACCTGTAGATTCGTTTATGTTCGAGTTTAGTGTTTTGCGCAGTGGAACCCAAAGTATTTTGTCACAGTGGCGGCCCTAGGATTGCTGGCGCCCCGGGCAAGCTGAACTTCGGCGCCCTTACAAGTTTAATTTTAAAATTTGTTCACAATGAGGAAAAACTACAAATGTAGGAATAAAGAGTTTATTACAATTAACGATATTCACTCAAAGTACAACTAAACATTCTCAAAATGGAACCATGTATGAAAATATGAGAGACAGTGTTGCCACTTTTGTCTGAGGTAAATCCACAAAAAAATGTAAAAATTCCACAAAGTGGCAACACTGATGAGATATTAAAGGATGGCAGCGCTGCCAGGCGTATGTAATTTGTGCTCAACGCTCACCTACGCGGCCACATCAACCCATGTGACATGTCATCCCATGTCGGGCCAAGCTGACCTTAGCTTTACTGGTAGTCTGGTACTAATGCTATTGGCTAATATAATGTCATAATCCCTGAAAATTTTACTCCACATCAGGAAATTTTCATATTTGACTCTTTTATTTTATTTTATTTATTTATTTTTCTATTTTTCCCTTTGTATTTGGATGATCCCAAACACATGACGTGGCGCCCCTTAGCACGTGGCGCCCCGGGCAACTGCCCGAGTTGCCGGTACCTTGAGCGGGCCTGTATTTTGATGAATTTTCAATATATTTAATTATTTAATATAATTGTGTGTATATATTTCGCCTGAACTATTATTTTGATGATTATACGTTTCGTATTTCTTATATTATTTTTTATTTTATTTTTTATTACATACATATTCAATCGTAATGGTGTTTTATTAATTTCGGTTTAAATGTATTTCTTTTATTGTTAATATTGGGTTTCGTTTTAATAATTAGTTCTCTCGCTGAATAACTTTAAGGAGAAAATCGCTCTTGCTTATAATAAATAAGTAAATAAAAACATTATTTGGCAACTCGTGTGAATTAAGATAAATTGTGGTATCTGCCAACTATCCTCATATAAATAAAAATTAAAATAAATGGTGATATCTGCCAACTCTCCTCATACAAAAAACGTTATTTGGCAACTCATGTAAATTAAATAAATGGTGGTATCTAGCGAGTCACCTAATAAGGTACATCTCAACATAATTAATATAAATGGTGGTATCTGGTAATCCCTTCATATGAATAAAAACATTATTTGGCAACTCATGTAAATTAAGTAAATGGTGGTATCTAGCAACTCACCCTAATAAGGTATACCTGAACAATTAAAATAAATGCTCTCTGGTAACCCCCTCCATATATAAATAAGTGATATCTGGCAACTCACGATCCTCTATATAACACCTGCTTGGCTCCAGGACGCTCACAATGCGCTTGGCTCCTGCCAGGCGAACACCTCTCTTCCTCTCTCTCCTTCTCTTGGGGTATAACTTCGCCTCCAAGTTTCATAACCCCTTGTTGCTCTTGCAACATTCCCCTCCCCTTTGCATAAACCTTCCCTTCATTGCATAACCCCTTTGCAACATCTTACAACATTGATCAATCTTGCATTGCAACATTCCTGTACTCTCCCTTTTTGCGCCCATACTACTGATTACATCAACCTCCATATTTGGCAGATACTGAGAGAAAACTGTATGAATGTCAGTTACATTGGAAGGTATGATATATCTATGAAAGTAGATTGGTTGGTTAGTTAGAAGAGCTGTAATTTGTAAGATGAACTATTGTTGTTAATGGAGGGTTTGTTTCTATAGATGTACAAAGATTCTAAACTTCGGAGTTCTGTAAGGTTATTGGTTCTTGTTAGAATTTCGAACTGAGTTTTGTGAAGGGGATGGTTGTTAGCATTACTATTGTTTCTAATTGCGGATTGTGATGGGCTACTGAGGGTACGGTTGGTACAGACTGATAAGCCCAAATGTTAAGAAAGGCGTACCTCCAGTTGGAGTTGAGTACTGCTGATATACGCAGCTTTACAGCTGTCGCACGTGTATTTATAAACAACATTAGGGCATACAGTTTTGGAGAATTTGTCTTTGAACTTTAAAAAATTGGATAATTTAAATGGGTTGACGAGGGCGAATCTAAAATTTATTTGGAGATAACTAGACTTAAGTAGTTTGGATACTTCATTTCGAATACATAATGATAAATAACCATAAAAAAGTAATTTAATATATCTGGTTTCTTTTTGTACTGTGGTTATGGGGAGTTTAGTATTAAAAGTGTTATTTAAAAATTTCTTTAATTGGTTGTCAAAAAGATTAGAAGGGTAGTAATTATTAATAAAGTACTGTCTTAAAAATTTAAATTTTTCGTTTAATGAAAAGTAATCTGAACAAATTCGGTAACTTCTTGTTAATAATGTTAGTGTAGCGCTAATCTTATATTTATAAAACACAACTTAAATATGAAAATAAAAACCCACTCTAATAGACAGAGTTTATTTCCACGACAGTTTCGACGCCCACTGGCATCCTCGTGTTTCTGTATCCACCCGAGGAGGATGCCAGTGGGCGTCGAAACTGTCGTGGAAATAAACTCTGTCTATTAGAGTGGGTTTTTATTTTCATATTTTGACCTTCACGTAGAAAAAAGTGAAGTTTTTTTGCATTTACAACTTAAATAATTATAATTGGTTCCCAAACCAGTAAAAGTTTTGTAAATAGTGAGGTCTGGAACTTGTTATTCGCCCGTTTAACTATAGGGCGGCCACAAAGTCCCGTTACCCCTTGCCCATATCATTGTTATACGAATATACGATTTATTTCTCCACGGGGTAACGGGATTTCGTGGCCACCCTATAGAACATCCAGGAAAGGGAAACTATTGTGTTTCGTTTTCACATGTGTACTTAATATTAATATGTTGTTTGTTTAGATAATGAAGAAAAAGTTTTACGTATGAAGGATGTTTAAATATTAAGAAAATGTCATCCACGTATCTTCTGTAATATACAGGTTTAAAACTACAGGGTGGGCCGTAAGTTTCCATACATAGGAAAAATTAAACGTTTGTTTTTATGTTTCAGATACCCTAAGAATATGCGTTTGACGAAAGAGCAACGAATTGAAATCATACTGATGGCTGGGTCGGGAAGCAGTCGCATGGTTGCAATGAACTTTAACAGACAACATGGAACGAACATCACACACGACACTGTGGCAAAACTTATTAACAAGTTTCAGAAAACTGGAAATGTTGCAGATCAACCGCGAAGTGGTCCAAGACGTACAGCCACCGATGAAGACACAACAGCTACGATACTTACAGCGCTTACACGGAGTCCCAGAAAAAGTACACGACGGTTGTCTGCAGAAAGTGGTGTCAGCAGATCGAGTATCAGGCGCATTTTGAAAGCAAACAAATGGCATCCATACAAATTGCATATGGCACAGCATTTGAGTGAAGACGACCCGGATAGACGGATGGAATTCTGTGAATGGGCATTAACCAAAGTGAACGAGGATGCAAACTTTTCAACTAAGATCTTGTTTACTGATGAAGCAAATTTTTACGTCAATGGAGAGGTTAATCGGCAAAACATACGTTATTGGAGTAATGCTAACCCTAACTGGCTGAGTCCGACGAAGATGCAAGGTGCCGGTAAAGTGATGGTGTGGGCCGGGATATGGGGTGACAGAATTATTGGACCAATTTTTGTCAGTGGAAATCTTAATGCCGAAAGGTATCTTAACATGTTGCAAGAAGAGATTTTCCCATCCCTGCTAAACGAGGAAGGTAACTTCCCAGTTTACTTCCAGCAAGATGGAGCTCCACCTCATTATGGTCTTCACGTGCGTCGGTATTTGGATCAGCAGTTTCCGGATGCTTGGATTGGTCGGCGTGGTCCTGTGGAGTGGCCTCCCAGATCCCCAGATCTCACCCCCCTTGATTTCTATCTTTGGGGGCACTTGAAGGCCATGGTGTATCAGGAAAAGATACGAGACATAAATCATCTAAAGGAACGTATCACCAACGCCATTACAAGCATAACGTCAACTGTGCTAATGCGTGTTCATCAACAGTGGGGAACACGTATTGAAATGTGTTTTCAAAACAATGGCAACCATGTAGAGCATATTATATAAATAAAAATGGTTGTCCATAAAAAAATGTTTATTTTTCCTATGTATGGAAACTTACGGCCCACCCTGTATTGGGACAACTTTTCAACCAAAAGAGATCTCTTTTCAACCTAAAGAGATCAATCATGCCGATTCCCTTACTATGGCCAGTTATGATGTCTCATCATTATTTACTAATGTCCTGTTAAAAGGAACATTAGATATCATACTAAATAAGTTATTCACTACTAGTAAAACTCTTATTAATGGCCTCACTCACTCATTTTAAAAATCTCCTCGAAATAGCGTGTTTTGATAATCTTTTCTTATTTAATAGTAACCTTTACAGCAGGGGCGTCCACAGGATCAATTAAGTAAGGGGGCACTTCCAAATACAGGGGGGTGGGGCACAAGTATTTGCGACAGAGGCATTACAGCATTTCCTGCCTTCTGGAGACAGTTAGAAGGGAAAATTACAGGGCTTCAAATACTGAAAAATAAGGATTTTTTTTTTTAGACATCCTTTGTATGTCCATGATATTAGGGTGAATTTTTTAATTTTAAGGGTTTGAAATTTTGTAAATTTACGTTGTCTGGGACAGCATTTCCTGCCTTCTGAAAAATAAGGATTTTTTTAGACATCCTTTGTATGTCCATGATATTAGGGTGAAACCAGATACACAATAACTTGGTAGATATACAAGTTTATTATTCTTAAATATGGGAAATTATACAATATTAATAATATATATAGTAACCAATTACTATTTTCAAATATTATGACTGGATTTTGGGTTTATGATAAAATCTATCCGTAAGCAGTTGACGAAAAAACGAGGGGGCACCAGTGAAAAACGAGGGGCTTGGCCCTCTAATGCCCTCTCGTGTGGATGCCCCTGCTTTACAGCCAAATTGATAGGGTAGCTATGGGTTCCCCGTTGAGCCCAACACTAGCAAATGCATTTCTTTGCCATTACGAAGAAATTTGGTTGAAAAGTTGTCCCAATAGTTTTAAACCCGTATATTAGAGAGGACAAATTACAAATTATCAAATTTTTTAAAGTTCAAAGACAAATTCTCCAAAACTGTATGCCCTAATGTTGTTTATAAATACACGTGCGACAGCTGTAAGACTGCATATGTCGGTAGTACTCAATTCCAACTGGAGGTACGCCTTTCTCAACATTTGGGCTTATCAGTCTGTACCAACCGTACCCTCAGTAGCCCACCACAATCCGCGATTAGAAACCATAGTAATGCTAACAACCATCCCCTTCACAAAACTCAGTTCGAAATTCTAACAAGAACCAATAACCTTACAGAACTCCGAAGTTTAGAATCTTTGTACATCTATAGAAACAAATCCTCCATTAACAACAGTAGTTCATCTTACAAATTACAGCTCTTCTAACTAACCAACCAACCTACTTTCATAGATATATCATACCTTCCAATGTAACTGACATTCATTCAGTTTTCTCTCAGTATCTGCCGAATATGGCGGTTGACGTAATCATTGTGTATTTACCAGTTGAGGTAATTTTAATTGAATTTAATTTTAATGATTTTAATTTTCTTTTGTATGATGTAATTTTAATTATTTATTCTTATTTTAAGGTTTTAAGATTTATAATTCACTGATGATGACAAAAGATTTGTCGAAACGTCTAAAGTAAAAAAAAAATACATAAACGAAAATGTTTGCTGTTATGTTGGTTCTTATATATATACTGTATTATTATATAAAGCAGAAATAATCATATATTCATTTCTTTTCATTATGGCAACTTATTTAGAATGGTGATAATGACATGTTCCCACCGTCACATCACTTGTAGATTGCTGGACTAAGTGTATTGAGAAACAGGGAGACTATGTTGAGAAGTGATGTGTTTATAATCTATCAGATGTGAAAAATAAAATTGTGAAAATAAAAAGTGCGGATACTTACTGAATTAAATTCGTGTGTGTGTGTATATATATATATATATATATATATGAAAATTATTTCACGAAAGTGACACGTGAAAAATATTTATGATGAATAAAACCACGAAGGGAAAAGAAACACAAAGTGGTGCTCAAGCGGTTTCGTCTTATGACATCCTCAGGAACATCCTGAGGATGTCATTAGAGGAAAGCGCTTGAGCACCACTTTGTGTTTCTTTTCCCTTCGTGGTTTTATTCATCATATATATATATATATATATATATATATATATATATATATATATATGATACACACAGACCGTGCATGGAACAAGGAACTCTTCTGGGATAATTAAAGCTGGATCCTGTCTGCTTTGCAGATAGCTGGTGAGGGAAGCTATATTTATGGGACCTCTTTGCGAGAGACCCGTTGCCCACGTCGGGCTTGCATCATGAAAAAGAAAAACTATGGTATTTGTCATTTACCATTACTTATTCGGACTATAGTGGATTTAATTATCCCAGAAGAGTTCCTTGTTCCATGCACGGTCTGTGTGTATCATAAAAAACTCAGGGAACCATTCTGAGTTCATTCCAATATATATATATATATATTTATGATGAATAAAACCACGAAGGAAAGGAAACACAAAATGGTGCTCAAGCGCTTTCCTGAGGATGTCATTAGACGAAAGCGCTTGAGCACCATTTTGTGTTTCCTTTCCTTCGTGGTTTTATTCATCATAAATATTTTTCACGTATTACTTTCGTGAAATAATTTTCATATATATATATATATATATATATATATATATATATATATATATATATATATATATATATATATATATATATTCCGAAGCATGTCAGAATATGATGCACTTGTTACTGTAGTTCCACGTTCTAGATAATGTTCAAGGTTATCATTATCATTATCATTATTCGTATTGTGACATGCTTCAGAATGAGTTAAAGCAAGCAATTCGCACAAAACGGAGAGGGAGATTGTCGGAAGGTGTTATTCTGTTACACGACAATGCGCGCCCTCATACCGCTGCACAGATTAGAAAATGCCTTCAAGAACTTAAATTTGAAGTTCTCGACCATCCAGCCTACAGTCCAGACCTGGCACCTTCGGATTTTTACCTGTTTGGACCACTAAAAGACGCTTTGAGAGGTCAGCGATTCCAAGGCGATGATGACCTGAAGAAGGCGATGCATGACTGGCTTCGCACACAGCAAAAACATTCTTTTGTGATGGCATTAGGAAGCTTGTAGATACTTATTGAATTACACTCGTGTGTGTGTATATATATATATATATATATATATATATATATAAAGAACGACGCTTGTATAGAAGAGCGTTCCGCACAAGATGAGGAGGGAGAACGAACAAATGAAAAATGAGGTACCACCCGTGAATCCTACTTGGGTTCATCCGATTGCCGTTCAGATATGCTATCCACTACACCATGGACCTCGATCAATCAGAAGTCGTAATTCTCCTACATACGAGCAGAAACCAATGCCCTGAGGGGGCACCTTCGCATGCCGTACATATATACATTTTAACTGCAAACAACACACAGTATAATTAATGTAAAGAGAGACGCTTGTGTAGAAGAGCGTTCCGCACAAGATGAGGAGTGAGAACGAACAAGTGAAAAATGAGGTACCACCCGGGAATCGAACCTGTGATCATCCGATTGCCGTTCAGATATGCTATCCACTACACCATGGACCTCGATCAATCAGAAGTCGTAATTCTCCTACATACGAGCAGAAACCAATGCCCTGAGGGGGCACCTTCGCATGCCGTACATATATACATTTTAACTGCAAACAACACACAGTATAATTAATGTAAAGAGAGACGCTTGTGTAGAAGAGCGTTCCGCACAAGATGAGGAGTGAGAACGAACAAGTGAAAAATGAGGTACCACCCTGGAATCGAACCCGTGATCATCCGATTGCCGTTCAGATATGCTATCCACTACACCATGGACCTCGATCAATCAGAAGTCGTAATTCTCCTACATACGAGCAGAAACCAATGCCCTGAGGGGGCACCTTCGCATGCCGTACATATATACATTTTAACTGCAAACAACACACAGTATAATTAATGTAAAGAGAGACGCTTGTGTAGAAGAGCGTTCCGCACAAGATGAGGAGTGAGAACGAACAAGTGAAAAATGAGGTACCACCCGGGAATCGAACCCGGGATCATCCGATTGCCGTTCAGATATGCTATCCACTACACCATGGACCTCGATCAATCAGAAGTCGTAATTCTCCTACATACGAGCAGAAACCAATGCCCTGAGGGGGCACCTTCGCATGCCGTACATATATACATTTTAACTGCAAACAACACACAGTATAATTAATGTAAAGAGAGACGCTTGTGTAGAAGAGCGTTCCGCACAAGATTATACTGTGTGTTGTTTGCAATTAAAATGTATATATGTACGGCATGCGAAGGTGCCCCTCAGGGCATTGGTTTCTGCTCGTATGTAGGAGAATTACGACTTCTGATTGATCGAGGTCCATGGTGTAGTGGATAACATATCTGACCGGCAATCGGATGATCCCGGGTTCGATTCCCGGGTGGTACCTCATTTTTAATTTGTTCGTTCTCCCTCCTCATCTTGTGCGGAACGCTCTTCTACACAAGCGTCGTTCTTTACATTAATTATACTGTGCTGTTTGCAGTTAAAATGTGTGTGTGTGTGTGTGTGTGTGTATATATATATATATGTGTGTGTGTGTGTGTGTGTGTGTGTGTGGCCAGGGCTGTTAAACTTCATCTGTACAAAAAAGCATTCATTAAACTAGTTTGGTTTTGTAGTTTTATATATTTGTTTATAATGTACAGTTGCAATTGATCTCAAAAGCTAATGTTGCTTAATAAACTGAGTAAAAGAACAAAGTGTTTTCCCCCAAACAAATTTATTCTTGTAAGCATATCGCGTTACTGATGTGGAAATGGATTAGCTGTTGTTTGAACTGATTCTGTAGGTTGTTGGAGACAATAGGCTATCAGCCATAAGTACAGGACATTCAACTTGTAACACCACTACTGCTCACTGTTTTATTGTGTTACATCGCTTTGTGTACATATTTTTTTCTTTTCACCCCGTCCCGAAACTGAGTTTTACGTGCTAGTATATGCCATTGCGTGATTCACTCGCCGCGTTCGTGGCTCCAACATAGCAAAAGTGGGACACTTCGATCCTAAGACGCAAGACTCATTGCGTCTATGACAAAGCTTTGAAACCTTTTTGGATTGATACGGTATAGATCAGTAAATTATCTAATTAATTGTTTGTCTGGTATAACTGGATCCAGTTTTAATTGTTCATTTAACCATCCAATGGAGAAATGCTATAAAGCTTCTTACGTCAGCAATGAAAAGACGGAGTAACGATATTTATGAGAACATTATCATGAAAGGTGCGTGTGTGTGTGTGTGTGTGTGTGTGTGTGTGTGTGTGTGAAGGCCCGGCGAGACGCCCTCAAGTGATCAATGAAAGATGAATCCTAGGTTACGAACTGAGGGGTCCCGCGTCTTAAGGTACCTAAGCGCCAAAATTAAAATTCGTCAGAAATCGCCTCCAAAGTTCAGCAATATTCTGGCAATAGTATCTCTGTTATTAATTGAGCTAGAACGTTCATTTTTGGCTAAATTAGAGTTCTAAGTATGCTAATGAAGATGATGATGAGTTTTTGGAATAGATTTTCATATTTTATATTTTATATATATATATTTTTTTTAAATTTCTTTATTTTCTTATTATGCCGAACTTTGGGTGAACTTTTGGCTGGCGATAGAGGTGAAAAAAGTAGTTCGCTTCATAAGGTTTTCAACCATACTTCTAGTGTCGTAAGGTCATTATAACCCAAACCACGCGATAGAGAAAGGGTGAAAATAGTGATATCCATCAAAAACACGTTTTCGCCTGTGGTGGCGCTTAGGTACCTTAAGACGCGCGACCCCTCAATTATGAAAATGAAAGAGTTAGAGTGAAAACTGATGGAAGAGGAAAAATTTCTCTGTTTAAAGGCGTTTTGAGGGGCCATTCAAAGCTTAGAGTTTTTCAAAGTACTGAACATCTTGTTAAATTACTAGTGTTATTAAAGTAATTACATAACAAACGTGAAATGAATATACACCGGCAAGGTATTAAGTGAAAATGTATATGTTTTTAAAATATTCTTTATGATTTATCTAAAGTATTGTATATAAATACAAAACTGAGGTGAATAGCTTTATAAACCTTTATTTATAGAAATTTATTTGAGCAAATATGATAACATTAATGGTTGAATAAATGTTCTCGTACAAAGTGGCATACACGATTGTAAGAATATTGTTTACGAGTAAATTTTCAGAATGCTCGTGAACTGTATTTTAAATATTTTAGGTGCCGTCCATTAAAAGTATACATGTTTTCTGCAAAATATTAAACAATATGAAAATAAAAGTTTGATGTGCTTAATAGTGTTTTATTTATCCTTAAAATATGCCTTCATCTGGAGTGTCTTCTAAAAATCTGCGAATTATATGCATAGAATCATCATATTCTTTTAATGTCACAAACTGAAGTCTGGAAACTTTATCCCAAAAGCTCAAATCAACCAGCTCCTTGAGTGATGATTGAGATATAAGAAAGGGATATGGGTGGGTGCTACTGTAGTATGCGGTCTACCGTTAAGTTTCTACTGTAGTATGCGGTCGACCGTTAAGGAATTATTAAAGAAGTTAAACATTAAGAAATTATAAAACATTAACACATTAATGCGGTAGACCGCATACTACAGTACGCCCTTGATGATTGGTTAGGTTAAGTCGTGATATTTTCGTTAGTTTTAACGAAAATATCACGACTTAACCTAACCAATCGTCAAAGGCGTACAATTAACCTAATAATAAAATAATAAGATAAAAAGCTATAATTAAAAGGTAGACCGCCGAATCGTAGGTAGACCGCATACTACAGTAGCACCTATGGGTGTCTATATGCTAAAATGGTTTATTCCGAAACGTCGCTTAAATAAAATTATTTCTCAGCCACTGTATTATTTTCTTAGATTATGTAGCGAATTCTGAAATCTTTATATAGGAAACTCCCTTCCAATTACTTCACAGGCTTTGCGACGCTTAACTACACAGGGACAATGCGAGCCTATACGTGAATCGTGAATTCGCGTAGAAACGGATTTTATATAACTTGGATCCCACTTATCTATATGAAATATTCTATTTAATTATGTAAATTACATATATTAATTACATATATTATATTTTTTATTTTCATTTTCGAGCTATTATGTCCGCAGAGAGAGAGAGAGAATTACAAGGAGTTACAAGGAAAAGAAGTACCTCAAAAGGCCTTGCGGCCCATACCGAGGAGGTACCAATGGCAACGGGTGTCAGGGAAAAATTCCTACACACTCAAATAGTGTGCAAGATTCCGTCTAACCTTTTCTTGAACAGCTCCACAGCAGAACTGTTTACAACTTCTGAAGGTAGCCTATTCCACGTGTCACAGATCTTATAGGTTAGGTAATTCCCACACACACTAGTGCTAAACGGTTTCAAATCCAACTTCCAACCATTGTTGCGAGTTGGGTTATCATTTAAACTAAACATGCTTCTAAAATCGACATCGTTGAACCCGCGTAAGAGCCTCGATGAGTTGACCGCGCAGCCTCCGAGTTTCCAGAGAAAACAAATTCAGGGCGTGTAAGCGTCGATTGTAGCCCATATGCCTAACGGAAGGGATTAACTTTGTGGCCCTCGCCTGCACTCGCTCCAGCCTGTCAATATCTTTCCTGAGAGTGGGCGACCAGAACTGCACAGCATACTCCAGGTGCGGCCGAACCAGAGAATTGTACAGAGAGAGCACACTCTCCTTGTTCCGAAATCGAAATTGCCTCCTGATATAACCCAACAGCTTCTGGGCTTTCTTTTCCACCTCTACGTACTGTTTGGTAAACTTAAGGTCGCTGCTAATTAGCACACCCAAGTCCTTTTCCAAATCAGTCGCCTCGATATTACTCCCCAACATGGAGTAGTCCGACTTGGGATTGGCGTAGCCAATGTGCATCACCTTGCATTTACCCAAGTTAAACGGCATTTGTCATTTTTCAGACCACTCTCCTATCCTACGTAGGTCCGCACGCAGTTGCTCGATCGCTTCGGGCGTCTCAACGTTGGCCCCAAGCTTGGCGTCATCAGCGAATTTGGCGATCATACTGACGATGCCAGAGTCGATATCATTTATGTAAATGATAAACAACAGTGACCAGGCTGCTCGGGATTTTTCCCAAGTTCTTGGGATTTTGGACTGCACCTTGGGATTTGGGGATTTTTTTTTAAATGTGCTAAATCTTGGGAAATTTACTGGGTAAAGGAAAATACTAGAAATAGTAGCTAAAAATTGCCGTTTCTCTATTTTTTCACATATTAAAAATTTATATCTGGACGATTCAAATTAAACATCATGTCAACATTCTAATTCGAGTCAGAATGATATAGGCCTAGTATAAGTTAGTGTTCTGTCACTCGGGGCCCCAACTAGCCTACTTAAGGTCTACAGGGCTTTTGGTGAAATTAATGTATGTAAGTACTTTTTATTTTATTTTACTACACAGATTAAATGTGTAGGCATTGACAGTGTTTTGTGTATTACAAATGCAACTAAACTGAAAACCCCTCAATATTAAATAGTACTAGACTAGCTTAGTGATATGTGTGTATTATATATAAATGTTGGCCTAACTAAGCAACCTACTAAATGGTACTAAGCAAGCCACTGGTCAGATATAATAAATATTACAGTGAGTGAATACTTTATTCAGATGAAGAAATAAAAATACAGTGCTTTACGATGTGGTTCATGATGATTAGTTTTTATTTAAACTCCGTTTTAAATACAATTATATATTTTTTGTGGTGTACAAAGAAAGCCTATTTTGTTTTTTTCGTTTGTATTTTTATATTTTTTATGCACTTTATATCAGTTATGATACAATTGTCAAATTTTTGTAAAAGCAAAATATAATTCAATAAAAAATTAAAGAATTCGAATATTTATATAACCTTGGGAATTCTGGGGAATTTTTGTTGGGTGTTCTTGGGTTAATTATAAATGTAGAGTGGTCATACTGACAGTGACCCCAAAACGGAACCCTGAGGATCCCGCTAGTGACCGAGGCCCAACCCCCGTTAGCCCCTTTAATTACAACCCTCTGCCGTCTATTCTTTGGCCAGTTTTCAATCCACCTACCTACTTCCCCACCGATACCCAGCGCGCGCACTTTGGCCATTAGCCGGCGGTGAGGTACCTTATCAAAGGCTTTCTGAAAGTCGAGATAGAGTATATCAATCGCCCTACTCTTATCATACTCACTCCACATGACGTGGAAAAACTCGAGCAGGTTGGTGAGACATGACCTATGCCGTCTAAACCCATGTTGGGAATCCCCAAGCAGCTTGTAGGAATCAAAATGCTCAACGATCCTATCCGCTACTATCCCCTCTAATAATTTACCTACAACCGAAGCGAGACTAATGGGACGATAGTTCCCTGGACTTTCGTGAGCCCCTTTCTTAAAGATAGGGGTCACGTTGGCTTCCCTCCAGTCACCAGGCTCCTAGCCCGTCTCCAACGATTTGTTGAAGACTGTAGTCAGGTGGGGAACCACCTGGTCGTGCACTTCCCGCAAGACTCTGGGGAGGAACTGGTCTGGCACAGGAGCCTTAAACGGGATCAGAATGTCTATTCTCTCGGCAACGACTGTCGCGGTACACCGAACACTATCCAGGCCAGCACCTTCGTGCCTGACGCCTGGCTCGGGGATGACGCGGGTGTCCACCTTGGTGAACACTCCCGCAAAGTACTCATTCAGCACATTAGCGATGTCCGCGTCAGAAGTCCGCAGCGCGCCGGTCCTTTTCGGGCCTATCATGCTTCTAATGGGCGTTCTACTATT